>CM062652.1:4858609-5034837 GCA_031772095.1 Zeugodacus tau
GAACATGAGAACTTCTGTTCTTCTAACCTAATATTATGGTTTCCAACTTTATATAATCGGACTTTATACAATACTATCTGACGAATATGTGGGTCAAATTGTGTATTATATAATATAAATAAAGTTAAATAAATAAATTGCAAGAGTATAAAATGTTCGGTTACACCCGAACTTAGCCCTTCCTTACTTGTTTATAATTCACTTTCACATCAGCAACATCTTGCGATTATCTATTAAATTACAATATATTTTCACGCGTGTCATGCGGCGACCACTCACCCTTGACCACCTACGACGCGTAAAGATTTTGAGAAGCGGTTGGAAGGTTAATAAATATGCTTGTCGAATATTGCACATATTCACATATTTCTATATTTATATATACAAGAATGTAAACATTTTCATTCCATTGTGAATTATCAGGCGTCCAAACCCAGCAACACATATTTTGCTTCTTTATTGCTATTGTTGGACATATTTCTAACTGTTGCTTGTTTTGCAGATTTGGGTAATTTATGTGCAAGTGCGCGCTAATATTTATATTCATTGATGCGTACATCTACAACAGCAACAACAACAACAAATAATTGATGTTGGAAGTTGCCAGTGTGACAGCAATAACAATGCCAACAAATATCATGGTCTTATAAACGATTTAGTTGCCAATTATCTTGCTGCTATTTTGTTGCATTGTTGTTCATGCCTTGTTATTTAGCTTTGTTGTTGTTGCTGTGTATTCTGCAAAATTTACATTGTTATTTTATGTTGTCTGGGGAACAATGAAAGTCTAATAATAGCAACTTCATTGTTTGTTTTCTTTTTAGTATGCAGACTCTCACAAATCAGAATCCCCAAATTCATATTGTGAAAAATATTTAAGACCGAGTAATGAGTGGGGCGTATACGTAACCTTTCCTCACAGTGTAAAAGCGAGAAGATTATATTCAGTTATACTTCAGAAATCGAAAACAATACAAAATAATTTTACCCGTAAATTTCAACGCTTTTTGTTGCAGTTAGTACATGACCTCGTAACAAAAACGGTCGCGAGTGTAAAACAACTTTTTTTCTTGGAGAAATTTATGAGCAAAGTTGCAGCCTCCGGAATTTATAACATGTTGTTGGTCTCTAAAGAACAGTGAAGTGGCTGGGCGTTGCTGATAACAGTTTGGTAATAAATAGGCAACATTTTTCAAGTGCCACTTGGAGATACGGCTTTATATTTTTTTATACAAAGATTTTTTCAAATACACATTCAAAAATGCTAAAGTGATTTTACAAAGCAGTATAGAATTGCTTTAGCTGACTTATTTTTCTTATTGAAAAGATTATGGGACTATTTTTATAAAATGTTGTTTCTTTGTAATAACTCGAAATCAGATGAACAATTTTTTGCAAATATATATATTTACCCTTGCTATAGGTAAATAGGCGCCATTTTGAAGCTTAACTATGCAGGCACTAACTCAGTGTTGCATAGCAATAAGAATAACAATAACCTGTACAACATGTAGCGCTACACCGTGTCAGCGACAACATTTTAATACATGATTCAGTAAGCTAGCATGCGTGAGTGGCAATTACCTGTGCTAGCACGCACTCAAATCAAACAACAACAATTTTATGCTCGTTCAGGCATTGTAAAACTACACATCTGCTAGCATATGCGCCAAGCTACGCATGCTCAAACTGCCATAAAATGTTATAGTTTTGTGCAGTCTTTCGTGGGACAATGTTGCAACGCCCCATGTGCCACACTTAAGGATGCATTGCTACGGTGATTTGAAAATGTAGGTATGACAGTTTAAATATGCGTGGGTGCTACTCTGGGCCACATGGAAGGCGGAATATTTTTTAATCAATTTACAGTTGCCAAGCTTAAAGAAGAAGTAACTAAGATCTAAGTTTGTAAGAGATTTTTTCTCAGAATTTGTAAGAGTTAAAGACTCGCGAAATATTAAAAGATAAATAAATAAAATATATCATTTATCGATATACATACATATGTATATACATATTAAAATCATTTTAATCAGTCCAGAATGAAATATCTAAGCATATCTTAATAGTTCATATAATCATATTATATCTGATTAGTTTCTGAAGTAGAGAAATAACAAGTATAACTTCCACTTTCAGGTTCAAACTTAATAAATTTAAATAAAAATTGCTTCAAATGCCATACACAGTAGTGTCCCCAGTTACACAGTATCACATGGTTATCCCGCCATTCATAGAACATAGAAAAGTCTCTATAAGTGTCAATTTGAGTTGACTTTACGTCCACTACTACTGTTTATACACATTTCATAGCGCCAGAGTTCGATGTATGTCTAAATGTATGTTATCAAGCACCATACATTGCTATTCTACTGTTGTTCTGTGCTATAAAAACTGCACTTTCTATATATGGAATTTTCTGTGTAATCAATGCAAGTGTAGCAAAGCGACAAAACCAAAATCGGACAAAAAATATACTTTGAACCGAGGCAAGCGAACTGCGTTACTCAATACTCACACTTGTATGCATACGGCTACTATGGCAACCACACTTACATAGCCACGAACGTTGCGCTTCAGCATGAAGTGGCCGCAGTTACAATTGGCCTTGCAAACATGCGTTTCACGTTCATTTATTTGTTTGCGAATGCAAACTGAGCATTTGGCAAATAAAAATAGCCAATAGAAAAGGCAAACACATGTACTCTGTTGTACAGTTCCGCGATTATTTTTTGAAAAAATATAAAAAATGCTGCTGTAAAATGCTGCTATCTCTCTTAAAAAAACGCTACACTGTTCTAAGAATAATAAATTCTTTTTCAGCAACTATTAAATTACTAAAGCTGGCAAAATTTAAGAACCTCTACTGACAAACTCTACCAAAATTAATTCTAATTGTTTTGGTTTCAATGCAATTGCAGAGAGCTCTTTCACGGAAAAGATTTGCCTTCCTTGGTAGCATTTCCGTTTTTTTCATTGCAACATTTGCGATTCATTGAAGAGAAATGAGTTTTCCCGAATGAGTTTCCCAGAATGAGCTTAGTGGGAAGCTCAGTAAATTAACTCAGTAACTTCCCAAATGAATGTCCCTGCAATTAGCAGATAAGCACATTCAAGCAATGACAAACGAACTTTAATCTTTAATAAAGACACTCTCACTCCTTCGACGCCTCAAAGAATGCTTGCATGCAATACAAATAAGCAGATAAGGACTCAATTTAATGAGCATATTATGCAAATATTTCTCAGCAAATAACAAAGCAGCTAATTGATTTAATGGCACAGCAACAGATTGAAAGGGCGATAGAGGATATATCGAGCCTTTACCGCCATTTTAGCATAAGCGACAAAAACCAAACTTTACAGGAGAAGGTTTTTTTTAAATACTTTTAACCATTAATGTGGTAGTAATTTAAATTTTTTTTTTCAATTATATATGTAAATGTCTGAAAAGCTTTAATGTATGAGAAATTTTAAATTACTACCACATTAAAGGTTAAAAGTATTTAAAAAAAAACCTCCTGTAAATTTTGGTTTTTGTCGCTTACGCTAAAATGGCGGTAAAGGCTCGATATAATATGCCTTAATGAAGATCATTATATCATGCTCTTCAATTGAAACAATATATCAAATGCAAACTAATAAATTTATTTAAATAAAAAAATTAAAAATTTAATCGTGGGCCGATTACAACTTGGGCGTTTGATAAATTGTATGGTTACAGTTTGTGGCCTACACAACAAAAAAGGAAATTGTAAGCAATTCTCCGTTTTATTCAATTTATTTATCATACGCGTGGTGCTCGTGCATAAATTTTTTCTTTAAATATAAGGCACAATGCACAACCAACTTACACAAGCTCTTATAAACAGTTTTGGTAAAACTCATTCTCTTGCGCGATTGGTTGGAGGTATGACAAACAGAACTCACTAAGTTCAAGAACACGTTTAACAAACACAACAACAATCCTAAGTGACTTTTGCAGTTGACAAGATTCGCTAAATTAGTAGCGCTGTACTTGTGGGTTAAATGTAGTTGTTTAAGTAAAAAGATGTTACAGGTGTTTCCATAATTGAGACCCAAATGCTGTTTATGCTAAAGATGTTGGAAACTCTACCGTTGAGAGAAAAATTACTGTGCGAACATTTTTATTTCATTGAAGTACATTAATGTACTAAATATAGAGTGGTGGCTGCTATTAGAAACCTCACCTTAAAACTGCTCAATGTCTGGAATCGAAACCATGGCCTGTGGAGAAGTTATATGTACTACTTTTAACTGCAATAATAACTTCTGCATAGCATTGTTGCATAACTGGTTGTTTGGATGACTCGGTTTCGATGTCAATTATTAAGCACAAACAAGGCACAACAATGTTATTAACTAATTACAAAATGGCAACTCGCCAAGTGTTAAGAAAATCGCAGATATCGCTAGTATCCTAGGGACATCAAGAAGAAGAAAAAGTATTACTAAATATACCTGCAACTAAATGTAAAACGTAATAAATTTCAAAGTAATCAACTGAAGAAACAAACTGACAGTGAAAATGAGAAATGAGTTAGTGGCGGGGTGGAATACGCGCTGCATCAATAAAGAAAGTTACTTTGTTTCTTTTATATCACTTTCTGCATACTTTTCCTTTAGTACCATGTACTAAGCGCTGCCACAAAGTGTCAGATACAGATTTGTTTTTTACACCTTCCTTTACATAAGCGTCTTTTCGTATAATTTATCAGATCACCATAAGAAAAGAAAGTAGAAAAAGTTCTACGCTTCAATGCCTTCCTCTTAAAGGAAAATCATATGATTTCTTTGTTGCAGAAGCTAACCTGAATTCACCACTAAAATGCGCCGTTAACAACTTGACGGCGAAGTGACAGCGCTTGAACGGAAATTTAATGGACTGCAAGTAACTACTGACTACTACTAATCGTTTAGGTCTTGCCGCAAACTGCCGAATAGGCGGAATCAATGAAATGAATCAAATGTTTGGCTGAACGGTGTTATTGAATGAAAAATATGTTGATTTTATACATTCCGTACGGTGATTGGGATTTAATATTTATTGTTAGCCAATATTGTGAATAATTTCATGATAAATGAATTTTCCATTGTTATAATTCTTTTATATTTATTTACTACGGCATATTTTTGCATGTTACTCATACATTTAGTAAGACATTTTTAGGTAAACGTCCATAAATACTGTGAAATTAATAAAAAAAAATTAATCCGGCCTTCCCATGATTTGTCAGCTAGCAGTTGCATAGGCATAGGCTGTTTAACTTCTTCCGATATATTCGCAACTTTTTATTATGGCTATTTTTACCACAGCAACCATGGTTAATATTTATTCAACTGTAATTTTCCGCTTTAGCAGCTGCCATGTGGACACTGTGGTGTTGTTGTGTCACGGACTGTAAATCATGAAACCTGTAGCACGCAACTTTTAGCACAAAAACTTAAAGGGATAGTAAATACATACAAATGAAAGAGAAAATCCCGGAATTATTTGTAACATTGAAAAATGTGTATTTTCAAAAAAAAATGCATATGCATATTGTACTGTACAACATGGCAGCTGCTACGTTGGACTAATTGGCAACATCATCCGGTTTAAATATTTTTTAGCGAGTTGGACTCCACATTGCTTCAAAGCAGTTGAAAATTTAGAAAATATCGTTATTTAGACTCCACGATCTCATTTATATTCTGTCCAAATTCGAAAATTTCGTACTATTCCTTCCACCCAATTATGCTCTAAAGAAATGTAGAATGATATAGTACATCTTTGAAGTGCCTAAGAACTCTAGAATGAGTAAAGCAGGCAATTAAGCCTGAATTCAAAGAGAGCATTCTGTTCACGGTGCACAATGTGCATTGTATTTTCCATTAGCCGTAACTGCAAGTCAAAATGAAAAACACAAACTTTACATAAAACATAATCGCAAAAACTCATTTAGTGCTTTGATTTGCCGCTATAATATGCAGGAATGGTTTCTTCAGTTAGCCGGCAGTTCACGTATTTGTGTACTAGACAACGTACCTAGTAATGCTTATTTCTGAGAAATGTTGAAGTGTTTTCAACTGTCCGATACTCCTTCTTTTAATTGATGATGCCACATAAGTTGCTTAGAGCAGATTAGCAGACCGAAGGATTTTGGCTTATATTCCCTCTTTGATTGCTTAAATGGAGGACGGACTATGGTCTAGAAAGTATGTGAGTGAAATGGAGAATGCATTTAAGTTGAACTCAAAATATCAGCATGGCAATTCAAAACATTCTAAAGGCACACAGAAAGAGAGAGCACTCAAAACGTTATTGAAAATCGAAACTTCCCAGTATATAGAAATGCACCGACTTATACACAAACCTATACCACGAAAACCACCAATACCAGCCAAAGCTTCAAGCGACGCTGTGCATTCGCTAAATAAAACAGGCACCTCGCTTATGACCTCTACCTCACTCACCATCCCACGTTTATGTATTCTTTATTCCTAAAATGTTTAGAGCTTAACAAGCCGTGGTTTACCAGACATTTCCAAAAATAATCAATTCGCAATACACGGCAGGTCCCATCAATGCGAAGGAGGCTGCAATAGCAGCGAGAACATTTGACTGCATGCATTCTGGTTGTTTGCATGGATAAGTGGCATTTTGGAAGCATCTGCAAATAAAGCAACAATGTTAGGGCCGTTGGTTCGGCTTAATAGTACAAGCTCTCGCTCACCCACGCAATTGTTCTGAATTGTGCTCATAGAGACATTCGTGGGTATTTTCACGTGTGTATGTGTGTTTGTGTGTATGTGCGTATAAATGCTGCCGCAACCTTTGCCACTCTTAATCATTCTCTACCAGAACGATTTGACTCTTTCGTAGAATCCATTTCAGCCTTGTTTGGAAGCTAATTTGTGATTGTGTGCGATATGCAGAAGAGGAATATGTACGACAGATGTTTATTAGGAAAAGTTCTGCGCGTTTCGTGCGAATTTGAAATTTTCGATGACCTAGGGAAGTAAAACAGTATCTAGAATAATATTCTTAGAATTATACAAAGTGCCATTAACCGCACAGTAAAAAACCTTGAGGTACTTGCTTGAGAAATATTGTTGTTGTACGACATAGTGCTGAAAACTCTTGAGGAATCACAGTTATAGAAATGTAGTTGCATGTTGCTTCACGTTCTCTTATTGGATTTTTGATAGATTAAATTTTTCTCAGATTTGAAGATTTTCTAACATAATTTATAAAACCAAAAAACAAATTTATAAAAATTTAAATATTTTCATTCTTAATCAATGGAATTTCATTCAAATTCAGCAAACATACTTACCAGCGCTCAATAAAAAAAGGAAACCGATATATTCAAGGTCGTGCAAGTGCACTTCGTTTTTGTTAAGTCAACTCGACTGTCAGCATAAGAGTGTATTTTAGTTGGAATAAATGTCAGCTCGATGACTTTCTAGCTCCTCTTCACATCACACTTCGCGTGTTTATCTAGCAGCTTTCGCGCTGTTGCTGACAGCTTGAGCGCCAAATTGATGTCAGCAATTGTTGTGAATTGAATTGGCCATTCCATTGTTAGTGTTGATCATCAGTTTGCGTGTCGACCGTTAACGAAGTGAATGTCGAGTGCGAGAGTTCAAACTAGATGGTGGGAGTTTAAAAATCAACTAATAAATACAAAGCAATTGCATAAATTTTTAGAAATTGAATAACCTGCACTAGTCTGATTAAGTTGGCTATTTATATTTATCCAGTGCTTTATAACTATTAAAGGTACTTAAGATCTTGTTCAACTAATGCAATTAGTCACACAGTTGCAGTTTCATAAGAGCATACAGTTTTTAGCTATTGTTTCACTCCTCTTAGCTGCTCCATCATATTTAATTTTCTTTGCCAAACTTTCATGCGGTTCATTAAACATTTACTTGCGAATAAGTGAAAGCTTTTATATGCGCTTACTCACAAACATATAATAAATAAGTTTAAGTTTACTTCTGCTTCTACCTAAAATGCAAAAAGATTCTTTCCAAACTCGACTAGAAAGTTTTCTCCATGGCGTCAAAATGCTTTATGGTTATGGACCATTGTACTTCAACTAAGAAGGTGCAACATTTGTTATCACCTGAGTGTGGGTGAATAAAAAGAAAAATAAAAGCTTTTTAAACTACCTTAGCAAAGTTGTAAAATTATGAGCGAGGGAGCTCGGACCAAATATATAAGCACAGTTTTCTCTGCTTAGTTCGATGCAAAAAAAAATCACTCAGATGTTCAAAATGAGATTAGGTCACATTCGGAAAGAGTATTTGAGCATCGTTCAGTTTTCTTCGCATGGAGTTCTCCCATATAAACACGTACGTATGAATATGTATGAATTTCTATTCAAAACAGTATTGTGGTTTCCGCTTTCGCTTGTTTGCTTGACGTGTGAGATTTACCTGTGAAACTTTACCATTTTCCTTCAATCAACCAACCACCATTAGCTTAACAAACATATGTACGTCAATAACAGCTGAAGTTATGTTTGCGGTTCACCAAGAAGCGAACGGACTTCTGCGGAAACCACTCTCTGTGGCAACCAAAACCATTAGAGTTCACCTGTTATACACCTGTCTCCGCGTAGACAAGTTGCATGTATCATCTTAATTGGAATTAAATGGTGGATTTCGCGAAAGCAGCTGAAAAAGTTCGTAACTCATGTTCGAAATATGTCAGAGACTGCAGTTGTTGGTTCCGCGCATTAATTAACGGTTTGTGGAAATGTAAAATCACGATTCTTTTAGAGTGGCTGTACGTTTACAGTATTATACAGTTGAATGAAGAAACTTAGTCAAATATAAGTTTATGTAAACATATGTAAACAACCAGAACATTCTAGAGCTTGCATAAAAGGACAGGTTTTCTTAAAATCAAACTGTGTAACTTCACGATTTCTCAAGATCGGAATATTTTAAACAAATAAGTCATTATTCCGTTTTTTATCGCCTATGGAAAAATTTTTAGGTAAATACTATAAAACTCTCTCTAATAGGCCAAAAATGGAGTATACAAAAAAATTGTCAAATAACAAAATGTACACATGCCTTCAGCTAACATCTGAAATTATCTTATCTGATCTTATTTAAATACCTCAATATGTTAAATAATTCAATGTTCATATGTACATGCGTGTACTCGTTTTAAATAAGCAATTAAGTTTATTGTATCGAAGAGTTAAGAAATTTTATAGCCACAAGTACCATGTACTGCAACCACCTAAAGCTTCTCAATGATTTGTTGTTTTTGTGAGGTGATTTATTTTGAATGCCCATAGGCGAGCTTTCACACGCTGGTACAAAGCCACATATGCTTCAAGACATAAGAACTAAGCATTTCACAATGTGTGCGCCATAGTCCTGCACAAATATATAGGCAGCATAAAGCTCTTGAGTATTTTGGTAACTACCCGACACTCAGGTGCATGCAACAAATGTGTAACAAAATTTTAAGGCAATTGACTTAGGACCAAAATACGTAATTAACCCCAGCACCGCACATAACAAAATCTATTCGGGGAATACTGTAAATTTTACAAAACACTTTGTTTCCATACAGCAAATGCAATTACCTTCAATTTGGCTCAATTGATTGCTACGAACGGGTGCTTGTGTGGATAAGCTTTGATCGGATATTGGAATTTTGTGTTATTAGCTTACATAAGTTGAGACCTGAAGCTGTTAACCTTTCGGGAAATAATCTCTTTACTATCATTAAAGTTTTGTTATGAGTTCGAATTATAAAGTGAACTAGTTATTGTGTGAAATATATGATATTAGATAATAAATCATAATGACAATAATAGTCAAAAATATATTTTAAATTTTCTATTAACAAATTTTCCTAGATTTTATAAATAGTTCACACAAAATGTATTTAATAACACATTAATCCATAGTACCTCGATTTCCAGTAAAACCACACAATCGGCGATTATAGGTGGTCCCTAGAAACTCGATGCAAAAACATGCGATTACAAGCCGCCTTGCTAAATCGTGTCGTCTCGTCGATGACCAAAAGACATATCAATAAAACCAAAGAAACGAAAGCATAAAAAATCATGACCGACATTACATGTGTCGTCTCGTCGATGACCAAAAGACATATCAATAAAACCAAAGAAACGAAGCATAAAAAATCATGACCGACATTACATTAAACTTATGGTAATCGCATTTACCATGAACACAACGAAAACGACTTGGCCCTACTCGAAAAAATCTTGTCACAAAAATAAATATTTATCGAAATTCATAAAAAAATTATGTAAAATAAGTGACTGCCAGGATAGGAAAGTATAACGAATTCAAGGCAAGTGTCAGAAAATATCGCGGCTACTAAGCATGTGTATAAAAATGTCAATATGGCAAAAAATGAATAAAATGGAAAAATAAGAAAAGAAGTGAACTTGGTCTGAAGGTTTTCAGACATTCAGTGATATGATGCAGGGACATTTGATGACTTCCGTATGCTCAGTGAGCGGCTAAGGAAGATGTAAGAAATGATATGAGTGAGGTGGATGACATGCGGGAAATCATTGCTCTAAGCGAGCTATCATATGTACGTGTACTATTTCCGTATTTAACAGCTTCTTTCTAACATTGAACTTCTCTTACATGTTTACACATGAATTTTTATATGCTTAATCTTCTGTAGAGCAGTGTTAGGTACACATATGAAAATCTCTATTCAAATGTCATGCTGTTTCCATGAATAATGTAAAAATGCAAGGAATGATGGCTTTAACACTTAGGTATATCAAAAAATATCAGATTTTACTTTCATTTAAAATGTCATCTCTTTAAGAGCTTTTATTTTATTATGTATTAGAACATGGAAATTAGGAATGTAGCAATCCTGTCCTTAACAAATTACGAAAAGTTTCTTGCTTAAGTAATATTTCACCTGTTACATAAAAGTAAAAGCAGCTGATGGTTGAAGACGATGGTGTCAGGGTGCTAACAAAAGATGTTAAATTAGTTGGACACACAAGACGCAGTACAAAAATATCACCTTGAAGTATCAGAAATTGCCGAGATTTACTCAGCATATACACTGCGAGTGAGATGAGTGTAGCAGCAATGGAATCTTAATTCTTATATTTCTCTTAGCAACATTTTTCTTATTCAAATTATGTAGAATTTATTCAGCTGTAGTTTCTTGTATTACAATATATTCTTTCCACTGTATAAAGTATTTCACAGGTTTTATCAACCTTCATGCACTTCTTACAGAAATAGACTTCATCAGTCTTCTTTTCTCGAGGCTGAAAATTGTAAATTGTAATTTATTGGCCTTTTGTGCTTCCAGTGTATTTATTAAGTGTTTACGTAGTTTAGGTATGTTAAAACTTGTGTTGCGGTAATAGTGGCATTGGCAAAAATCACTCACTCAAAACTGTAAACAACAAGTAAGGAAGGGCTAAGTTCGGGTGTAACCGAACATTTTATACTCTCGCAATTTATTTATTTAACTTAATTAATATTATATAATACACAATTTGACCTACTTATTCGTCATATATATTGTATAAAGTCCATTGAAAGTTGGAAACCCTAATATTAGGTTAGAAGCACCAAGGTCCTCATGTTCGATATATGGGGTCTTGAAAACCTATGGTCCGATTTCGGCGATTTTTAGAAATGGGCTTCCACACTATAAATACCGAATTTGTGCAAAGTTTTGCACCGATATCTTCACTAGTCTTCTTCTTGACTGGCGTAGACACCGCTTACGCGGTTATAGCCGAGTCCAAAACAGCGCGCCACGTATCACGCCTTCTGGCAGTTTGGCGCCAATTCGTTATTCCAAGCGAAGCCAGGTCCCTCTCCACCTGGTCCTTCCATCGGAGTGGAGGTCTCCCTCTTCCTCGGCTTCCACCAGCGGGTACTGCATCGAATACTTTCAGAGCTGGAGCACTTTCATCCATTCGAACAACATGACCTAGCCAGCGTAGCCGCTGTTTTTTTATTCGCTGGACTATGTCTATGTCGTCGAATAACACATACAGCTCATCGTTCCATCGTCTGCGGTATTCGCCGTTGCCAATTCTTAAGGGACCATAAATCTTCCGCAAAACCTTTCTCTCGAAAACTCCTAGTGCCGTCTCATCGGATGTTGACATCGTCCACGCTTCTGCACCGTAAAGTAGGACGGGAATGATGAGAAACTTGTAGAGTTTGGTTTTTGTTCGCCGAGAGAGGACTTTACTTTTCAATTGCCTACTTAGTCCAGAGAACTTAGAACATAGAGAAGGTGCAGGTTCGACTGCGACTGAAATTCAAATCTGAAAGAAGTGTACTAGGGAATTTACCACGATACTGGGGAACTCACCTCATGAAAAGTTAACAGCGATTTCAGTTTTAGCAGAAGGAAATCTGTAAAACGAGAAATCGCTGGCACATGAAATAATCATGTGATGTTTTTCAATTTAAATTAAATTTTTATTTCTTTTTATTTTTAATTTTTTTATACTACTTTCTAATTTAATATAATTAATAATTAAAATCATATTTTTACCCAATTATTAATAAAATGAATGAAAAATAATGTTTATGATGAGCGTCGATCCTGTTGCCCTTTCTCAACAAGGGAATTCCTTGGATAGGCAAAATAAGAAAATATTTGTGAATATATGTACATATGAATGATAATTCACTGATTGTGCGAAAATTCGCCAATCATACTCACGCATTTCGGCCTCTTTCTTTTTTTGTCTGCAAATGCGTCTCGCTTCCCTCTTCAGCTCTCGGTATCTTTCCCATCCCGCTCGTGTTGCGGTCGATCGCAACATTGCGAGGTAGGCAGTCTGTTTTCTCTCCACTGCGAGACGACAATCCTCGTCATACCAGCTGTTTTTTTGGCTTTTCCGAAAACCAATGGTTTCGGTTGCAGCTGTACGTAAGGAGTTTGATATGCCGTCCCACAGCTCCCTTATACCGAGATCCTGATGAGTGCTCTCAGAGAGCAGGAGTGCAAGTCGAGTAGAAAATCGTTCGGCTGTCGGTTGTGATTGCAGCTTCTCGATGTCGAACCTTCCTTGTGTTTGTTGACGTGTGCGCTTTTCTGCACAGAGACGGGTGCGTATTTTAGCTGCTACAAGATAGTGGTCCGAGTCGATGTTGGGACCACGAAGCGTACGCACATCAGAAACACTGGAGACATGTCGTCCATCTATCACAACATGATCGATCTGGTTGCGAGTAATTCGATCAGGGGACAGCCAAGTAGCTTGATGGATTTTCTTATGCTGGAATCTAGTACTACAGACGACCATATTTCGGGCCCCGGCGAAGTCGATCAGCCTCAGACCGTTTGGTGATGTTTCGTCATGGAGGCTGAATTTTCCGACTGTTGTGCCAAAGACACCTTCTTTACCCACCCTAGCGTTGAAATCGCCAAGCACGATTTTTACATCGTGGCGGGGGCAGCGCTCATAGGTACGTTCTAGGCGCTCATAGAAGTTATCTTTGATCACTTCGTCCTTCTCTTCCGTCGGGGCGTGGGCGCAAATCAGCGATATGTTGAAGAACCTCGCTTTGATGCGGATTGTGGCTAGACGTTCATCCACCGGAGTGAATGCCAGGACTCGACGACGGAGTCTCTCTCCCACCACGAATCCGACACCGAATTTGCGCTCCTTTATATGGCCGCTGTAGTAGATGTCACAAGGACCCACCTTCTTCCGTCCTTGTCCCGTCCATCGCATTTCTTGGATTGCGGTGATGTCAGCCTTTACTCTTACGAGGACATCAACCAGCTGGGCAGAGGCACCTTCCCAATTAAGGGTCCGGACATTCCAGGTGCATGCCCTTATTTCGTAGTCCTTTAAACGTTTGCAGTGGTCGCCATCAAAATTGGGGTCTCTCATCCGAGGCTGTTTTGTTCTTTTCATTGGGGGGTGTTTTTATGTGGTGGGTCCCAAACCCTACGAACAACCGCATAAGCGGGTTTCGCCTTCTCACTTTAGCTCGCCTTCAAACGGATGTTTGTTAGCTACCCAGAGGATACTTGGTCTAAGACCGGAAGTCGTGAGCTGCTTGAGCCACATGTAAAAGAATCGTTCCTGGCCACTCCCAAGTGAATGGCAGTCAGAAACTTTCCTCACTTGCGTGAACTTCTACATATGACTCCATCCTCCACTAGTGCTTACTTTATATATTGTAAAGTAAACTATTCAGATCGTCTTCAAAGTTCTGGTATATAGAAAGTAGGCGTGGTTGTGAAGCGATTTGGCCAATTTTCACAACATATTATTGGGAGGTAAGGAAACTATTACAAACCAAGTTTCATTGAAATCGGTCGAGTAGTTCCTGAGATATGGTTTTTGACCCATAAGTGGGCGACGCCACGCCCATTTTCCATTTTGTAAAAAAAATCTGAGTGCAGCTTCCATCTGCCATATCTTATGTGAAATTTAGTGTTTCTGACGTTTTTCGTTACTGAGTTAACCCACTTTTAGTAATTTTCAACCTAACCTTTGTATGGGAGGTGGGCGTGGTTATTATCCGATTTCTTTAATTTTTGGACTGTATTAAGAAGTGGCTAAAAAAACCGACTGCAGAAAGTTTCGTTTATATAGCTGCGTTGGTTTGCGAGATATATATAAATAACCGATTTGGGGGCGGGACCACGCCCACTTCCCCAAAAAAATTACATCCAAATATGCCCCTTCCTGGTGCGATCCTTTATTCCAAATTTTACTATTATAACTTTATTTATGGCTTAGTTATGACACTTTATGTGTTTTTGGTTTTCGCCATTTTGTGGGCGTGGCAGTGGACCGATTTTGCCCATTTTCGAAAGCAACCCTCTCACGGTCCCAAGGAACATGTGTTCCAAGTTTCATTAAGATATCTCAATTTTGACTCAAGTTACAGCTTGCACGGACGGACAGACGGACAGACGGACGGACAGACATCCGGATTTCAACTCCACTCGTCATCCTGATCATTTATATATATATAACCCCATATCTAACTCTTTTATTTCTTGGTGACACAAACAACCGTTATGTGAACAAAACTATAATACTCTGTGCAACAGGTTGCGAGAGTATAAAAATATCACGTGACATTGTAATGACATCACGTGATCAGGGTGGGTCATTGACCTGTAAACAAAAATATCACGTGACCTTGAATTGACATCACGTGAGCAGGATGGGGTCATTGACCTGTTAACAAAAATATCACGTGACCTTGAAATGACCTCACGTGATCAGGGTGGGGTCATTGACCTCACTCAAAAATGTAAACAAAAATATCACGTGACATTGAAATAACTTCACGTGATCAGGGTGGGGTCATTGACCTGTAAACAAAAATATCACGTGATTTTGAATTAACATCACGTGATCAGGGTGTTGTAAATGACCTGTAAACGAAAATATCACGTGACCTTGAAATGACCTCACGTGATCAGGGTGGGGTCATTGACCTGTAAACAAAAATATCACGTGACCTTGAAATGACCTCACGTGATCAGGGTGGGGTCATTGACCTGTAAACAAAAATATCACGTGACCTTGAATTGACATCACGTGATCAGGGTGGGGTCATTGACCTGTAAACAAAAATATCACGTGACCTTGAAATGACCTCACGTGATCAGGGTGGGGTCATTGACCTGTAAACAAAAATGTAAACAAAAATATCACGTGATCTTGAAATGTCATCACGTGATCAGGGTGAGGTCAGTGGCCTCATGGGGTAACCGGATATGATGTTACCGGAACCGGAAATATGACATCCGGAACCGGAAATGGGGCATAAGGCACCGGAAATGATGTTACCGGAACCGGATATGGGGTAACGGGATATGAACGATGGAACTGAAAATTGGTTAACCGGAAATGATACATCCGGAACCGGAAATGGGGCTTCTGGAAACGGATATGTTTAACGATATTGCCGTAACTGGAAATGGGGTAGCTGAATATTGTCACTGGAACTGGAAGTGGGGATCCGGAAACGGAATGAGCCAACTGGAACCAGATATGGGAGTGATGTGCCGGAACACTCCAGAAAGTGCTTAGTGACGGTAGCAGCGTCAGCTTCAGGACTTAACAAAAATGTTTCCTACTTATGGAAGACTTCCGTATGTATCATTCCGCTTCCGTTATCGATATTGGCGTAAAGTTTTTTTCCGCTATCTTCATCGGTATGTATGTATGCTACTATTATAAAGAGGAACGATTTGTATGTATGTTTGTAATGTAAACTTAAAAACTACTGCGCCGATTTCAAAAATACTTTCACCATTCGAAAGCTACATTCACCTCGAGTGATATAGGCTATATTCATTGCTAGAATCTAAACTTTTTGGAAATAGTTCCCAGGTGAGGGTATCAAAAAGACTCCGTGATGGAGAATCTTAATCTGAAACTGAAGATCGTCAAAATATTAGAAATATAGAGCTCGCTTCATAATCCGAGAGAAAGACATCGGCCACCAAAGGCTAGAGGTCGTAATCAAGATTTAGCTCAAATGTAGCTTAAATGAATCCACGCAAGAAACGGGAAGTATATACATATGTATATGTATGTATATTAAAGGATAACACATAGGCATAGTATAGCTGAAAATGGTACGCATACGCCATGGAGCACAGGTAAATGTATGTGATATATGAATACAGTAGATAATTTTGATTCCATGTCATTACTAATCAAAAATTATGTCGAAAAATAGATAAATTAATTATAAGTAATATCTTTTTCCATCTTGATTGTATTACAAAGCAATTTTATTACCAACCAAACGAAGAAGGTTAACATATTCTAAATATATGAATGCATATTTTATAAAGGCTACCCAAGCCAGGAAGACTGTCCTTTTGAGATATACGAATTCATTCCAGTAGCACGAGAGGATTATTATAAGCAAATTCATTATTAGTTTTCAATATGTACATAAGTCACAAATGTGCTTTACTCTTAGTATTCTATAGGGAAGCGCCTTCATTAGATTCTCGAGTAATTTATGTGACAGTAATTAGATATTGGTCGTCATTCTATTTGCTTGCTGCATCAAGGGAAATTGAAATAGAAGGCACGTATGCTTTATAAAATGATGCTTTCATTGCCATGAATGCCTATGCAGACAAATATTTACTAATGCACATATGATGCAAAATCGGAAATAATTTATTTATGAAGTAGGATTTCACTGGGCAGTCATATTATTGTGAGTTGAAGAACACAAAATACCTCGAGCAGTTCGCTGTAATTTTCACTCACAGTAGATATTTTAATACTGGAAAAAGTTTGAATGCAAATAAGGATACCAAGCCCATGGGCATCAAGTAAAATTCCACCAATGTGTATATACCAAACAAATAGGCTAAGATAGAGAATTTGTGGAATCTATCATTCACACGATGCATGGCTTATCCTCTCTATTTGGGTCAATATTCTTGTCTTTGTGCTGTAGATTCCGTAGTCAATTCTGGCTTACGTTCTATGAACCGTACAATTTGATATCACAGACGTAGCTTGAAAATTGAGACAATATGATTACATTGTATTTGCATTTGCATTTCCTAGAATATGAATATCGTATATGCAACTAAGGGAAGCATGCATCAATTTAAACCAAAACAAGTTTTGGAAAATTGTTCAGAGAGTAAATACGTATTAATGTGAATATAACGTATTTCACGTAAGACTAAACAACTCAATTTGAACTAGTTATTCACAATATTACAATACATATCTCCATACCGAAATACCCTTGTATCTGCAGATGTACATATGTACATGCTTTTGCTGGGTAAGTGTTAAGTTGTGCTCCCTAAATTGCTGGTCACCAAGCACAAATCCTTTACTTGTGTATGTGAAAATTGTGGATAGCCTCTTTGAGAAGGCAACAACAACAATACCTATAATAAATTATACCAACCCCTTTCACTTGAGTTAACACGAACAGTTTGCAAACTGAAGCTAACGGAATTGTAAATTTATTTTCCGGATTTTTACGCTAAATTTGGCACATTTAAATATGTAAAAATCCAAATTATGCAAAAAATGTAAGAACTAATGAGGATAAGCCAGTGGCAGCCTACAAACCAAGGCATTTCGACCTCCCTATATTCACTTGTTGTAGTTGTGAATGTGTAGGTCATTACATTAACTAGTGCTAAAGTTCTTTGACAGGAAATCACTTTACGTCGAACTCTGAGTAAATAGAAAAATGGAATACAAAAACTAGCTTAACAAGAGAATTGGTCAATCAGCATTCTTCACATCTAATGGCAACGATTCCACCTTCCAACCTGTTTGAATTCCTTTGTGAAATCCGTTATCGTTATCAATTTTCTAAAAAACATAAATAATTCCACTGAAATTATGCGCGTTGTCATTTAAAACGTGTAATAAATACATTTTCAAAGAATTTTATGGACGTTGTTGCTATTGTGTAACTACTTGTAGGTAACTACACTGAACGATAAAGCCTTGTGAAGAAACAATCCCACTAAGACACTGAATAAAGGTGTTTTGAAACATTAAGCCCAAGGGACTTTCAGTATTGTCGTAGCGAAACACCATATTGTCAGAAAAGGTATTTATTTTTGGTTTTAATGAATTTTATTTAAGAACTGCTTTGCATTTCTACAACGCACTTTACACATTTATCCCAGTGATATTGAGGAGCTGCTATGCTTCGTTGGCTGTGTTCCTGGCTCTTACTTTTGTAACATTTTATATGAAAACAGAAATTAACTCAGGTTTCTTCTCTCTCAATCACTTTTCAAAACCACGGAGGTGTGGAGAGGAAGACATTTACAGTCAAACTTCGTTCATACTTCTTTGCCTTAATTAATTTCTTGCACTTTTCTCGTTGAGCTTATTAAGGAACTTATTACACTCTTACCTTCCGAGAAAACGTAATGTACGTGCAATTTGCTCATGTGTCTCTGCGACCAGTAGTGCCAGTTAAAGAGGCAATGCAGACAAACTTTTGAGCTTTGGATGTTATATGAATATATCTTTAATATTTCCATTACCATATATGAATACAGTAAACAAGGATAGACTATGCAATCAACGTGTGAAAAAAAATGTTTGTCCTAAACTCTATATTCCGTTAATATGTATTTCATATTTAGTTTTCAAACTCGAAATTCTGGATAAGTAACAATTTTTTTATGCAGCCTATAAAAAAATATTACGAGTATATTGTACAAGTTAAAACAAAAAAATCAAAAAATTCTGCCAAATTTAACAATTTGCAAATAAAAGCATCAACATTGATCGAATCCTTGTTGCAGTTTGAAAATTCATATGTCTCTATCTAAATCAGTGTTTTAATAAAGCGATAAATGCAGCGAATATATATTTCTCATCACATTTCTATTACAGTATGTAACGGTTCTTCCACCAATCTACTGTTGCGACCACTCTGCGTTGCAAGAGAAAATTATCCAAATTGCCAATTAAGAAACATGCTGACCAAAGAAATTAAAATTTCCGCTTCTAACGTTTCATTTTATAGCGGCAATTCGCGACAACTAAGCACTGAAAGGACTAAACGGTGGTGTGAATGAAATCTTTTGCGCTTTTAAGCGGATTTGCATACTTTGTGGCTCGTATTTAGTCTTAGCAATTTAAAGTGTTGTTGCCGTTGGCCAACACTACTCCATGGTATCTTTCACAACCGCATCAGATTGCGGCTTAAAGCGCAAGTTAACAGCAAGGCTTATAAAAAATGGTTGCTGTGAAACAAAGTAGTTTCACGCTACCAGCAGCAGCTTTTTGGTATTCAAAGTTTGCGGCGAAAACTTAATCTTAAGCTGATTAATATGAATAGTTAGCTGACTGTTATAATATTAATATTAACTGCGCCACAGCGCTGAGATTGCGGTGTTCACATAGTGTTTAATTTAATTTACGATAATTCGATTTTAATTTGGACTTCTTTCATTCGCTTAAAAAAAATGTTTATTAATTTTTTTATTCATAAATTTTTCTGTACCTTTTTGATGCACTTTCTATTCAAAAATTGGTCACAAATGCATTTTAGACTCATTCAAAGTAAATATACGGTTTTGTACAACTCACATCAACAAATACATAAACAAAATTACAGTGGCGAGTAAATATTTTGCGGGCCGTTTTAAGCCTGCTGTGATTTTTAACTGATGTACCAACCTTTATCCTTTATTTACACCGCGCAAACAAATATTTCCAACATTTTGTTGAATTGTGCTTTTGGTATTCTCCTCTTTTTCAAATATCTATGTGTACATTTCTATGTGTGGGTGGATTTTTTTATTATAAAGCAATCCTTCATTCTGCCTGAATATTTAAATTGCAAATTTTATACAAAAAATGTGTCGATTGACCAATGTTGCATGGGAAATCTGTTTCGACTCTACAGTTTTTGTTAACAGTATTTTATTCAAATGTGTGTATTTGTAATTCTTTACTGTTATATATTTTATCTATTTTATTGGGGAAGCTATCAGTTTTGAAAGGGTTTGTTCATTTTATATAAAATGTTTTCTTCTTTTATTTTCCAATACTGTCACCTACTTCAATATTGATATTTTGTCTATCCTAGCACTTTTGCCAACAAACACCAAAAACGAAACATATATTCTATTATTTATATTTCAATAGAACATACTAGGAGATAAAATTGTAAAATACAACAAAAAAAGAAAATATTGATAATTTTCCAAATTACCTTATTCATTAAACGTCTCACCTGCTTTACGAATACATGAGTTTGTACACAGATAATCGAGATGAAAAGCAGAAATAATATTAGAACAGTCTGACTGTTGAAATTCTGGCACTCCAAGTAATGGTAATAATTGTTTAATTTCTTTTTAATGGTCTATTAGCGCGCAGCTTCATATCATCCATCCTTGCATCTCCCTTTCTGAGTATCATTCTAATATTGCAATTAACTCCTTGCCGGCAGTTCGTCTCTAAGTATAAAGATGACATTACTTGAGTAGAAGATATCAGTCATTACACCAAGCAAATTGCTGAACAATTTCACAATTACTCCGGTTTAGAGATAAGTTCATTAGCCAAGCTTCCTACACCAATCTTATTCTTTACTTCACTTAAAACAAACTTTATCTTTGAACATATGTTTTGTGGGAAGTAGAATTGTTAAATTAAACCGCTAGATCAACACATTTCACACCTCCAGAGCCAACTGATTTGCCTAGCAGTCCATTTTTATTAAAATAAATATATGCAATGCATTGCTAGGCGAAGAAATAGTAAAAAAAAGAGGTATTAAATAAGGGGAATGTTTAAATCCGATATCTGCTAACGATTGTAATAATAAAATCTGCTGTACCACCACAAATGCACGTCTGAACTCTCCATTTATAGTTGATCACGTTCTCATTGGCGATTTACCTGGTTGCCACTTTGGCGCCTTGACATTCTGAGCCTTCAACTCTAGCAGCGTGAGGACACGACAGGGCATAGTTTCAGATCTTGACTCCCATCCGACATACGGTGGCGGGGCGCGAAATAACGGGAAATCCAAAGGATTCCGTAGGAATATGGCGACGGGGTGGCGAAGGGAGGTGATAACGTGGTAGTATTCGCACGGCATACGATGCGAAAGTATTGGCTTTCACGTAAATGCGCTGCCTTATGCAAGCAAAACGAGCAAATGCCAGTGGTTTCAGAAACGCAAACTGAATGGAAAGGAATTCGTGAAACCTCATAAAAAGCTGAGATTTTATTTTTATTTGCCAGTGCGTTTTTATACCAGCGCCTTGCTTTTTCAACACTTTTTATCACACCTCGACGCTGAGCTAGCATTTCTGCGCGCTTGTTGGCTTCATTACGAACAGGATGTAAGAGAGTGGCGATAACGAGGAAAAAGCTGTTGTTGACGTCGCCTTCTTGCAGGCACGAGCGGTGTGGGTGTCTGGTCTTAATAACGGTGTTTATTGCGTGCAGTTATAAATACTTATATGCAAATCGCTGCACTTGCAGTCAGTCAGTCTCAATTATCCTGTTGAATGTGCAAGCAATCAATTTATCATCGAACCGACTGTCTGTCGGTTGATTTGGCGCGCCGTGAAGATGAGACTGGAGTGTCTGGAATCTAAAGTGTGAATCAACTAAATATATTCTATTGCATACATACTTATATCTGTTTAACCTTTTTTCATTATCGCAATGTTCTTACTTATTTATAATTTATATTTATCATTTTTTTCTGGAAAGGCAAAAAAGTAGCAGAAAAGAAAGCGAAGATGTTAGTCGAAGATGAGACTCTCAAAATATGTCGGTCACGTTGTTGAAATACCACCCCTCTGGCAGTTTACTATAGCCAAAAGCACAAATATATTTAAAAGTCGTATAAACTGATTTATTGCGAAACGCTTTGCCGCGGACGTAAATCTGCTTCAAGCGTGTGACATCTGACAGGTTCTGCGTATGTGTGTCAGAAGTAATGGAGGAAATACAGATGCAAATATATGGATTTAAAACGTTTATTGCATTACTGTACTAGTAATACTCAAACCGCAGGGTTTATATAATGATAAGCTTTCCTCTCTCCTTACAAACTCGCTGTGATTTGGGTGCTATATAAGCTAACTAATGAATTCTCAGCATTACTAATTGATTCTAAACAGAATAATTTTCATACTTTATTACATACAACAAAGATTAAAATTTCATTCATTATAAATCATACGGTCGAATGTCCTTCAAGATTTCACTTTATAATTAAAACACTGCGATCTATTAATTAGTCGCCGAAATGCTTGTGGTAAATAAGTACACAATGGCTTTTAAGCTACCTAAATCCACTTAAGTTTAAAGTATAAATCCAATTAATTGCCATTGCAGACTTAAATGCGCCGCACATCGGACGTTTCGGAATCCTTTAGCAGTGCAAGTAATTGAATCTCAGCTGTAAAGCCAGTGACCATTTGACGTTTAATGGCGAAGCGGTGACGGACGCACAATTAATATTAACGTCGTCGAAAGTGAGTATAATCGTGTTTATAATCATCATTTGTATTTATAAGCGATGTGACGGGATGACTAGCCTCTTCCAATAAGAGGACTTAAGCAAAATTACTGCTGATTAAAAGGCGTTGACTTCTGTTTCAACTGCAATTATATAAATTTTTGATGTGATTCGTATTCAAGGATTTGAACGTACATTAAGCACCGGCTTTTCTCCTTTGCTGCTTCATTGTCGTCAATAAGCGTGCCCTTTCGAAATTCACCAAGATAAATCGACAATTGACAATTACAATGTAGCTTAGTCTTGTAAGTCTATCTAAAAATAGTGACATATATGAACATCACTACTGACAACCATTTATAATTTCCATGCTTTGAATTTTCTCCATAAATTTCAACGAATATTTTGCATTTCTTTCCAATATATTTTATGTAAAATGATTAGTGGCTATCAAGAATATATTAAAACAAAATATATATTTTCTCTCTTCTTCCTATACATTTTCTATTTACAGTTTCTGCTATGATAGCTGTGTGATTTATGCGGAGACGGACAGAGCGCCACATTTGAATGTATGCTGAGTACGACGAAGTAGAAAAATTCTAATACATTGTAGGGAATAAGTAATTTTCAATATGAATGCAGAACAAAATCGATTATTAAAAGAAACTAAGATTTATTACAACTTTTGTCATAAAAGAACTGAGAAAGTAAAACAAGAATAAACTTGTTCCTTTTTTGGCGTTGGTATGTTTAAACAGTAATACAGAAGCTTATATTGTGCGTGGATCAAAAGCATTTGTTAATATTGTGAAGTCTTTCACTTAATTTGGTAATACAATTATAATAGTTAACTTTGATTTCGGAACTACGTTTAAATTGTTAAGTTAAATAGAATTTATTCCACAACACTGTATCACATATTATGCATTTCAATTACCATTCAGTCCCTTGACTATTATGCAATACAAGTTTAATGTGCATGTTATTTCAAATTAATTAAAAATTATCAAAATTACAATACAGAAATAGTATAACACAGTAAATGATATCAACACTACAGTGCTCTCATTGGCGGCGATGGGGCGTATGAGTAACATGTAGGGTGTTAATGAGCATTTTACCAAACTAAACATACGCGAATAGTTGTAAAACTCATAACAACTATTAAATGCACACATCCATTATTTACCTTTCGACTAATCTGCGTTGTTGATCTCTATGCATACGCTTGAATTATAAACTAATTTCGCCATTTCGGTTGAGCTTGGCGCTCATTTAAATAGAAAATATAAATATGAAATTGTGTTCAACATATTAGCGCTCTTTTTCTATCTGTAAATATTGATTGCCATTTCACTTGTTTTTGCAACCAGCGACACTATTGCGGTTATTGTAGAATAATTGTGGTGGATTTGTGGAGTTTTGATGAGTTTGTTGTGCAATTTTATTATTTATTTTTAAACATCGAAATTCTGGGCATTTATCTTGGTTAAACGGGGAAAAATTATGGTAAATAAAAGGCTTTTGGCAAAATGTTTCATTTAATTAAAGCTCAATTTCAAATAAATTTAAGAGAAAATATTTATTAAATATCTTATCCCTGAATAATAATAAATTTGCTGACTGTATTCAAAATGAAATTATATTGCAACTATGCGTAATGATGGTTTGATAAGGATAGAATAGACTACACTTGGTTTAGTATAACAATTTGAGATGAAAAACTGATTAACTTAATCTGTCTATTACTAAGCTAAAACGATCCATATCCTCACTACATTATTTTTCTCATGTTATTCTGAAGATATTAATTTAACTGTCAAAATTTTAATCAACCTATTTTTTAACCAAGTTCACTAATCCTAACTCACTCTTAATTAGCCAAATAAATGACTTAAAAGTGAGAATGAAAGTGTGTCCGCCATTTGAAAATTCTTATCTCAAAAAAGTGAAAGGAAACAAAAAAAAAAGGCGAACGCATGAATTCATGCGCTCGCAGTGCTAAGTGTTAGACCTAATTTACACACTAACACCCTAAACAAGAAGGGTAAATAGCTGTGATGACAACATCAACGAAAGAAATTGGCAACATGGCAGCTGACAACTTACTTACATCCCACAATGTTCAAGACAATACTAAAGGTGCACCATGACAATTGTCATGTGTGTATATAAATGTAAAATTATGGAACAGACATTCAGATACACGCTTCGTCCGCATATGGGAGGAAATGCCGAGTCATGTGTGCGCAGGTGAAGAACATATAGTACTTCAGCTCACTTAAAGAAATTTAATTAATTGTGACAAGATACAACGCTTTATGTCTCTATTGCCAAGTTGCGTATGATTCTCGTTTTGTGCTCAACTTGTAGATTATTTGCGCTTTCGCTCTTTTGGAACCATTGTCTGAATTTGTAGGCGTTTATGTGACCCTTTAGAGAATTCTTCTTGCGATTGCCTATCTCCTCCTTTGCTTTGGAGGTTTAACCTTTCGTCTGTGTATTTCGATGTCTCAAGGTGTTTGCTAGCCTGGTGAGCAGGCGACGCTTAAGGGCCGTTGCGCTCAGTTTTACGTTTATTACAAGAAATATAATTAATTGTACCGTAAAGTATTCTCTTGGAATTTGTTTTATGTGTTATTTGACATGAACCCATTTAATCATTAAAACGGTAAATGATGCTGATACTTGTCTGAGGCAATTGCTCTTTTGTTGTTTTGTTGTCATATCTGAGAAATCTTAATTAGTCACATACTTCTTCTTCTTCTTAACTGGCGTAGAAACCGCTTACGCGGTTATAGCCGAGTCCACAACAGTGCGCCACGCATCTCTCCTTTTGGCGTTTTGGCGCCAATTGGTAATACCAAGTGAAGACAGGTCCTTCTCCACCTGGTCCTTCCACCGGAGTGGAGGTCTCCCTCTTCCTCGGCTTCCACCAGCGGGTACTGCATCGAAAACTTTCAGAGCTGGGGCACTTTCATCCATTCGAACAACATGACCCAGCCAGCGTAGCCGCTGTCTTTTTATTCGCTGGACTATGTCTATGTCGTCGAACAACACATACAGCTCATCATTCCATCTTCTGCGGTATTCGCCGTTGCCAATGTTTAAGGGACCGTAAATCTTCCGCAAAACCTTTCTCTCGAAAACTCCTAGTGCCGTCTCATCGGATGTTGACATCGTCCACGCTTCTGCACCATAAAGTAGGACGGGAATGATGAGGGACTTGTAGAGTTTAGTTTTTGTTCGTCGAGAGAGGACTTTACTTTTCAATTGCCTACTCAGTCCATAGTAGCACCTGTTGGCAAGAGTGATTCTGCGTTGGATTTCAAGGCTGACATTATTATCGGTGTTAATGTTGGTTCCTAGGTATACGAAATTATCTACAACTTCAAAGTTATGACTGTCAACAGTGACGTGGGAGCCAAGACGCGAATGCGCTGACTGTTTGTTTGATGACAGGAGATATTTCGTCTTGTCCTCGTTCACCACCAGACCCATACGCTTCGCTTCCTTATCCAGGCGGGAAAAAGCAGAACTAACGGCGCGGGTGTTGTTTCCAATGATATCGATATCATCGGCGTACGCCAGGAGCTGTACACTCTTGTAAAAGATGGTACCCTCTCTGTTTAGCTCTGCAGCTCTTATAATTTTTTCCAGCATCAGGTTAAAGAAGTCGCACGATAGTGAGTCACCTTGTCTGAAACCTCGTTTGGTATCGAACGGCTCGGAGAGGTCCTTCCCGATCCTGACAGAGCTTTTGGTGTTGCTCAACGTCAACTTACACAGCCGTATTAGTTTTGCGGGGATACCAAATTCAGACATCGCGGCATAAAGGCAGCTCCTTTTCGTGCTGTCGAAAGCAGCTTTAAAGTCGACAAATAGATGGTGTGTGTCGATCCTTTTTTCACGGGTCTTCTCCAAGATTTGGCGCATGGTGAATATCTGGTCAGTTGTTGATTTTCCAGGTCTAAAACCACACTGATAAGGTCCAATCAGTTTGTTGACGGTGGGCTTTAGTCTTTCACACAGTACGCTCGATAGAACCTTATAAGCGATGTTAAGTAGGCGCAGATTGTGGGATTTCCCTTTTTGTGGATTGGGCAGAGTACACTGAGATTCCAATCGTCGGGCATGCTTTCTTCCGACCATATTTCGCAAAGAAGCTGATGCATGCACCTTATCAGCTCTTCGCCGCCGTATTTGAATAGCTCGGCCGGCAATCCATCGGCCCCCGCCGCCTTGTTGTTCTTCAAGCGGGTAATTGCTATTCTAATTTCTTCACGGTCGGGCAATGGAACATCTGTTCCATCGTCGTCGATTGGGGAATCGGGTTCGCCATCTCCTGGTGTTGTACTTTCACTGCCATTCAGCAGGCTGGAGAAGTGTTCCCTCCACAAACACAGTATACTCTGGTCATCAACCACTAGATCACCGCTGGGGGTCCTACAGGAGTGTGCTCCGGTCTTGAAACCTTCAGTTAGTCGCCGGATCTTTTCGTAAAATTTTCGAGCATTACCCCTGTCGGCCAGCTTGTCAAGCTCGTCGTACTCACGAATTTCGGCCTCTTTCTTTCTTTTTCTGCAAATGCGTCTCGCTTCCCTCTTCAGCTCTCGGTATCTTTCCCATCCCGCTCGTGTTGCGGTCGATCGCAACATTGCGAGGTAGGCAGTCTGTTTTCTCTCCACTGCGAGACGACAATCCTCATCATACCAGCTGTTTTTTGGGCTTTTCCGAAAGCCAATGGTTTCGGTTGCAGCTGTACGTAAGGAGTTTGATATGCCGTCCCACAGCTCCCTTATACCAAGATGCTGATGAGTGCTCTCAGAGAGCAGGAGTGCAAGTCGAGTAGAAAATCGTTCGGCTGTCGGTTGTGATTGCAGCTTCTCGATGTCGAACCTTCCTTGTGTTTGTTGACGTGTGCGCTTTTCTACACAGAGGCGGGTGCGTATCTTAGCTGCTACAAGATAGTGGTCCGAGTCGATGTTGGGACCACGAAGCGTACGCACATCAAAAACACTGGAGACATGTCGTCCATCTATCACAACATGATCGATCTGGTTGCGAGTGATTCGATCCGGGGACAGCCATGTAGCTTGATGGATTTTCTTATGCTGGAATCTAGTACTACAGATGACCATATTTCGGGCTCCGGCGAAGTCGATCAGCCTCAGACCGTTTGGTGATGTTTCGTCATGAAGGCTGAATTTTCCGACTGTTGTGCCAAAGACACCTTCTTTACCCACCCTAGCGTTGAAATCGCCAAGCACGATTTTGACATCGTGGCGGGGGCAGCGCTCATAGGTACGTTCTAGGCGCTCATAGAAGGTATCTTTGATCACTTCGTCCTTCTCTTCCGTCGGGGCGTGGGCGCAAATCAGCGATATGTTGAAGAACCTCGCTTTGATGCGGATTGTGGCTAGACGTTCATCCACCGGAGTGAATGCCAGGACTCGACGACGGAGTCTCTCTCCCACCACGAATCCCACACCGAATTTGCGCTCCTTTATATGGCCGCTGTAGTAGATGTCACAAGGACCCACCTTCTTCCGTCCTTGTCCCGTCCATCGCATTTCTTGGATTGCGGTGATGTCAGCCTTTACTCTTACGAGGACATCAACCAGCTGGGCAGAGGCACCTTCCCAATTAAGGGTCCGGACATTCCAGGTGCATGCCCTTAAATCATAGTCCTTTATACGTTTGCCGTGGTCGTCATCAAAATTGGGGTCTCTCATCCGAGGCTGTTTTGTTCTTTTCATTGGGGGGTGTTTTTATGTGGTGGGTCCCAAACCCTACGAACAACCGCATAAGCGGGTTTCGCCTTCTCACTTTAGCTCGCCTTCAAACGGATGTCTGTTGGCTACCCAGAGGATACTTGGTCTAAGACCGGAAGTTGTGAGCTGCTTGAGCCACATGTAAAAGAATCGTTCCTGGCCACTCCCAAGTGAATGGCAGTCAGAAACTTTCCTCACTTACGTGAACTTCTACATATGGCTCCATCCTCCATCCTCACATACGTGTGTGTCAATATATCCTAATTAGTACATATATTTAAAATCACAACTTTCTGTGTGAATTTCACGCCACTTGATTTTCGAAAATTTTACGTTTCCTCAGTAAGCTAATACGCAATTAAATAAATGGAACTTTGGTCAACTTTGAATTTTACAAATGTATGCCCGCATTAAAGGCGCAAGAATTGGCCATAAACCTTTTGTGATTTTTTTTTATTTTCAGCGCAAGATCCCAACAGCGAGATACCGTTTGTAGGAAAGGAAATTAAATTCTACGGCCAGCGGCCACCGGAAAGTGAATGTCCCATGTATGAGCAATGCCCTGATCCAAGGTGAATTTATTGGCTAACGAGATTGCAAACAAACAAAATCAAAAGAAACAAAAAAGATTTGAGTGGACCAAAAGTGAATGGCGTTGAGTGTTACAGTCACCGTTGAGTATCACATACGCTTTATTTGCTTCAACCTTTTTGGAGGGTTGGTTTTATGTTTTTTTTTTCGTTTTGCCGCTTCTGTTTCGCGCTAGTAGTTGCAAGTTTAAAATTTTGTACTATCATATGCTTGTAAGTTTGAGGAAACAATATTCTTTGTGGTGACGTAATTCTCTTCGTTTTTAATTAAAAATCTCATTTTACCGCTATTAGCTAGTAATAGCGAGATATAACGTTTCTGTTAACATTTTCAGTTAGGGAATCACATATAAGCATCTAGACGTGAATAATGTATTTTTACATATCTCCTATGTTGATGCTTAGGGTTTATTCTTTATATATGTATGTGTGTGAACATGGCTTCTTTGTATCACATGTCACTGTTTCACTATTTTTAAAATGTTTCCAGTTGGAAGATGCTATTTCTGAAGAACATAATTAAAAAGTATGCAAATCCATTTTGTCCATCGTTTGCTTAATCCATCCCCCAGTCACGGTAATTTTACACTCTCATACAGATAAACTCACATTCGTATGAGTTCCCATGAATCTCTTATGCACATAAATATACCACATTTATATAGCCGCAAATAAAATTTTAACTCCACCATTTTGCACTCCAACTCTCTTATCTCATGCTACTGCTTCCCACCTGTTTTCGCTCACAAAGGTCATAACGGTTAGCACACGACTATCTCGTTCGCTGACCACCGCTCTGCCACTCGTAAATTCAATATACCTTTAGCACTGATCTCCCACAAATTACCTTTTGTTTATATTCATTTTGCACTTTTGTTATTTGCTTTTGTTGTTCACTTTCAACGGCTTCCATTTTGCTTAATGAAAAATCCTTTGCACCTCGACACACTCACCAAATCGGTTTATTAACACCTGCTTGCAATTTTTCTTTCATTTGGGCATTAAATATTCATAACTATCCACTTATTTCGGACAATTAATTTTATTATTTTGATAGCCTCTTCCAGTTGATTCGAATTTCGGCAGAGAATTACAGCCCTTCAAATTACGAAAGAGAAGGAAAGCGAAATACCAAGACTGATAGAATTAATAATGATTCTGAGTAAATATTTAGTAAAACATTCCCTGCGCTTGTGTTTGAGAAAATGGTACAGAAACGACGTTCAAATCGGTAAATTTTGGCAATTATCATTTAGTTGTATAATGTACGAGCAATGAAATATTTTTTTTTGCACGTAAAAAATGATTGGACGAAACAAAAATCATGACCCTTGTAGTTAATACGTATTTCTCCTGCTGCTCATATTTATGTAAGGATGCAATAATCGCAAGAGATCATCTTCCAGATGCCTGCGCCTCTAATTGAACTGCATCAAGTTCCTACATTCAAGTACTTCAGCTTTTGCAGTGTGCTACTTTCCGTCGTCAGTCTTGCAAAAATATTACTTTTGCACATTTACTCTCTTTTATGTTCTTCTTTGTTTATCTACTTGGATTAGCGCGCCTTTCTCCATAGTTCCCCACCACGAACCCACTATATGTATTAGTCATTTGTAGGGAAGGAAAATAAGAAATGAAGTAAGTAAGATTGTAGCCATGCACATGAGTGTTGCGGGCGAAGGTGCGTCAAAGGACTGAAGTATGCCAGTATGCGCTCTAAAGCATTCGGAAGGAAGTGCAGTCAGCAAGCCACTGAATTTCATAATGGTAATCTGCTTGGCAATTTTCCATTTTCCTTGTAAAACACAAACGGATGTAGACAATATTTTAAAAAGTAAATAAAACATTGAATATGCAGAAGGTGAAGAGACGAAGTAACAATACAACTTAAGCTTATATAAGCTATGGGTATCTCTATTCGTTATGCGAACTCATTGTAAACTTTTCGTACATACTATGTACATCTCATCACACAAGACAACCACTGTGGGATATAATCCACTCACGGTAAGTGGCTGTCGGCTGGGTTGCTTGTACTGTTACGTAAGTCTATGTGGGATGTCTATACCAATCTTAATTAACTTAGGAAAATAAATTGGAGTTCACAAAGTTAGCTGCATTAACGATTTGTATGGCAACCGGCAAGACTCCACGACAAAAAATCCGTATACGTCATGTCGCCCTGATTTTCTGCAGTTATTGGCATTTGACCTATGTTTTAGTAAAGTAAAAAACCTTTAACTTTAACTTTAACTCATTGCAATTGCGCGATGATGTAATACGTTTTGCACCTCCTGCACCCTACATCATTATCGTAATGAGAGCCCATAATTATGTTGATTGACCGATGCTGATAAATATTTAACTACACAAACAAAATGTACAAATCATATGTAGATATATCATTACACTTAATTATATTATTGATTCTTGTTTCACAATTATGAAGTATGTAATTTGTAATATATAAAATCCACAGGAACTCATGTTATCGAAAAGCAAAATTTTTTATTGAAAGTGTTTTATGTGTAGAATTAGTCAATAATTAACACAAGCAATTATTACGATAATCTGTTGTATATACGTAATTAATACAAATGATGATAAATCGACATCATTGCGAAATATATATTCTACATACATCCATACATCCAATTTGTAACTAATAACTTTACAGATTTAATGGTAAAATATAGTACTATTTCATGATGTAGAATGCAATTGCACATAATGCACATATTTATAATCTAATTATCTCCATGTTATTAGGGAATGATTTAATCCTTTGAACACTAAACTAAACATAATTTTCAATTAGAGTGAAGCCATTAATTTCATCTACTATTGGAAACTTATAAGATGCAGATGGAAACTTAACTTGTAGTTCAGTTACATTGGCAAACAATTAAAGCCATAAATCTTCTATTAATTGTGACCTTATAAGTAATGGAAATAAATACTAGGATTTGTTAAATGTATTATTCATACATATTCAGTACTTTACCACCTTAACACTTTAGGAAAACCTTATACACCCATCTTGTGTGCCGGTTATCACATAATATGACACCAAATCTTCCAAGTTCCATTAAATAAATATATGTTTACGCAGCTGCAATGACTAAATCAATGGTTTACGTTCAATTAGCGGCATAACACATTGACCAAAAAGGAATAAAAATAAAGAGTTCAAAGAAAAATAAATAAAAGAAACCTATTAAAATATAGCTCACTTATTCAACCGGCCAGACTACTACCTTACCATGCCCCGTTGCACACAATATCTTTCTGTTTCACCTACTGCAATAGAATACACTTTATTTGAGCGTCTGTGTGCTTCAAAGACGTTCAATACAATTGCTATCGCTAAAATAAATGAAGATTGCTGTGCGAACGAAATAAATGACACTGAACCTACTCGGAAGCACTTAGAGCAACACAATGAAGCAAAATGTTCTTTCAAAAGCTGAGTGGACACACAGTTTAGTATTAATTGACAATCAATTGAAGGTGAAAATCGTTTTCGGATTTCTTCATTTGTTCAATACTTATCGCAGTTGTACCAGAAGTGACAAACTTTTTTAAATGGCAATTGCGTGTCTCTGTTCTCAGTTGGGTTATCACAATCAAGCCGCTAACAACTAAGAGTATTTATAAGTACATAAAAAATCAATTAACTATGTCCAACAATTAAAAGGAGATTGCTGAAGCTCCTCACGGTTATTATGTGTCTGTTTAATTGTATGAACTATAATGGAGATTGAAGAAAATGTTCAATTTGGTTTATAATTAAGTAAATAATGATTTCATTCAAAGCAACTATTCAGCAGACATCAAAGAGAAGATAACATGCAATTTCCTTCCATAATGCGGGTGAGTTATTTTGAATTTTTCGTGGTCACGCTACGGAAATAAACAGTTGAACCAATTAGTGATCTAATAAGATATATCTTTTTAGCCTCTTGTATCATTTGATACAATTTAAAGGGCACTTGTTGGGAGGTGAATAAGAGTTTATTTAATATTTCGTATTTTTCGATTTCCTGGTGTTCAGGAACTAAGTATATCACTCTCAGCGTTCTAATTATATTTCCGTTATTATATCCAACACAGGCAAAGATTGATCCAAACAAAATCAATATTCCGCTTATAACCATCACAAATGTGAAGCTTCAATTACCAACACTTGAATAACTAAACCTTACCGAATAATGGTGAGGGAAATTGAAAGAAGTTCTTTCAAAATAAAGCTGAAGATTTGTGTAAAAGTACATATGTATGTAGAAGAGTTGCAACTGACATCAGCTGCCAATTTTGATACGAACAAAGACAGAAAGAAGAAACATTCATTCGACAGACTTCTCATATTCATACAACCTTGCTTAATGGGTACTGTAACAGCAAACACATACACGTACACACACAAAACATATATATTAAAGCAACGATCTCTACTTGAGCGTATGGAAGTGAATAAAATGGGCCACAACATGTCAATAAATAAAATATTTAAGTCTAAAGACTCCTCTTTGCTTTCGTTTGTGAAGCGAGCGGTTATGTGCTTGCCACACTGTCTGGCCAGCTGCCGGTTGGTTGCTTGTTTAGTCGCCATTTGTATGCAATGGCCTCAGCTATGATTGAGAAATAACCGAAACTAAAGCAAAGAACCTATTATATGAGCTGCGGCAAATTCAATGAAATGGGTAACAAATTTTTAGGCACCGACAGGAGAAAAGAGAGAGTGAGCAGATCTTTCTGAGAATTGAATAGAGCGAATTCAAGAGACTTGCGGAATTTTGCAAATTTGGAGGTACAAAATTTTGGTGTAACCGAACATTTTATTATTAAAATTTATTATTTATTATATTTATTAAAAAGACACTGCTATTAGATTTTAAGAAACTCACTTTAATTTTAATACGCTAAAGTTATAGTTATGAAAATTCACTTTCATATGACACCAAGATTATCAGAAGCGGAAATCTGCTCTGCTCTGCCGATGTTACCGAAACTGGAAAAATGGGGTTGCCGGAACCGGATATGGGGCATCCGGAACATAATATAGAGTATGGGGTTACCGGAACAGGATGTAGAGTAACCAAATGTGATGTTACCGGAACCGGAACACATGGGGTTACTGGAACCGGATATGAGGCAGCCGGAAATGAGTATGAAGTTGTTACCGGAACCAGAATTAGGTAACCGGAACCGGAATTGTTGTTACCGGAAACGGGTATGGGATAACCGGAACCGGTTATGGTGTAATGTTGCTACCGGAACCGGAAATAATGTTCCCGAAACAGGAAATGGAGTTATTGACATGCTGTTCCCGGATCCGGAATGAGTCAACTGGAACCAGATATGGGATAACCGATGGAATCAGATTTATGGTTTCACTCATTTTCCATTCATGACATCAGAGTGTCTAGAGAGTATGTACAGAATTTCATCGAGTAGTTTTTGAGATATGGTTTTTGACCCATAAGTGGGCAATGCATTTTCCATTAAAAAAACTGAGTGCAGCTCTCCTCTACCATTTCTTCCGTAAACTTTAGTGTTTCTGACGTTTTCCGTTAGTCCTTTTAGTAATTTTTAAATTAACCTTTGTATGGAAGTTACCACACTGTTCTTAGTAACTTTTGAAGGCTCTTCACTGCTTCTCACTATTGTCGCTTAGTCATAGATAGGCGGCAAAAAAGTTATTTTATGCTAACACAAAAGTGTGACCATGAACGTAACGACAACAACAAACACAACAATAAAACGTATAAAACAACTGTTGCATCCCAACTTGGCCGAGTGGCCGAGAGAGAGAGAGAGCTAATAGCGCTTGCGACGTACTGCGCTTTTAAGTGTCTCTTTACGCTTTTGTTACTTTGTTAGTTGCAGCGAGTGCCTCACTAATTCACTTGCAGTGGCAGTACTGCTTAAGGCCTCGTAACAAATAATTATCATAAATTATTGATGCTGCAAGTAAAAGACATCCAGTGGGAGAAGCTACTCAATTTACGCGTTTACTAACGACATAGTTGAAAAGAAATAAATTATATGTATGCGGCAAGATTTTCCATTTTCATGTCTATTTTGTGTGCGCGATTTCTTTTTTTGCCGCTACAAATGAAGGCAAAGCGGCTAAAAATTCGGTGCAAACAAATTTAAAACAGTGCTCAATTTATAAAAATTAATGGTTTGTGCTGGCCAAACAAAAAATTGGAATTTATATAATTTAAACTAAAATTAATTAGTGATAGAAAAAAACAAATACCTGTCAAGTATAGCAAACTAAATATTAGTTTTAAGATAAAAATATCATATAAATAGGACAAGTTTTTGATCTGTTGCCTCTAAAGAAGATTAATAACATTTTTAGATTCAGCCAATATCCTGCACTCTATAGTTATTTCTCCTTCTTAAGGTCATTATTTATAAGGTGCATATCCACACAAATAAAAATAGAAAATAATTACCAGAAGCATTCAGGGATGTCTGGAAATTTCTCTCATTCCCCTTTCCATGAATTATGTATTTATGTGGAATGCAAAACTACTATTTACAGAATTAATTAGCAGAAAGTTCTTGCAACGTCCGGCAAAACACAAGAGCACTTATAGCACACACAGGCGCTTCAAAGTGATGATGCTTGAGTGTGTCGATGAGTGCTACTGCACAACTTCTCGACTTTGATTTTTGCTTTTTTAGTTTTTCCACACGTACTGGCGCATGGAATGGAATTAAATTCAATTTGAGTTTCAGTTAAAGTGGTCAACACTTGCAATTATTGCAAACGAAGCCTGAAACAGGTGCATCAGCAAATGAGAGTAAGCTTATTCGAAAACTAAGTGGGGTAGCTGGAAAACTATATAGTATTTCATAAAGTTGTTGTTGCAATTCCACCAGAATCCACGCGCGAGTGCAATACACTCATAGACAAAAGTTTGCAAGCAATTAAAACAACAAGTAGTGGCAGCTGATGCTCATTATGATTTGCTCTGTGCTATATATGCTTGAACGAAAGCTACACTAATTTTATGGAAATCGCAGCTAGTGGGGAGAAAACTACCCTTCGTCAATATGTTTTTATTAGTAAGCTGAATGGAACCAGTGCAGCGCAGCAGCTTGATTGCCAACTTAAAAAGCTGGACGCTCTCATAACGCAGCGGTTTATTATTAACTTTATAGTTACATTTTATGGCAATTCAAATTCTTCATATTGCAATATGCGAAATTGAAATTTTAACAGCAAAAATGTGAAATAATGCAGCAATAAAACGAGAAAACAATTGTCTGGTAGAAAATGGTGTGTGCGAGTTGCGAAAAAGAGGGCAGAGTCGAAATGGTAAAATGAAATTAAAAATTATTTCAATGCAACGCATACTGAAAGCGACAAACTGATGTTGATGAGTGCACTTGATAATCGAAGCGAACGTTTTTTTTTTTAAAGAGTTTTTCATACACCATGCTAGAATCCGGTGAACCCTCATTAGTCTGCCAATGCTAGATGACCTTTTCTATATAATGATTTCATCTTCTTTCAATTGCATATAAATTTAAGTTCACATTAAAATCTACTTATCGCCTCTGGATGACTCACTAAAAGAGTGCTATATTGGGTATACATCCAAGAGTACATAATATGTACATATAACCCATATTTGCTCGAACATTTTCATTGGTCATCGGTTGTCAAATATAATAAATAATAATTAACTTAAAAATCTACTTAATTCCTCCGTATTCCAGAAAACATTACACAAAATTTAATTCATTGTATGGAAAAACCAAACATTCAAAATCTGTTCCTCCAACTGTGCGCAATTTTTCATGTAATTTATTGCACAATATTAAATAAATTAAATTTCAAGCACAGTATCATCACAACATGAGTGAGGCTCTGTTATGGAGAGATGAATTTTATTATTTGCAAGCGTATGTTCACTAAACTATAGTCAATTGTATATTTTGTATTGTATTATAAACTATATGGTATGTATAGATTCGCACAATTTTCCATAATATTTACACAATGCAGATGTCAGCTTAAGCTGTTGGGCGCAAATAGTTGGAACAAACAATAAATGACAACATAGCTACAATTAAACACCCAAATTGAAGGGTAACTATGATATAGAGACACTTTTGTTCATACGCATTCTATGAAATTTAATTATTTTGACTAATTCAATACAAATTTCTCAGTCACAACCATTATCTATTGCTTATTTAATTAATAATATTTTACTTGTGTATTATGGCACACCGATACTGAACTGATGTCATTTATAATTCATAAATTATAAATTCTATAAAGCATTATTTGAAACCATTATATAATTGAAATATTTCATAATTAAACACGGCAATTGGCAAACACAAAGCGATTTTTACAATGAATTTCTTAGATTCAAAAAATCTATAATATTGAACATGAGTCAACGGAAGACCTAATATTTTTTAAAAAGTTCCCGAAGTTCCGAAAAATAAATTTTAACTAGGTGTGTAAAAATAAGAAAAGCGGATTTAAGACCATGTTCATGTTGTATATGTCGAAAATTTTCTCTCTAGCCAACAAAAAACATTTTGTTGCATCGTCCGCGAAAGGAAAAACTTTGGAGAGCAAAAATCATATACGGTAACATAATAATTAGCCACTCCTAAGTAACACTCATTATGCGATGCCCCAAACGAGCGCTAGTAAAAAGTTATTCGCGTATGAGTGAGTGTGAAAAGTTTCCGCTCTGGGCACCTAAAATTAATTTTTATACTCTCGCAACAAATGTTGCTAAAGAGAGTATTATAGTTTTGTTCACATAACGGTTGTTTGTAACACCCAAAACTAAACGAGTTAGATATAGGGTTATATATACCAAAGTGATCAGGGTGAAGAGTGGAGTTCAAATCCGAATGTCTGTCTGTCCGTCCGTCCGTCCGTCTGTGCAAGCTGTAACTTGAGTAAAAATTAAGATATCTTAATGAAACTTGGAACACTTATTTCTTGGCACCATAGGAAGGTTGCTTTCGAAAATGAGCAAAATCGGACCACTGCCACGCCCACAAAATGGCGAAAACCGAAAACACATAAAGTGCCATAACTAAGCCATAAATAAAGCTATGGAAATAAAATTTGGTATGAAGGATCGCACTATGAAAAGGCATATTTGGATGTAATTTTTTTGGGGAAGTGGGCGTGGCCCCGCCCCCTACTAAGTTTTTTGTATATATCTCGCAAACCCATAGAGCTATATAAACCAAACTTTCTGCAGTCGTTTTTTTTAGTCACTTCCTTATACAGTTCAAAAATGACAGAAATCGGATAATAACCACGCCCACCTCCCATACAAAAGTTAGGTTGAAAATTACTAAAAGTGGGTTAACTCATTAACGAAAACCGTCAGAAACACTAAATTTCACATAAGAAATGGCAGATGAAAGCTGCACTCAGATTTTTTTACAAAATGGAAAATGGGCGTGGCGTCGCCCACTTATGGGTCGAAAACCATATCTCAGGAACTACTCGACCGATTTCAATGAAACTTGGTTTGTAATAGTTTCCTTACATCCCAATGATATGTTGTGAAAATAGGCCAAATCGCTTCACAACAACGCCTACTTCCTATATACCAGAACTTTGAAGACGATCTGAATCGTTTACTTTACAATAGATAAAGTAAGTACTAGTGAAGATATCGGTGTAGAACTTTGCACAAATACTATGTTAATAGTGTGGCAGCCCCATTCTAAAAATCGCCGAAATCGGACCATAGGTTTTTAAGGCCCCATATATCGAACATGAGGACCTCGGTGCTTCTAACCTAATATTATGGTTTCCAACTTTCAATGGACTTTATGCAATATATATGACGGATATGTGAGTCAAATTGTGTATTATATAATATTAATAAAGTTAAATAAATAAATTGCGAGAGTATAAAATGTTCGGTTACACCCGAACTTAGCCCTTCCTTACTAGTTCTTATTTAGCACTGCAACAAAGTTTAATAACTCTCTGCGGCTACATTCGGGCGGCTAATAATCGTATGAATGTACTATGTATGAGGATAGCTGTCGAAAAGTTTTTTAATCATGTACGCCAGCATGCTAACCAACTACTAACAGCGATTAAAGCTGCTTAAGTTGGAAAGTGAGTAAATGTTGATAGCACTTCTACCGATCAGCCTCCATACACGACTGCAGAGACAACAACAGCAGAAGAGCCAAATGTTTTTGTTGAAACATAAATAATGTTGCCACATAAATAGCGCTTCACTACACATTCAGAGACCTGCACACATAAGTTGCATGAAGAACTATGAAACTCTTGCATTAAGCTGTCATTTATTTATTTAATTTTCTTGCATTTTTTGCTGGATTCTCTAGTGTGGTCAACCGCTGATAGTTTTTTGAATTAATTAAGACAAATGTGCATATATATATATATTGATTAAAATTTTACGGGTCAAATCTCATACCCCTTCAGAGTTCTAACTAGTGAGTGTAGATTTGACTATAGACCAGAACTACTAAAATATTTCATTAAAATTCCATATATCATGCTTCCACCAAACGAAACAAATTTCGTGCAAAATATCAAAATTAATATAAATAAATTATACTATTGCTGCAAAGCAAAAGCAGATAGACGCTTTTGTGAAGCCTGTAGCAGCAAACCAAAATTCGAATGCGACCAGACCACCATTCAAACGAAAATATTGCCAAATTTGTCTCTTGCGCGGTATTTTATTAAATATTCAGCACGTTGGCGGTGAAAATACATAACATATTGTAAATGTATTTAGAAAATTATCAGGAAATTTCGCACTGAAGCATGAAAATATGCTAAAAGTGTTTGGTTAAACCAAAGCCGACATGACCGAGAACTCGTGTATGTTTACACAGTCATCGACGGTAAACAAGGTTAATAATACAGATCACATAAATGTGTCGCACACCACATTACTGGATCGTTAGGTGGTCAACTGCACTCATCGGCAACACCAGCGACACCACCAATCGACGTTCATCACTTCAATAAAGTGAATTCCATTTTGTTTGAAATTATTTTATTTTATTTATTGTAAAACCTTTGTAGATGGCCTCTCTACAATTTATTACACAAAAATGCACTGATTAACCACATACAATCAGCGCATTTATTTCGTTCCATGAGTACAGTTCCTCCAAATGCAGAAGAGTAAGCAAAACGTAGTGAACAATAAGTGCGTGTGATTTCACATATATAAAGCTTATCATATATGTATATTAAAATGTCTTAAACTTCCAAAAACTAAATACACGTTTATTATTTTTAATTAATCAATATTTCGTAATGAAATACAAAAACTTTTTTGCTAGCTATTGATTTCAACTTTTCATGATTTCAAGTAAAAAGAATTAACTCAACCCTTTTAACTCATTAACCCTTTAAACTCATGTACATAAATACCTGCAGAAAGGCTGCCAAGTGTACTACACGTCGTATAAGTAATTTGGTATGACAAAAGAAATCGATTCGCCTTTCATTTGCTGCACGGTAAATAGATTTGTTAAGAAATTACTTCCTTGCAACTTCATGTGTAGCGCAGAGATGCATATGCCTTCGCTTCTTGCACATGAGTGTAAGAAGGCAATACGCTTTCGGAGAATAAATTGCATACAAATTGAATACTAGTCAGTCATTGAATAAAGTCTCCTTACTTACGAGTAGAGAAAATTTAATAACATCTAGAACAAGAGTTTGTTAAGTTTTTTTGAGAAATTCCTCTGTTTTCACATACATTTCGATGTTTTAGAATGACCTACTAAGCTCACTTTCATATGTGAACTCACTTAAAAAATTAGATTAATTCCAAATTTAGGCGTTTTATTTTATATTTATTTGACGAGTAAATGCGTTGAAAATTTTGCTAAAAAAAGACTCCCCCAAAATCTACCACAATTAACATATAATGACGCCAGCCGTCCTGGCTGTGAAAACTAATCAAATAGCAATCAACATTTTGGGTAGCCAACCAAAAACCATATTTATATTTTCACAGCAATTGCCATATTGCATTAGAGTTAATCCAAATGGAGAAATTGGTTTCTAATTCATGCGTAAATATGCATTTAGTTGCAAAGTAAATAATGGTTAACTAATACAATTGATATTTTTTGTTGTTGCTACAACAATTGGAGAGAATTTTCATTTAGCCCCACCAAATATTGGCGGACTTTACTCATACGCCCTGGCGTCATCAACGTGCTCTGTGGTATTTTATAGCAATTATAGCTCATTTTCATTACTATTATATATATTTTGGTTCCGAATGTTTTGTTGTAAATTTTATAATTCTGATTTAATTTGCAATAAATGCACATTAAACGTGTATTATATAATTAATATATATTGTATAAACTACAATGCATTATATAAAGCTTTATAGTGCAATTAAACCTATGATCACTTAAAAAAACTGAAGTGAAATTAATCCACAACATATTATCATGAAAAAAACGATCAGAATATTTAATGAAAAAGACGAATGTGCGGAAAAAGTTGTCCAATTGAAAAAAATGTTATAGACATATCAGTGAATAGCATATAATTCAATTATAAATTATTATATATATTAGAAAAAAATATTCGTCTGGAAATATATCATAAAAAGGTGAACGCTTGTAAATAACAAAATCTCTTTAAAAAATATTTACTTGTTTCTACACATAATTTATGTTTTTTTTTCTGTTAAAGAGCTGTTTTTTCTAACACTATAAGACCAGATGTTAGGGTGATCATGAACATGGGTAAATGTATGAATGAGGAAAATTGTCGATTATTCTTTTTTTGCTCTTAATGTGCTTACTTGGCCACTTTTTTAGCGGAAATTCAGCTTATGAACTTAAAATTAATAATATATGATTTTAACTGCCAATTAAATTATACAATGGTGGTTGCCAACTGAGGTTTTCATAAACATCACACTTTTTAGATAGGCTTATATTTAATCTCATTTACATAAAAAAAATAATATCTGCTTTTTACAATTCAACTAAAATATTCTGCCAATTAAGGCTCAAATTTTTTAAACGATTTAAATTCATATTTTTAATAGTATTTCAAAAGTAAATTAACCTAAAGAAATGCATTTACAGTGTGTTAAGTTAATTAAGTTTTTAAAGTTAATTAAGCAATTAAAGCATACTTAAGTCAATAAATAATTACAAATAGTCTATACATATTATAATTATAATACGAATAAACTTTGAATAAGCCAATTATGAAAGAGCGAAATTGAATTTTGACTTAATTTTAAAATAAACTGTCAACGCCTTTTAACCAGCGACAATTCTACTTCTAATATGGGCTTATCAACGCTTACACAAGCTTTTGCAAGCTCAATTATACTCACTTTCGACGCCGTTAATATTAATTGTGCGTCCGTCATCGCGTCGCCATTCAACGTGCTTCATCGGATTGCCACTGGTGGCAGAGCTCAGATTCAGCGCCTTTCCCTCCTCAACGAATACGAAACGTTCGGTGGCTCATTCGAGTCTGGAATGGCAATAGATTGGATTACGTTTTAGTTTTGAATGGATTTGCGCGATATTTAAGTAGCTTAGAAGTTATTGTAGTATTTGTATTTGTATTTACCGCAACCATTTCGGCGATTAATTAGTTCACAGAAAGTATATGTATTCATAGAGATCTATAATTTATAAAAGACCACAGTATTAAATCACAAAGTGAAATCTTGAATGGCAGCATTGTTGTGAAAGATATTCGAGCGTGAAATTAATAGTAGGTCAAATTATAATCTTAATTAAACATAATGGAGAAGGAAATCTACTATGCTTACAATTAATTAGTTATGTCTAATTGTTATTCAGCATATGCTTCGCATATTGAATATCTCTGCTCTCTGAAAGTGAAATAAAAATTAGCGTTTAAGGGCAACTAATAATAAAGAGATATGTGAGTGCTTTACTCCACTCTTATGTATTCAGTTCTGTGCAGTCCGAATTCAGCGTCCGGAAGTCTATTTGGTACACATTATGTTACGCAATGAATTTCTTTCCAACGCAAAACAACAACAAAACCAAATTCACATGTAAAAGCGCTAAGGAGTTCCGGGAGCCATTTTTTTATTCAGCCATTATTTTTTTGTAGCATATTTTGAACCGCCAGTTACTATGTATCAACACTTCCTCAGATTGCAGACTAACTTTCGTCCAAGTTCACAAAACTTTTTCGGCAACAAATCAGTGATGCAGATGAAAGAAATAGGGAAATTGCAAACCAATAAACAAAAAATTAAAACACAAACAGAAAACACTGAGAAAAGTAATAAAAGGATAAACAAAATGGAAAATGTAATGAATAATAGTCGAGCTCATTGTGTAATATACCCATACATTTACATGAATACTTAAACGCTGTAAAGTAAACGCTGTCTTTTTATTCGCTGAACTATGTCTATGTCGTCGTATAACTCGTACAGCTCATCGTTCCATCGTCTGCGATATTCGCCGTTGCCAATTCTTAAGGGACCATAAATCTTCCGCAAAACCTTTCTCTCGAAAACTCCTAGTGCCGTCTCATCGGATGTTGACATCGTCCACGCTTCTGCACCGTAAAGTAGGACGGGAATGATGAGAGACTTGTAGAGTTTGGTTTTTGTTCGTCGAGAGAGGACTTTACTTTTCAATTGCCTACTTAGTCCATAGTAGCACCTGTTGGCAAGAGTGATTCTGCGTTGGATTTCGAGGCTGACATTGTTATTGGTGTTAATGCTGGTTCCCAGGTAGACGAAATTATCTACAACTTCAAAGTTATGACTGTCAACAGTAACGTGGGAGCCAAGACGCGAATGCGCTGACTGTTTGTTTGACGACAGGAGATATTTCGTCTTGTCCTCGTTCCCCACCAGACCCATACGCTTCGCTTCCTTATCCAGTCTGGAGAAAGCAGAACTAACGGCGCGGTTGTTGCTTCCGATGATATCAATATCATCGGCGTACGCCAGGAGCTGTACACTCTTGTAGAAGATGGTACCCTCTCTGTTTAGCTCTGCAGCTCTTATTATTTTCTCCAGCATCAGGTTAAAGAAATCACACAAGAGTGAGTCACCTTGTCTGAAACCTCGTCTGGTATCGAACGGCTCGAAGAGGTCCTTCCCGATCCTGACGGAGCTTTTGGTGTTGCTCAACGTCAGCTTACACAGCCGTATTAGTTTTGCGGGGATACCAAATTCAGACATCGCGGCATAAAGGCAGCTCCTTTTCGTGCTGTCGAAAGCAGCTCTAAAGTCGACAAAGAGATGGTGTGTGTCGATCCTATTTTCACGGGTCTTCTCCAAAATTTGGCGCATGGTGAATATCTGGTCTGTTGTTGATTTTCCAGGTCTAAAGCCACACTGATAAGGTCCAATCAGTTTGTTGACGGTGGGCTTTAGTCTTTCACACAATACGCTCGACAGAACCTTATACGCGATGTTGAGGAGGCTTATCCCACGGTAATTGGCGCAAATTGTGGGGTCTCCCTTGTTGTGTATTGGGCAGAGTACACTGAGATTCCAATCGTCAGGCATGCTTTCTTCCGACCATATTCTGCAAAGAAGCTGATGCAAGCACCTTATCAGCTCTTCGCCGCCGTATTTGAATAGCTCGGCCGGTAATCCATCGGCACCCGCCGCCTTATTGTTCTTCAAGCGGGTAATTGCTATTCGAATTTCTTCACGGTCGGGCAATGGAACATCTGCTCCATCGTCGTCGATTGGAGAATCGGGTTCGCCATCCCCAATCGCCATGTTGTACTTTCACTGCCATTCAGCAGGCTTGAGAAGTGTTCCCTCCACAAACTCAGTATACTCTGGTCATCAATAACTATATCACCTTTGGGGGTCCTACAGGAGTGCGCTCCGGTCTTGAAACCTTCAGTTAGTCGCCGGATCTTTTCGTAAAATTTTCGAGCATTACCCCTGTCGGCCAGCTTGTCAAGCTCTTCATACTCACGCATTTCGGCCTCTTTCTTTCTCTTTCTGCAAATGCGTCTCGCTTCCCTCTTCAGCTCTCGGTATCTTTCCCATCCCGCTCGTGTTGCGGTCGATCGCAACATTGCGAGGTAGGCAGTCTGTTTTCTCTCCACTGCGAGACGACAATCCTCATCATACCAGCTGTGTTTTGGGCTTTTCCGAAAGCCAATGGTTTCGGTTGCAGCTGTACGTAAGGAGTTTGATATGCCGTCCCACAGCTCCCTTATACCAAGATGCTGATGAGTGCTCTCAGAGAGCAGGAGTGCAAGTCGAGTAGAAAATCGTTCGGCTGTCGATTGTGATTGCAGCTTCTCGATGTAGAACCTTCCTTGTGTTTGTTGACGTGTGCGCTTTTCTACACAGAGGCGGGTGCGTATCTTAGCTGCTACAAGATAGTGGTCCGAGTCGATGTTGGGACCACGAAGCGTACGCACATCAAAGACACTGGAGACATGTCGTCCATCTATCACAACATGATCGATCTGGTTGCGAGTGATTCGATCCGGGGACAGCCAAGTAGCTTGATGGATTTTCTTATGCTGGAATCTAGTACTACAGACGACCATATTTCGGGCCCCGGCGAAGTCGATCAGCCTCAGGCCATTTGGCGATGTTTCGTCATGGAGGCTGAATTTTCCAACTGTTGTGCCAAAGACACCTTCTTTACCCACCCTGGCGTTAAAATCGCCAAGCACGATTTTTACATCGTGGCGGGGGCAGCGCTCATAGGTACGTTCTAGGCGCTCATAGAAGGTATCTTTGATCACTTCGTCCTTCTCTTCCGTCGGGGCGTGGGCGCAAATCAGCGATATGTTGAAGAACCTCGCTTTGATGCGGATTGTGGCTAGACGTTCATCCACCGGAGTGAATGCCAGGACTCGACGACGGGGTCTCTCTCCCACCACGAATCCCACACCGAATTTGCGCTCCTTTATATGGCCGCTGTAGTAGATGTCACAAGGACCCACCTTCTTCCGTCCTTGTCCCGTCCATCGCATTTCTTGGATTGCGGTGATGTCAGCCTTTACTCTTACGAGGACATCAACCAGCTGGGCAGAGGCACCTTCCCCCTTAAGGGTCCGGACATTCCAGGTGCATGCCCTTAAATCGTAGTTCTTTAAACGTTTGCAGTGGTCGTCATCAAAATCGGGGTCTCTCATCCGAGGCTGTTTCGTCGTTTTCATTGGGGGGTGTTTTTATGTAGTGGGTCCCAAACCCTACGCACAACCGCATAAGCGGGTTTCGCCTTCTCACTTTAGCTCGCCTCCAAACGGATGTCTGTTGGCTACCCAGAGGATACTTGGTCTAAGACCGGAAGTCGTGAGCTGCTTGAGCCACATGTAAAAGAATCGTTCCTGGCCACTCCCAAGTGAATGACAATCAGAAACTTTCCTCACTTGCGTGAACTTCTACATTTGACTCCATCCTCCTCTCACTTATATATTATATATATAAAATTTTCAATTTTAATTTCTTTGCTCTAAATCGGATCATCATTGTCAACAATTCAAAATGGAATTTCAAATCCAATTTAAATTGTGGGCATAATCTCTTTTGTGGTGCGTTTGCCAGGTAGTTCATTTATGTGCCCATAGCCCCTTGTAAATATTCCTCATTGGACGTTTGTATTGAAGCAGAATTAATCGAGGGTTATTATAGAAATAAATTTTAATCCGATGGTTAATTAAAACCTCGACCGCTGATGTAAGTGAGAGTATTTGGCATGTCTTTGACACCTTTGCAATATTTATGTACAGTGAAAGGTAATACAAGAACATACATATTTTATGCACTGAAATCCAATATTTGCGTTGCGCTTCTCAGTTTTTTAGGAAAGTTTCAACTTGACAATTTTCAATTTTAAGTTACGTTAATTAAATTGAATAGTGTTCTTTTATTAAAAAGAATATTGTGGTAAAAAATCGGCAACAAGCGTACAATACAAATAATTTTTTTAACTAGCATGATTCCCACTGAACTTAGTACCGAGTAAATATTTTGAGAATCATTTAAAGCCTGCTGTGATTTTTATCTGACGGGCCACTTGTGTGCCTTTTTAAATAAATTCACTGTCACCACACAGCATTTATTTACACCGAGCAAACAACTATTTTATTCAGTAGTTGTTGTTTTGTTATCTGTTTCTTTTTGGACTGTTATCCCTCATTTAGTTGAGTGACGGGATTTTAGTTAAAGTTTGATACAAAATATTTATGTACAAATAAAACTGCATAACATTAAGCTTATTATCTTGTTTTTACTCGTTCAATTATGTGAGTAATATTAACTGATTTATTCATTTTAAGTAAGGGTAAATACATTTACCGTAAATATAATGTTTTAATAAAGAAAGCGAATTAAAATAGTTTTAAATAAATTCAACGAATCAATAAATATCGTATTTTAATCATATCATGTAATTGAATGAAACAATGTACCTTTTAGCGCACATTTGCTCTTACCCAAAAGCTCTGTATAATATAACACATCAACGCCTAAGTGTAACTGCTCTACTTTAATGACCATCATAATATCCTAATGACCATTAACCACGCTCCAACGCATTAAACGGCAATTGTCTTATCTTTATCTAATATCAACTTCTCGCAAATTGTTTCTTTTATTGTTGTGTGAAAACGTTTTCACTGATTGACATCTACATCCACTCAAAAGCAACGGAAAAAAAGAAGAAAAAGAGGACAGCGGAAAGACGGCAGCCTAATATACAATCCCATCACATAACGTGTGATAATTTGTGGGGTCAGATTACAAAGTTGATTGCCGAATAATTAACTTCACTTCTTCTTTCCATTATAATCATCTGTTAATGTGAGATTTGATATGTTGATATGATGTGATATTTTGCGATTTGACGTGAAGTCACATGATACGCATTATATGTGTAATGATTGCGATTAAACCACTTTTTTGACTTTTTACAGTAGTGGTACTCATTTAACGTCGTAAAATATAAATTGAATGAACTCTTAACTAACTAAACTTTTCATAAATGAAAGCACACTTATGATAAAATTGGAAAACTTTACATTCGTGTGACTTTTCGGCTGAAGTGACACATGAACATTTTCAACACGTACTGTACTTACTAATTTTAGAAGGTAAAGATTAAAGCAACACTTCCGGCATTCAACTTGTAATTGCTTGGCTAATAACACCAGTAAAGTTGCACACGAAAGTTATATGTGCTTGTGAATGTGTGTAAGCCAAATTCATATAAGTGTAAACATTTGAACCATAACGAAAACAAAAACGGTTCACACATGTACGTGATACGTGTTCTGTGTTTGGCCCGAGGAAACATCTTTGTTTTGGTGTTCGCATCTTATCACGCTTTGAAATCACATCGCGCGAGTTTGACAGCAACACCAGTCACGCTTACGTAATCGCATACACCCATGAAGTGTTGGCCCATTTGCTTACATATGTATTAAGTTTAACCAAATATTTACATTAGCTTAACCACAATATTGATATTTTTTGTTTTAAACACTGAAGAGCCTTATATATGGCTTACCTACAATTATTCTCTACATTTATATATAAGTACATGTGTGTTCTTGCGATAGTGTGAGTTCTTTTCAATTGCCTATACATGCGCGGTAGTAGGAGTTGTATGTCTGCTTGGAGAAATGATACTGGAATAAAGACGATGCAGCTCAGCGCCCTCAGGGTATGAAATGAAGTGTTGTTCAATACGAATCACCAGTACTACTTCAGAAACATACGCTCGTTATTAAGAATACATGAAGGAAAATGCTGCCCTTTAACAATTTAAATGATTCAAAAGGACCTAATAAAAACTTTATCTATATGCATATCATAAAATACTTAAGAAATCATAGGAATTTTTTCATACCTGCTATTTAGAATACGCCGTGCTGAGAGACTTCAAATAAGGATGCCTCACATATCAAAAATGAAAACGAAAATGAAATTGATGTAAATGTTTTATGACTCATAAAAACTAAACATGATTTTCCACAGGAAAAGATATAATGTGGAAAAAATAACACATAAAAAAGTACAATATTTACAAGACGAGTATTAATATACATACAAGAACAGTGAAGTGAGTGTAGCTTCTGCCCAATAGCCTGCATATGACAATGATTTTTCGTACATTTTCACATAACGGAACTTATGCTTGTCGTAGGTGTCCAATGAGGATACGGAAATCAACAAATGCCACCATCTGCTTCATAGAATGTCCGATGGTTATCAAGTACTCACACTTTCTTCTCTTTTATTTTGTCTTATATATTCACATGATTGTTCGTCACGTTCCGATATCTTCTGTCACCCCACTTGAGAATTCAGTTTCCTGTTCTGCTCCATCTCACCAACGCTCACACGTATTTTCATGCTTATAAGTAAATATATATGTTTGTGCTCATAAATTTTTGATAGCTGGTCATGGTGTTTTACTGTCGCTCGTTGAAAATCCGATTACCATAAGTTTAATGTAATTCGGTCATGATTTTTTATTTATGTTCGCGCTTCATCAATTTTATTGCGATATTTTGGTCAGTGAAGACATCGTTTCCTTGTTGTCACGCCGGCGGTTCATTCTTGCCTGTCTTGGCCTCATACTTATCAAAATCGTCACATTTAATTTAATAAGTTGAATTTGGCTTTAATATTTATGAAATTGTATCTATTAGAGAGTTTTTGTTACCTCGTTCAAGTTTTAAATACGATCAGCTAATATTTTGTTAATATTAAATTATGAATATTTTTCCCTTGTGGAACCAACCTGCAAATGAGATTCTAACTCATTATATATATACTTACATATTTGTTTACATAAGTATACACACATTTTTACATTCATATTATGACACATTATTTGCTGTTATAGCTTACATATTTATGGACAGTATATTTTTACGTCGTGCTCCATAAAACTCTTTCATGGCACATAAAAAGGGTTATAAATTTGTCACCCTTGGCAACTGAGTATACTGAAAGTCAATATGTAAAGAAATATGAATGAAAATGATATGCTAAATTTTACGATTTTTATATTATACAGCATTTTATGAAGCGTTCCAGAATATTATCTGATTTGCATGAATACTACGAATATGGATAACAAATTTGAATCAACGATTATTGCAGATCGATTCAATGGTCAAATAAAGACACAAACTACCCAAGACGTTTATGCTACTTACAACATTTTATCATGTGCTATAGTTTAAAAATGTTCCATTTTCCTTTTTACTTGTGATTAACATTATAAACAAAAACAACGCATTAAACAAAAACAATGGGCCGTGGCCATAAAACACTTACACTTAAGTAAAGAAAACTTTCTAGTCAAATTTAAAACAAAACTTTGTGCACTTTATGTTGGAACATGCGTAGGTGTAATCGTCTACGCGTTAGTAAATAAAAGCAAAATCTTGCACTTGTCCCCAATTAAGTAAATATTTAATGAACCGCATCCTAAGAGTTTGACGGTCTTTAAATGCATATATGTGAACAATAAAACACAATTTATTTCCTTCTTTTGTAATGAATCAAGAGAAAGACAACTGATTTAAGCTCAAACACAACAACATTTAGAACTAAAACGTATTTAAAATTGACAATCAGCTGCTGTGCTCATTGGTGCTCTTCATGAGTACAGCAAGCAATTATGCATATCCACAATTGGAAAATATTGATGAAATTTCAACGTAGCATACATTTAGGCGGCTTCAATAAAGTAGATAAATACATACAAACCACTTAAATATCTGTATTGAATTACTCATATATAATGTACTGCGATTGCTTTATTAATTCTCTGAGCCATAACTTAAGCATTGTTGTTGATTTGAAGGACTGTTGGCCGATTGCTGGGTCTTGCTGTATAAGTAGGGCTTCTGCTATGAATTTCTTTTCACTAGAATGTTATACTGACAGCATTTCAGTTTCTGTTGTGAATGGCGTTGCATATGCTCGTATATAGGTGAGTTGGAGCTTTCATATTTGCTTCTCTTATTGGCAATCGGCATCGATTTGTGGTAATGCGATTAGAAAGCATCCCAGCAAGGTTTGATTGCTATTGAAAATTATTGGAAAGGAGACAAATAAGATGGCAAACTTGAGAAGTTGACTATAGACCGCAAATGCAAAGTGATTTTTGACAAAGGGATAACTGAATTTTCTGCTGTACTCTCTCACGTTTCGGCTACGGATTTAACTTGCAGCCAGTAACTTATCAATACCAATCTCTGGCTTACTCTTCAAACATCATTGAAAATTTCGTAATCATGCGACAAACTGAAATATTTTGTGCAGCGCTCAAATGTAGAAAAATAAGGTTAAAAGGTCTAAAGTGAAATTGCTCAGCTTCAACGCCGATGAACCTTTGTGGTTGCGATGAAAATTGATTTTTATGAAAATCAAAAAAACATTCAATAAATGTGTGTAGGTGTGAATTAACATACGCACAGCTTTGTATAGTTGTGTGCCTCAAATGTTTTCAGCTTCGGTGGTGGTGCAACAACAATAATTTAAAAACAACTGCCTCAAGGTTTATTTATTGAGTTGTTAATGGCACTTTGCATAATTCTGAGAATATTATTCGCGTTTGCTGAAATTCAATATGATAACGAATATGAATGAAATCAAATGATATTTGAAATGCACGACTGCACAAGTTTGTGCTTGTGACTTATGCTCGTCTAAGAAATATGAGATTTATATTGAAGAAAATAAATACGCCGTGGGTTTGACAGTTAATACGATTTCTTGTTTTTACATTAAGTGTTAAAGATAGGCGTTCGTGCGTTATTTTGTGTTATTTTGGTAGAATTATTGGTGCTTGGAAACTTTTATAATCAAATCAGAAGAATTGGCATATTGTGCAAATTTAATATGAAAATTCAATTAAATTGGTGATGTTATGATATCGAAGCAAGCAATTCGCAGAACTTTTTCAATTTCTCTTAATTATTCCTTCTTCCTATCTTTTACCGCTGCAAATTAGCTACCAAATATGGTATAAAAGCGCTCACAGCGAATCATAGTGCAAATTAATAATTAAGTTGGACAAAGGGTGTGGCAACATTGAATTTCCTTGCACTGCCGTAAACCACACAGTAAACATTTCAAAGCATACATCCATACTTATACATGTGAGTACAAGCTAACACTGTGCAACCTGTGCGACCGTAAAACCGTTGCTTTGTTGCCTGCAAAATGCGTGCAGACGCTGCCAAAATACTACTTTCGCATGCAAACAAGCAGAATGCAGGCATTAAAATGTTCTCTACTGCTGTTGCAACCGCCGCACGTTTTGATGAGAGCTCCAAAATTGCGTCGTGAGAATCTCAGGGTTGCCGCGTACTGCACGCCTTGTTAAGCTCCAAACAATTCAGGTATAAAGAATACATAAACGGGTGAACGTGAGTGAGCTGGAGCATCAGCATGTTGCAAGCTGCCTGTTTTATGCGGTTGAAACGCAATGTTGCTTGTAGCTTTTGCTAGCATTTGTGGTATTGTATGTGTTTGTGTACTAGTCTCTAGACTTAGTTATAAAATTGAAAATCGGTTACTATAAATACAACATGGAAAAGCAAAATCTAAATATTTTTGTACAACGAATATGTTTTCCTTTTACTCCAATCATTATGTATTATACTCCATACATAAAAAATTAATAACACGCCCACAAAGTTTTGTTTCAGTTCTTAAAACTCGTATTAGCCCCGTGTCACTTAAACTTTATCTTTCCAATATCATAATCAATTACTTTAGCTTTGTTGTCGGTATTGTGCGGCCTCCTCGATGTTTGTGAGATTACTATTGAGTATCATTGGTTCCAGGCTCTAAAAGCGTCGACTGTATAGATAAATATCTTTAATAACAACAACAAAATGCAAACTTTCATAGCTGCCTACTTACATATGCATCCATCGACCGACGCGCACACAAACATATGCTTATGTTTTTATGCATATCTCTGTCCAATATTTGCTTTTGTACATTGTTTTTTTTTTCAAGGGTAGTCAGTTGGTTAAGTTCTGATGGGCGGACCTTTGAATTGTTTGTTGTTGCTTTGAATTACTTGCACAATGATTGAATTTCTTCTTCTGTTTTCAATTGCTAGTGCAACAGATCTGTGCGTAAGTGTTTTTATCTCTTCTAACAATATGGACTTATCACAAACAAAAAAGAGGTTACTTAATTTATATGAAGTTGTCAGCAGAGGGCAATTGCTTTCATTTCATGGCCATTAGATTAGTAAGCGACCTAAACTTATTTGTTATTGATCAATCCGAGGAAAATTTATATGAACGTTAAACGCAGGAAAAGCCTGTCCATTTGGTTGCTATTAATTAGGAAATTTCAGAATATCATACAACTTTGTTGTTTGTGATATCTAACAGTTAAAATATATTTGCCACAAAATTCCATCTAAACTATTTAATGACAACAACACCACATCCACCGCAACATTTATACAGTGTGTTAGAATGTTTTAGCAAAATTCCTCCCTTGACATAATTATAGACACGCAACCCCATTTCATTTTGCTACTTCTTACTGCCTTACTGCAACAGCTGTTGCCATTAATAAAACCGCATAACACGAATAGAAACATTTATATATGTGTGTGGTAGACAAGTGCATAGTAGACACAATGCACTACATGTCTCTTCCTTTCTTTCTTCTTTCACCGCAAAGCAATGACTAGACTGCAAAATATGCAACAGCCATTAATGCTAACTAATGACGGAGAGTTAAAAGCTTTGCAACAGACAATTTCTCATAAATTTTCCAACAAACTAAATTATGTTTATATGAGCAACTACTAGGCTTTATTTAGACGTTTATCAAAGTAAAATGATTTTATAAAATTTATTACAATTTTTTAAGAATATTTAGTACCAAAACCAAATTAACTTATTTTTGAATTAGGATTATTTCTGTACTCCAGCTGCAGTTGCAACAATTTATAGTAAACTGTGTAACAACTCAACCACCAAGTGGATCTTACACCAGCAAAGTGGCGGGAAAATCGTTGCAAATGCGGAACATTCGTGTGCAAATTGTGGTGTAAAAGCTTCCACCAGTTTGCTGGGTCTTTATGCAGACAAGAGTTTGTGCCTGTGCCAACAGGCTCGCCTTCAAGTAACGGCGATTAGAGTTTGCCAGTGGAAATCGCTTGCGCTTGTGGAAGGTACAAAAAATGAAAGTTTTTTCTCTGGCAGATTAGATTTCCAGGCGCTGCTGCACATTCATTAAGGTTAACGATGCAAATGGAAACAAGAACTGAGTACCAGATTGGACAAAAAACGCACTTCGCATGTACAACAAAGCTCTCAATATTCGATTGCTGAACACGCACGGACCTGTTGTTGAATTCTCATGAAGGAAGAGCAATAGTGAAACACTGTAAAAGATTTTTACAAATAAATGTGGATCAAAATTATTTCTAGTCAATTAAAATTTCCAAATGAATAAGAATATTTATAATTCAACACAAACGAACTCTCCAGGTTCATAAAATAAAAGTAGTAATTTCTTAGAAATATTGCATGTAAACTTTTGCTTTTTTATAAACACTTCAATATTTCTAAAAGATTAAACCATTTTCCTATTCACGCTTGATGAAATTCCTATTTCAGTTTTTCTCTTGCTTTGACTAAGAAGTAATGCAACCAAACCAAAATATCATACAATTCAGAATATTCTACCAATAGTTGTATCGAGTAAAAATTTAATATGAAGCTAATAGCCACTCCCCATTGCGTATACGTAACACATTCATTTATTGAAAATTATATGTCGCTAAATATATAAGAGCGTTGAGTTCAAACTTTTTAAAAGGCAAATGTAATTTCCGCTATCAGACAATTCTATTTATAAAGCTTCAAAGATAAGTCGATACCAGCATATGCTGATTCAAAAGGTAACACAACTTTATGCCTGTAAATCCATTAATAAATTAGTACACATATAAACAAAAATTTGAAACTCATTCATTCGAAAAGTGATGGTAGAGAGAAATTGGCAACGTTTGTAAACTTCAAGTTTCAACTTTCAAGGGTATAATAAATTGGAAATTCGGTATTTGAAGTTTTTTTCCGGCGGCTCTTTGGCAAGCGTATGCCTACACATATGCCATCACACAACATATGCTACTATCAGAATGAACATTTTCATATGCATGGGAGATGAGAAGGGGAATTTTCTCTTTTTTTACCTTTCACCAGCCATGTGTTTAACCGTTTCAAGCCAACTCTTGCAGACATCTGTCTGCAGCCTTTGTATGAGGTATTTTTCGAATGTATTAAGCGCACACATATACATATGTATCTGTTGAAAACATGTCTCCGTGTGATTTATCAACATTGTATCTATCGTCTGCAGCTGCAAATTCGACTGTGAATTGCTTGCTTTAACTTTTAGATGTATGTGAGCTTTTGCACTGTGGCACGTATGCACCTCTGGGGAGTCATGGTAAATTTAACATATGTCCAAATTTCAAGTTTTGATTTCGTATAGTTCAAAGAGCTAAAGTGAATGGGACGTAGGTCATGATCCTTGAGGAACACAAAAGGGTCGAATGGAGCAAAATCTAACAAATTTCATTAGAACTCACAGTAGTAAATAATCTAAAATATTTACTTCCGTAATATTTATTAAATTTAAATTGGAAAGTTTAGTGAACTCAATAAAATTTCCAATGACGGGGTATTACTACGAGACGGAACGTGCTTCACTTGCTTTTCTTTATTTAACAAACAGTGAGACACAAATTTGTCTTAACCTTTTTGATTGCATATCTGCTGAAGTGTCTATTGTCTAGCCGAATTTTTTACAAGCAGCTTAACAAGATTTTGATGTGGAATGTCTCCGAGAACTGCTTGACAGATAATGTCTTGAATTTCTGCAAAACTGTGGGTTTCTGGCATTAGCGAAGCACAATCAAATCTCAATTGCATCATAAATAGATAAGTACACGAGTTCAAGGTCAGTTCATTTTCAGCTGTGCTTGAGTTGATTCACCATATACCATAGCCATTCTCACAAATTGTGGTGAATTTCTCAACAGACTACTTTATATATTCATTTTTGTAATACAAATTCGAGTTGTACATAGTACCAACAAATATCTAACTTATGTAAGTTTGGGCAAATATTGCGAATCACCTTCAGATGATCATAAAAATATCCACAAATAAAAAAATACTTCTAACAATAATAATAGCAAATGACAAGTTTGCAAATTTTTTTCATTGACATTCCTCAGAACGAAAAAGTTCGCACAAAAATTGTGTCTGATATTATTATGGTAGTAGATTGCTCTTTAATCCACACTGCGATGGCGGCAATGTTCATCGCAATGGCCAGCAAAAGTTAGCTTCAAACACTTCAAGGAACGAATGAAATCAAAATATTTTTGTCCATCGGAAGGGAAGACCCTTTCTGCCACTTCCACCATTATTTGGTTTATTTTATTACTTCCACTTATTCGACAGTTTGTGGCAAGCATTAAACGAATCCGTGGCAACTTCCGGTCCATTAAATGTTTGCTCAACCAATGTTCAAGTAGTTCTGCTGCTGCAGTTTTCTACGCGCTACAACAACACTTTGTCGACGAACTCCTCTTAACCGTCAAATTGCTAGCGGCAAACTTTGATGGCAAATTCAATTAGGCTTTCTTGTAAACGTATAATAACACATTTTTCCCTTATATATTCCATGTTGGTAAAGTTATATTTGATTTTTTAGGGAGAAGAAGAAAAGTCAATAAGAGAGGAGTTATGAAGAACGCTTCTTAAATAACAAAGTTACATTTATAGTAGCTAGATGGGGAAAATTATTTTTCAGTAGCAGATATTTATCCCTGATCTCAAAATCTCTGCAGCTCTTAGACACAGACAGATCTGGAAAACAAATAGATTAAGGAAGTTCTATGACTAATTATAGTGAACTACCAGCTGCTGTAAAAATCGCAAAGAAAACCAATGAAGAAGAAAGGTGTGAATTACAAATTAGTAACTCATTCTGTGAGAAAAACGAGCGTTGCATGGCACTAAAAGTGAAATGAAGTGTTTTTAAAGAAACAAAGTAAGCAATTTATTGATGTTGCGCACATGTTTCCCTGCCACTCGCTCACTGCAGTCGCTTACTTTGTAATTTATTACGCTTATATTTTAGACTGCCAGGTTGCAGTATTTCTCTTCTTCTTCTTCTACCTCTTTCTATGCCAATTTCAAACGCGATTTTTGCATTTTTATACTCTCGCAACAAATGTTGCTAAAGAGAGTATTATAGTTTTGTTCACATAACGGTTGTTTGTAACACCCAAAACTAAACGAGTTAGATATAGGGTTATATATACCAAAGTGATCAGGGTGAAGAGTGGAGTTCAAATCCGAATGTCTGTCTGTCCGTCCGTCCGTCCGTCCGTCTGTGCAAGCTGTAACTTGAGTAAAAATTAAGATATCTTAATGAAACTTGGCACACTTATTTCTTGGCACCAGGTTATTTCTTGGAAGGTTGCTTTCGAAAATGAGCAAAATCGGACCACTGCCACGCCCACAAAATGGCGAAAACCGAAAACACATAAAGTGCCATAACTAAGCCATAAATAAAGCTATGGAAATAAAATTTGGTATGAAGGATCGCACTATAAAGAGGCATATTTGGATGTAGCTTGTTTTCGAAAGTGGGCGTGGCCCCGCCCCTACTCAGTTTTTTGTACATATCTCGCAAACCAATAAAGCTATATAAACCAAACTTTCTGCAGTCGTTTTTTTTAGCCACTTCCTAATACGGTCCAAAAATGAAAGAAATCGGATCATAACCACGCCCACCTCCCATACAAAAGTTAGGTTGAAAATTACTAAAAGTGGGTTAACTCACTAAAGAAAAACGTCAGAAGCACTAAATTTCACATAAGAAATGGTAGATGAAAGCTGCACTCAGATTTTTTTACAAAATGAAAAATGGGCGTGGCGTCGCCCACTTATGGGTCAAAAACCATATCTCAGGAACTACTCGACCGATTTCAATGAAACTTGGTTTGTAATAGTTTCCTTACATTCCAATGATATGTTGTGAAAATAGGCCAAATCGCTTCACAACCACGCCTACTTCCTATATACCAGAACTTTGAAGACAATCCGAATCGTTTACTTTACAATATATAAAGTAAGTACTAGTGAAGATATCGGTGCAGAACTTTGCACAAATACTATGTTTATAGTGTGGCAGCCCCATTCTAAAAATCGCCGAAATCGGACCGTAGGTTTTTAAGGCCCCATATATCGAACACGAGGACCTCGGTGCTTCTAACCTAATATTATGGTTTCCAACTTTCAATGGCCTTTATGCATTATATATGACGAATATGTGGGTCAAATTGTGTATTATATAATATAAATAACGTTAAATAAATAAATTGCGAGAGTATAAAATGTTCGGTTACACCCGAACTTAGCCCTTCCTTACTTGTTAATTTTGTCAACACTTGACTGGCTGCCATTTTGTAATTAGTTAACATTGTTCTTGTTGCGTGATTGACACCGCGACTTAATCATCCAACCGAAGCATTATGCAACAATGCACAGAGTGAGTAAAGTGATAAATCTAAAGTGAAAAGGCAAAACGAGGAAGGGTAGAAAATTTATAAATATTAACAAATATAAACTCTTTTTTACTGGTATTAGAGTATAACCGAAATATAAGCCACATTTTATACATATATTCTTACAGCTTAATTAAAAAAAAAAAATATTACAAAATTATCTCGATATTACCAACTTTACTTTCTCTAATATGAATTCGTACCACTGTGCAACCGCATATATGACAGCTAATGTAGTATGTTATGAAGATCTTGTTATTTAATTAATTAAATTTGGTTTTATTATATTTTTTCTCACTGCTTCTGCCTTTTCTAACATCCTTCAACTACCTTCTCAGATGTTTCAATTTGTTTTAATTTTTATTTAATTTTACTGAAGACCAAAGCAAATACCTTTTTCATTTGATGGATTAAAGCAGTTTATGCTAATACAAAAATACTTTTTGAGTAGAATACAATTTTATTTTACATTTATACATAATTCATGTTCTAAAGTAAGGTACCTTTTCAAGTGTTAGTTAAATGCAAAATTCCGCTTCAGAGTTATGACCTCCTTAACCGTAAACTGCATTTTAAGCACAATTAAGCTAACACTTGCAACACCTTTACGATCATACACTATAACTTGCCCTCCCAGCTTTTGCTCTCAAGTACATTTCCAGAAGCTGAAAACCAACCTTGTTAACTGCAAAAGTCGCTTGCACCAACTTGTTTAACAAGCAGCTACTTAACATGAACACATGTTGTTGCTATTAATACAATTACTGGTGGGTAAAACGGTAACTGTGTGCAAGTTCTGTTAACATCCACCATACACCAATCAACAGTCACAACTTTTGAGATGCAATTTTGCCAAACCACTTAAAAGTGCTTGTAGGTGTTGTACGAGAGGGTGCTGCCTAACATTTACTAGTTTTTTGGTGATTTCCATCTCCGTTATACAGAAAACTCCTTTTTGTTGAATGTTTTAGTGTTCTCGAGAAAGTGCGTTTACGTTTGATATTTCATTAGATCTAGGTATAGAATATTACAATGATCGCATATCAAAACTCGAGTAAGTGCATCTATTCAGTAGATATTAAATAAAAGTATTAGGATTATTATAAAAGCAAATTTTTCTCCGTTAAACATTACCTGTGTTAGTTAATGTACGAAATGTTTTGCCATCGCACTAATTATCTGTTTTTTACATCAATTTGTTTGCTTTTTTCACTTTCATTTTAGACAAAGCTATGAAATTCCCACACCTGACAACATAAACAGAAAAGGTCCGTGTTTGTATTTTTTAATTTCCGTGTTATCATTATTGCTCGTTTAGATAAAGCGCCGTTGACAGTTTTGGTAATTGCTTTCATGTTTTTTGGTTCAGGATTTTTTCTTTTTTACAAAATAACATGTACATTTCTTTATCCCTATTTTCTACTGAAGCTTAGATAATTTCACTTGTTGACAGAAACAAATTTATTCTAAAGTATTTTGCATACAATTTAATTATTTTCTTTATGACGCAAAGATATAGCCATTGTAATAGCACTAAGAGGTGAATAGGTAAATGTGAATGCATCCTAATTAGTTTATTAAATATTTAAGGCAAAAAACTATGAAAAAAAGCAAAATATAATATAATATATGTTGTATATATTAATTGTACTCATGCAAAATTTCGTGACCTAACTGATAGCCATGTGTATGATTTGAAGTGGCAGTTTGAATGTAATAAAAATATTTCCAACTACGCCTTTGTACCTTAAGTACTTCGAATTCAGTTAATTTACAAATTCTCAAATTCTCAATTCTCAAATTCAAACTCATACTCGTGCGAATTTCAAGTGGTGTCATTTGCAGAAATCCACGTTCATTAGTAAATGTACAATTAAATGCACGTAGCAATACACAACTATTTGTATCTGCTTTAATTAACTTAAATTAAATCCAGTCCTAATCCACTTGCTTTATTTATGATTAATCTACAGTAATTCCATCACACTGTGTATGTTGCATTAATACCTCACTCACACATCACAGCGTCGATCGAGAATTGTAATAAACGGTAGTAAAGTAGATCTGCTCTAAGAAATTACTTTAATGCGCTTAACTAGACGCCATTTAATTGTCTACTCATTCTATGAAAGTAATTTCTTTCCAAGCCAGCAGTTACTATAAAAGCAGTTATAATGGAACAGTTGCATTAATAAACCATTAAAAAAGGACAAAAACAAAAGAGAAATATATTTTTTTCCAAATGAATATAGGCATAAAGAAATTAAGTTGCCTCTTATAGAATTTTGGTCTTAAATAGTTTTTTCTTAATACACGACTGCTGCCAGAATATATTTCATCCAATTAAATACCTGAGCACTAAACGAAAATTAATCGCCAACAGGTACTGCTGCCGCAGCCACTTCAATAACCAAGCTTGCTGGCGGAGCAATGCCTATTATATGGTCACTTACACTAAACGGTTTAATCTCTACCAACGAGTAATTTCCTACATAATTATATATTGCTGAACATATTCAAACCGTAACAATACAGGAAAACAATTGAAAACAAAAGGTTCTGTAATTCCTCCATGGTACCCACCAACATGTTTATGTATGGGAAAGCGATGTATAGATTTTTTTATTGAATATCGGATATAAATAGCATACAAGTAATTAATTAACTCAGACAGCTAAATGCTATTAATTTACATTGACACTCATGCAGTCTAATGGCGAAGGGTAAACAACAGGTGCCACTTTATTTACGCAATCGTGCAATATAACCACGACCACATTGCGTTTTTATCTGGAAGTTTACATTCCATTTCCTTAATCCTTATTAATGTGTCGTCACCATGTCGTATGAGTGATCTCGACTACAACTGTAGTTTACGTGGTCTGATTTCAGAAGATTATAATAGAATTACACTATTTATCCAAACAACACTGATAATGCAATGAAGTTATGCAATTGATTGCTTAATTATAATTTATTACAAAATTTAGCTGCAACGGTTATTTTGGGCTGAGTTTGCGAAAATTTTAATTTTATGTAAAACTTTCGCATTTCAGAAAACATTGGTATATACCGCGACACCTATACCTATATAAAACCCCTCAAAACACCCATCGTGGCAATTACTAACTAATTCACAAATATTGCAGGTGTGTGGAACAACACCCACACAAGATTGGGGTTTTCCGACTGTGTTTTAGCACAAATAGCCGTAGTAATGCATAGTTAATTATGGCAAAGGTCACTGCAACATTGCAATATGTAATAGTATGTGAAGCTGTTACAATTTATAACAATATATATATATATATGTACAATGTATATATATGTAGGTAAGCTCATCTTTATTTTACCACATTGTTTGGTATGACTTTGATACCATTTGTTATGGTTTTCAGGAGCAGCAACTTTACCAATAAATTTCGCAAAGTAAAAAGCGAATTGACCACATTCAGCACATTCATGTAGGTGGCACCGATTTCGTTATTGTTTGGAGATTATGCACAAACCAAAATACACAAAGGTGAGATTTACGTGTGTACCAACAACAACAACAACCGAACTAGAAGACTTGCTGGTAACTGAGATATGGAACAGTTGGCAAGCATATCACACTGATAGTTTTTTTTGCTGCTTCTACTCTGAACTGAATCCCAGAGGATTGGACTTGTTATTTTTTACTTTGAGTTGAGTTCTATTTTATTACAATATATGTATGATTTTATTTATATTAGACCACCAAAAGGATATCTATAGGATTGTGAATTAGTTAATGAACATTATTTAAATGAATATCGATAATGAGATCCCATACTTCATCAGATTCTGATACAAATAATAATCAGTTAACTATATAAAATAAATAAATCAAACAAGAAGTATGATTATCAATATAATTTTGCAATCAACAGATATGTTTCCCTTATTACATTGCATTATCATTGTTTCAGCTGAAATCTGCCAGCCTGTAATAAATACAATTACAATTAGTTCGTCTTTTGTTTACTGGCAAGCAAATATAAACTTAATACAAGTTTCCACAACAACAACAATAAAGAGGCCACATAACAAATGTGTAACAACAAATAACCGAGCATTCAGATAATTGGCATCCAAATCGCTTATTCACCATAAAATTTGTTGGTCACATTGTTGTTGTATGTCACGGTGAAAACTTAGATCAAACTGCCATGAGTTGTTGTATTTGTATGTGAACTTGTACACAAATTTCCTAAATCTGCAAAACAAGCAACAGTTATAAATATGTACAACAATAGCAATAAAATTGCTGCCGGGTTTTGGGCAATGGAGCAAATTGATAATGCTCAACGGAATGGAATTATATCCGTGTATGAATATAAGAGGTAAATGTGAATATGTACAATAATCGGCAGGCATATTTATTAACCTTCTAAGCGAATACTCACATTTAGGCAGATAGCAGATGCGGGTCATCGCTTCCACAGACTGTGGTGGCAGTAGATGGTCAAGGGCAAGTGAGCGCAATATATCAAGAGACTGACTATGTTTCAATGAAAGCGTCTGTGTGTGTAAAGGAAATGTAGTATTTGATGTTTATCAAATGTGTTTTTGTTGTTATTTGATAAATCTCAATGCATTCAACACTGAATATATAAAAGTAAATTATATCAAATAAACAAGTCGCAGTTCTTTTTAGTATTGAAAAGGCTACTTTTACTCAAAAAATAGAAAATTTAATTAAAAGTTTTCGCAGCAAATTGCTCATCCATACGCCATATTCAAATATATAATTAATGATACAAATGAAGTAGCTGTATATTCCGGTAGGCCGTTGGTCCTTTGCATGTTGTAATGCAATTAATGCCGATTTAATTGGCACAATCCGATTGCAACAAATGTGATTTACATTGAGATTTTAATTAAACTGACCATGTGACGCCACGCCAATGTGCCACACAAATATTGTTGAATTTTACCAAGCTCTCAGCTTTAATGTACAGACTGAGTTGTAATATTTTCTTGCATTCTTGAAAGAAATTAATAATTGCGTCATACTGATGTACAGCCTGGCATTTATAAATATTTGTAGAGTCAACAATACTTACATCGCAATTATTCGAAAATGGTTTACATACAAACCAGTGCGTGTAAGGCAAGGCAATGACCAGAAGTAATAAGTCGTACTGTCCAAGTGATAAATGTGTGTTTATTTGGATTATGCAGCATTTAAAACGCAACAAAAAGAGTAAATATTTATTTCAATGTTTTTTAAGCGAGCTGAAGCCGTAAAAGTAAAGCAAAGTATTTTTTAACTCAGGAGAACAAACTTTTTACATTATAAATGTTTTTCACGAAGGTCTTTATATCCCTTTATATAGTTTATCTGCTATATTAAAAATATAAAAAATATATATTTTAATTATCTAAGTATTAATCAATGATTATTTTCCTTCATCGCTCAGCTGAACATCAATGCAATTTCTAAAGTCCTTTTGTAATCCAAATTATTTTTCCTGCTGTCACCAAATAGCACATTATGTTGTGAAAGTAACATGAAAATAACACATTCCACTAACATTTTATTGCTCAAGTTACTTCAATAAAGTGAGTTGCGTTTCATATAGCTTGTGTGCAAGAGACCTCAACTAAGATGTGCGAAGTAACGTTTCACGAACGATTAACAGCATAACATATTGGCCAACAAGCAATAAAAGCCAAGTGCTTAAAGTAAAATAAATAAATAGAAATAAAATACCTGAGTACAATGTCACTCTTGCACTAAATGCCTTTTCGCACGTCATCTTCAGCTTTCAACAACTTCACACCGCAAACCATGTGCCTTTTCATGTATATTTATATAACGATTGCCCTCAAAGAAGGAACCAATGAAGGAAAGGAATAAAATAAATAACATTCAACTTATCTAAAAGCACTAAGAGTAATAAAAATAAAGTGCAAAGTGAGATGAGCCGAATGACCACACATCGACAATCAGTTCAACTCGGAGATCATTAACTAGCGATGTGATATCTGTTGTTATAGGATGTGATGGAATGTGATATAATTTACTGGAATGTGATATAATTTACTGTAAAGTGATGTGCGAGTGTGATATAGATAATATTAGCTATGATGTGCCTTGTTGTTATATTCTTAGCAAAGTGGTAAACGATGTTGATGTGATGTAGTATAATGTGATATCTTGTATGATGTGACCAGATATGGTGATGTGATCTAATAAGATTTGATATGATAATTAGATGTATGGCAAATAATTTCAATGAATTTTATTCTTAAAAATAGAATTTCACTTTTGAAGATTTTCTAATATTACAAAATAAGTCCATGAAAGCGAAATTTTATTTATGTAAAAAGTTTAAAAAAAAACTCACAAAATTGTTGATATCAAATCGAAAAGTTCTATAGAGTGCTCTTCAAATTTTCACATTTTTATAAGAAGTAAAATGAATGAGTATCTCACTTCCATTGTGTGCCTTCTTGGAGTAGACCCACAAAATTATATCCCTAAGCGTGGAGTGCTTTTACAATATCTATTAATATCCTGAATAACACGGCAATAAAGTGCTGGCAAAGTATTTGAGGCACAACACCAAGACACAAATACTTACATACATATATATATTGGTTACATAGATGGACATTAAACTCGTAGAAAGCAGATGGGATGTAATGCAGTAAAGGCAAATGTTAACATATATTTCCAGCAGCATCGGCATTGGCATTAACGGTTTGGCGACCTGAAATGGTTCGAGGCAACATCTGCATTTACACGCCTACATTCACACACACACACTTAGCAAACACTCTGACAATGTCAGCATTCGAATAATATTTCCATGTACACTTGTACAATATTATTATTGGAAGCAATAAAATATTTTCTATATAGGGGAATAGTATGTTTTGAATATCATTTTATGGCCGAACATAAAAATTATGCAAAGCGTTTGTGTTGTGCTGAGCCACCTCAGTGGCAAAGTCGACCTGAAGTGCTGGCGGCAAAGCGCAGAGAGGAGTATATATTTATAGATTAAACGGAGGAGCAACAACAACAACCACAATAGTCATATATTGGCCTATGTATAGTAAATTATTTGAAATTGTTTGTCTTAAATATTATTGAATTAAATATATACATTGAGCTTACTATCAATTTATATTGAATTTTCATAACAAACATTTTTACGGAAATGTGAAATTGTTTTTACATAGAAAGCACACAGTTGGTAGCAGTTAGTAGCACTTAAACTATCTTCGTTGTAGATATCTTCACATTTACTATTCCTTGTCTCATTAAATTTTAAAAGGACTTATATATTTTACATACACAGTTGCAGTTGCTGAAACATAACTTTATAGGCGAGTGAAGTGAAGAATTGTTCACTCAGAGACAATCGAAGAACTTGTATCTGCCATATTATTACAACTAGCAACAGCTGTCAATTTTCATATGTAGATATTGGCACAAATAAACAACCTTCCGTCGACAGGCTTCTACTCTTCATGCAACAATAGTAAAGTCCTAGTATTTACTCATCTACGAATGGCATATACGATATCTCAACGCCTCTAAATAGCAGTGAACAAAATGTGCCACAACATGCAAATAAATAAAATCTTGAAGCCTTAACTCTGCTCATGGGTCACTTTGTGAAATGTGCAGTAATGTGCTGGTTGCGCCGTCTAGTCAGCTGTCTACGTATTGTACGCCGGTTTGTATGCAACGAATTTTGGTAAGAATGAAGAGCAAACAAAATAAAGCAAAGGTAAGGTAAAGGTAGGTACAAATAAATGAGAAAATATTTATATGTTATAAACAAGTATATCTACTAGATATATATACAAAATATTCTCTTTGTTAATCTCATTTAAATTTGTATTCTTTCTTAACAAAACCTTAATGATTTTTATAATAAAATTTCATGCATTATATTATTATTTTCCTAGTATGTATACTCAAAAGCGCAAGATTTTTATGTTTAAATAACATTCATCTATTAGTGTTTAAATTTAAATTTTAAATATTTCACTATATTTTTAGATAATTTATTCACAAAAAGTGACACACACTCAGTTTTAAAACTGTTTAAATCCATATTCGTACCTAAACTAAGTAAGTCAATCACATTTCCATTTGTCCATTAAATTCACCTTCGCCCGCTGTAGGCAAGTATGTATGAGTGCACCAGACGAAAAATTTGATATGGCAGCCACTTATAAAGTCAAAAATTTAAGCCGCACGTAAATGTTTGCCTGAATGAATTACCTATGTTTCCTTCCCTTACTTTCAAGTTATCACCAAAAAAAAAACGCAGACAAAACAAAGCCACGTGCAGCGGCTGCGGCGAATTCAACGATATATACAGTATAATGTCAGGCGCGCTCACACTCAGAGAGAGAGCAAATTAAGAACAAAGAGAAAATGCAGCGAATTCGAGAAAATGGAGAAAGTTCGCTGCAGAATAATGGTAAAAGAACTCATATTAGTATCCTTTGAGTACTTGATGTGGCAAAATGTGTGAAGCGGTGCAAAAGTGGATAATTAAATGAAGGCAAATTAAGGATAATTTAAAATAGCAAAAAAAGAGCAGCTTCATTGCGCAAAAATTAAGTGCAAAACTAAAATGCAACTTACCAATTTAAATGCTAACCCACGGCGTATACTTGACAATTGGGGACGGAAAGGCACTCAGTACAACTTCGTTCAGTTCCATATTCTGAGATAAAACCTTTTTCATATGTGTAACTCTAAAATAAAGTAACAAATTCCCTAATCAGAAAATTAGCCTTACAATTATACAAATAATACAAAAGAAGAAAAAGTACTAGCCCCGCTTGGATAATGAAAGCGTTTTCTCAATGCAAACACGCGCAGTGTGACGTGACACACATACAATGAATGAAAAACAAATTTACGAAATAAATTGTCACTTCTCCTGGGCAAGCAGATATGCAAATGTATACACAAAGAATCAAGCCTTAACAAGCATACATAAAGGCGCACGGATACGCCTAGTCGCATTAGGCTCATAATTCATTTCGCTAAAATGTTTCCTTCTGAATTACTTGCTTTACCTTATTTTCCTTTTTACTCGGACTTATGCGCCTTTGTTTGTTTACATTTATGTTTCGGGGAGGTACACATGACACTGCGTTGCTGACACCGAAATATGAACGAGTTCCTCGACCCTCATATTCAATTCACTTCCACATTTGTTTTGTTGTATATCCATCATGTACAGGTGTTGAACAAACCTTGTGGTTGCTACTAAATTCCACTACACATACACCAAATTTTTGTTTTTTTATACAAGACACAAAACAGAAAATGCTTAGTTAATTAGAACCCAATATTTCGTAACAAAATCTATTGGGAGTAAACATATGAATATGTAATTAAACAACCTTTAACGTAACTCAGTTAGTATGTGCTTATGTATTTATCTCAAAACTAAAGGAAGAAAACATAATAACTAAATAAAGGAGAATAGAGAATCTACTGCGAGTATCTTATACACACACATACTTTTTTACTATTACTAGAACATCGAAAATACAAGATCAATTGCCATTAATATAGTGAACATTTGCCTTTGCGTTATATTGCATGGCAAACACACTTGCTTCATGTATAAAGTATAGTTTTAGGCGTTATACAAACAAAACTAAATTTGCCTCCATTTCGCACAACCAAAAGTTCTAATTAACTTCCATAAGCATAAGTGCACTTCAGGGCATGAACTTTGTACACATATATGTGCAATGAGGTACGCAATGTGCGAGCTGTACAAGGTTTTATCTTCATGTTGCTTATTATGTTGCACCGATGTGTTTATAATGGTGTTTTGAACAACTTTTTAAATAAAATATTGCTTATTGCCGCGAGTTGGGCTACGCTCATTATAAAAAACGGAGATAAAAAAACAAAACAAAGTTGAGCGGTCAACATTCAAAGGTGAAACTTTTATGACTGTAAATATCAAAATTCAATGAGGGCATCACACCGAAGTGAGCGTTTCGTGAAAATACCGAAAAGTGCGAAGAATAAGCCGCCTGACCAGCAACGCGGGCCTGCGGTGCTCATTAAGTCGTTATTAAAAAAGTTGTTTTTATGGCAACACCTGATGGCTAAAATATTCATTGGCCGACCGACCGTGAGCCAGCAAAAGACCAGAGTGTAAACGCCAAAAATTACGCCAATGAAGGAAGGTGGAACACATGCACCCCATGAGGCTAATGTGATGTCTACAGAGTAGATGGAGGGGCTATGAATACTTATTATTAAAGAATGGAGCAGCAAGCGAAACAGACATTTATACAGTTCAAAGGCAACGAAAGTAAAAGGTGCGTCCAACAAATATAATACACAAATACTACGGGCATGCCGCAAGGCCAACAATTTGTGCCGAAAATACCTAAACGGCAGATAAACATAATAATTTATTTAAGCAACAACATACACGCTTAATTATAAATAAAAAGAAAATAAATTTAAATATTAAATAAAGCTTTAACTACCAGCGCTTGAGGCTCAAATCTGTTGTACGCAGGTATTTTCTGTGTTTCTCGCTCGTTTCTGCATTGATTACTAGACACTTTTATGCCATGAAGTTTAATGAATAAAAAACAAGAACATTTTCAAGTTTATACACTACTCCCACATTGACGTGAGTTGCCATTTTCGACCCCTTTAAATTTCATTGCTTTCATTCCGAAGTGTCCATGCGGCAATGCCAATGACACTCAGCGGTCATCCACGTCGTAAAGTTCTAAAGTTTACTTGACCCAACTCAGCATGGCATGTACTCGACGCATCCGCCCATCTTGCAGCACCGCCAAGTGCTCCTCAGCGCTCGTTCTTACTAACTTTGGAGAGCTCTTCACTGCATCTCACTATTGTGCCTTGCTAGTAGATAGGCGTCAAGAAAGTCTTTCCATTGCTAAAATAAAAGAAAGGAAAGACATAAAGTGAACTGCAAAATTGTGACCATGAACGAGTTGCAACAAAAAATACAATAACAACAAATACTCAGCAGCTGTTGCATGAAAACTTGGCCGAGAGAGAACGCTAAATAGAGCCTGCGACACGCTGCGCTTTTTAGTGTCTCCTTACGCTTTTGTTACTTTGTTCGTTGCAGTGTCTGTCTGTCTCATTCATTTGCAGTGGCTGCTTAAGGCCTCGTAACAAATTATTATCATAAATACTGGATGCTGCAAGTGAAAGATACCCAGTGGGATATATTTTTCTATAACGACCCCTTTCTGAGTCTTTAGTTGACAGGGAAAAGAAAAATTAAGTGCGCAACAAACTTTTCCATTTTCATGCCTCTTTTGTGTGCGCGATTTCTTATCTTTGCCACTGCAAACGAATTAACAGTAAAATACTTTTCAACTATCTTTAATTTGATTTATAATTAATTCGTCGAAAAATATTTAAAGGTACAATGTGTCCAATAAAAAGGAGAAGAAAAGTATTTAAAAAGGATTGCCCGAATATTTCAACTGAAATTATTTAGGTGAAGAAAAACCCAAATTGCTTGTCAAAAACAGTAAAATTAATATTGTTTTCATGAATTTTGAGAATTTCTGTTTAGTTTCATTCAACAGAAATTTCCAAAACACACAATAAATGCAATATCAATATGATATCTATAGGAATAATTCGTAAAATAGCATTAGATTTGCACTTCTGTCCATTTTTCAGTAAATAAAGAAATCTTTGATTATGAAAAAGAATATGTTTTAAAATTTCCTTTCTAAAAACGAAGAAACTTTCATAAATATCTGTTCAATTATTAAATCCATCCAACTGACGTTTAGATAATGTTGCCTTAGCTCTATCTGAATTTTAATTTTTAATCCCACATTCAAGTTATATGAAAGGATGCCTAAGAGTCCAGAGTATCTTTATCGGCCATTATTGCAAATTATATGATCTCTTACCTCCAAAGAAAAAAAATGTAGAAGAGCGAATTAGCAAACAATGTCCTACACAATTAATATTTCCTCATTTATAAGATCACACTATTACTGTGCATTTGAAATATGCATATGATAAATAATAATCACAGATGTATGGAAAACAAGTAAAGAAGGGCTAAGTTCGGGTGTAACCGAACATTTTATACACTCGCAATTTATTTATTTGACGATATTTATACACGATTCAGATCCACTTCAAAGTTCTGGTATATAGGAAGTAGGCGTGGTTGTGAACCGATTTGGCGTATTTTCACAACATATTATTGGGAGGTAAGGAAACTATTACAAACCAAGTTTCATTGAAATCGGTCGAGTAGTTCCTGAGATATGGTTTTTGACCCATAAGTGGGCGACGCCACGCCCATTTTCCATTTTGTAAAAAAATCTGAGTGCAGCTTCCATCTGCCATTTCTTATGTGAAATTTAGCGTTTCTGCAGTTTTTCGTTAGTGAGTTAAACCACTTTTAGTCATTTTCAACCTAACCTTTGTATGGGAGGTGTGCGTGGTTATTATCCGATTTCTTTCATTTTTTTACTGTACTAAGAAGTGGCTAAACAAATTGACTGCAGAAAGTTTGGTTTATATAGCTCTATTGTTTTCCGAGATATGTACAAAAAACCAATTTGAGGGCGGGACCACGCCCACCTCCCCAAAAAAATTACTACATCTAAATTTGCCCCTCCCTAATGGGATCCTATGTTCCAATTTTCATAACTTTATTTATGGCTTAGTTATGACACTGTATAAGTTTTCGGTTTCCGCCATTTTGTGGGCTTGGCAGTGGACCGATTTTGCCCATTTTCGAAAACAACCTCCTCAGGGTGCCAAGGAACATGTGTTATAAGTTTCATTAAGATATCTTAATTTTTACTCAAGTTATCGCTTGCACAGACAGACGGACGGACAGACATCCGGATTTCAAATCCACTCGTCATCCTGATCATTTATGTATATATAACCCCATATCTAACTCTTATATTTCTTGGTGATACAAACAACTGTTATGTGAACAAAACTATTATACTCTGTGCAACAGGTTGCGAGAGTATAAAAATATAGAACAACTAGAAAAAGTCATTCAATTCTGTCTGGAAAATTTCTCCCATTTCCGTGAATAATGAATTTATGTGCAACGCAAATTACAAACAAACACTGGAGCCTGCTGATACTCATTCTGATATGCGCTTATTAAATTTGTAGATTTCTGAATTTTTGTTAAATGAATGTATGTAAAGTTTATATGAAATATATTTATTTTATTTTATACCAACATTTTTTTCACTTCTGTGATGGGCACTTAAAGAATACTCATTTTCCCTAAACTATATGAATCCATAAACTTGAAATATGTGAACTAGCTTCTAAAGCAGTGCTTGTGCCATAAAAATCAGTACTAAACTGTTTATTCTTATTGTTCAACAAAAGCCGAAGCCACAGCATTTATTTTATGAATACCCACAGAGAGTGAGGAGAAAACGGAAACTCCCTCATTCCCGCTTTCTATGCTGAAAACTGCTTTTATTACAAAGCTGAATAGAACTAGCGCAACGCAGCAGCTTGGACACAACTTGATTGCCGCCTCAAAAAGCTGGACGCACTCATAACGCTACGGTTTATTATTAACTTTACAGTTGCATTTTATGGCAATCTTCATATTGCAATATGCGAAATTGAAATTGAAATGGAAAATGAAATTTTAAGAGCACAAATGCGATATAATGCAGCAATAAAACAGCGAAGCATTTGTCTCGCAGAAAGATGGTGGGTACGAGTTGCGAAAAAAGGGTATAGTGGAAATGGTAAAACGAAATTAATATTTATTGCAATGCAACGCACACTGGAAGCGAAGAACTGATGTTGGTGAGGAGCTTTCCATACCTTGACGGAATAAGTACTACTATGCCGCTGACGATTTCATCAATTTGTTTGTGTTTTCAATGTCACTACATGAAAACATTTATTTCACAAATTAAACGAGATATTCAGCAAAATCCAGAACAAAAATTATAATGTTTTCTTGGGGTTATTCATGCCTGACTTCGAAAGCTTAATCTCTGATGTACCTCAGCTTGACTTTATTTAAAACATAAAAATGTCCTCAAATAAATGTACCAACCTCTCATATGTAATCTCAACATGTAACATCCACATTTTGGCCAGAGTTCAATAACCTTGAATTGCTTTGTCAATAGTTTAGAATCAATAAGAATTATCTTTGATATATAAATAAAAGTTTACAGTAAGATTTTCGGGATCCCGAAATTTCGGGATTCGAGTATGGTGACTGTTTTTATTGGAATTTCAAATATAAAAGTTGAAAATGAATAAGAGAGATGAACTTGCTGTTTCAGTTGAGTTTTACAATCAATTAGATTTATGAGAAAGGCTTTCTTTGGAGTTATTTCCATGTTAGTGCGAAGATAAGGAAATTTCGTTTAATAGTAGTTTTTATGATCTCGAAAATTAAAATTTTACTATAGAATCCCGGTTATTTTATTTAAATTGCAACTTTATAATAAGCAAATAAATATAAAATTTGGAATTTAAGTAGGGTTATATTCAAAATTTGTGTGAATATAATAATATATACCCATTTAGTTTTAGTGGAATCTAAGTCTACCGCGTGTTGTAGTCTTTTCAACGATAATCAATTGCATTAGATAGCTTTTATTTTAACTTAAATTTTCGTTTTGTGATTGATATTTCAGCATATGATTTTAAACTTAATTACATTTATTTCATCACAAAGTCGCAGAAACACAAAGACAGCAAGAAGCCAGGAATTGCACATTGAATGACATTCCTGCTTTAAAAAATGTGACATGTGCACATTTGCCAATTATATTAAACAATAAGAATTTCATTTTATGGTAGCTTCCTTTGGTTATATTTATTATGCTTTATACTCGCTTTTCATTCATGTGCTGTGTAATTTCAGATGCTTTTGTGGCCACAAAGCGAGTTACTTCGTATGATTCACCACTGGAATGGTACAAATTTGTACAAATATTACCTTATATAATTATTTTGTCACTTCTCATTATTTAATATTATTTTATGCGTGTTTTTCTTTTTTGTAGCATGCAATAAAATGTCAGAATTCACATGATTTACGGGCCGCCCACCGACAAAGTGGCATTGTTAGTGTCAGAATTCGCACGTAGCAGCTTGCAAAGCGAAATAAATGTACATTTTAAATATTTGCAACTGCTAAATTGTGAAGACAATGTGGCAAATAATAAAAGGCATAAAAAATTTTTAAAATATGTGTCTGTAACATGTTGTCAAATCAAAGCAACACTGATTTAATTGCTTTATTTATTGTTTTATTGGATGTGTTTAAATGCATTTTACAAAATAAAGTCAAACAAAGAATAAAATTGGGTAGATGTCTGACAGATATATATTTTTTACAATACTAATGCGGAATAATTCCATGTTTTTTGTATCCTGTTACAAAAATTGGCAAAATTCGTTAATTGAAATTTCTAAAATATTTCACTTTAAGGCGTTTTTAACATCAGAATATGAACTTTAATCAAAAGAATTTAATTTAAATGCAAAGGGAATTACTCAAAATTTAATTTAATTTAAATTATGTTGAAGCGATATCTTTAAACAAATAACAATAGCATACATTCGACAAAAAGCTTCAAATATTTTTGTTTAATTAAATTCCTACTTTATACAAAACCAACAATTAATCCATTGTTAAAAATTTAGTAAATTTAATCAGCACTTCATTTGAACATGAGCGACATTTGAGCACATTACTGGACGCATTCCAAAAATGTCCCAGTCAAATGGAGTCACTGCAATGGAAATATGCATTTTATTGTTCGCAATTATTAAATGTCAATAAAGCATATATACATAAGTGTATAATGTAACAAATAATATGAATAAATTCACAATTTTCCATAATTTTTGGGATTTCAAACAAAAAATATTTACACAATGCAAAAGTCAATTTCATTTGTGGCGGCAATAATTCGAGCACTCTAAGTGTCAATAAAATCACTAATGTTGTTGTTATTGTAAATATATTTGAGTTCACATAATCGCCGCTGTTTAAAAAAGTGAAGGAATTTTGACTAATAGCATACGAATAGCGCTGCCACAAGCATTCTCTAGTAGTTATTAATAAATATTTGTGGAATTTAATTAACGAATATTGACTTGCGGAAAAGTTTTGAATTTATATTGTTCGTTTTTAGAATAAAATTGTTGTTGATATATAAATACTTGTATAATACGATTCGCCAGAAATCGTGTAAAGACCGAATGTTTTCCTCTGTTTGAAATATAAAGAATACCAATACATGTAAATAAAATATAAATATGATAACCCATTTATATTGTTGAAGGAGTAGCCATTTTTAAAATAAAAGTTTTAAAAGCTTGAGCTCTGAAATTCTGAGGTCCCTGAAGTAGACTGAAGAAAAGGTTAAAGCCAGATAATAATTAGACTCTCCTTAACACCATATATTCATAGCACAAAAATCATTATTTGCTGCCCCAAGCGGCACAAATGAGTACTTGGTAAAAGTTATTCGCTTTTGAATGAAATTCACTCACTCGCTGATTTTCTTCAACTTTCCTCAGCTCCTCGCCTCGCCACCTCCAGCAGCTCTGCAGCTAAGTTTAATAATTCACGCCGGCGAGGTTGTAGCTCAAAATCTTTCTGTTGGATATGAAGGCGCAAGAACATTGAAGTTGAATATGTATTTGTGCTTGAGTAAGGCTTCCAAAAGTTTTTTAATCATATACGCTAGCATGTTAACCAACTGCTTGCAGTGATTAAAGCTGCTTAAGTCGGAAAGCGGGCGAGTGAGTAAATATTAGTGGAACAGTACAGCAGCAATCGAGCTGCCAACAACATAACCTCGAACAAAACCGCAGAGTTGACAGCAACAGAAGAGCCAAATGTTTTTGCAAAACCACAAATAATGCTGCACGACAGATACAGTTACATCCAAATCTGGTTTTCATGAAAAACTATGCAGACTTTCATTTATATTTATTTCATTTTCTTTTATTTATATACTTGTTTTTCTATCGTCACAATGTTTACCGCAATTTTGTGGTCAATCGCAGATATATATATTTTGTTGAATTAATTAAGCCAGCTCTGCGCATATATTTTATTCTATATCGATCAAATGCAATGAAATAATGACAAAAAAATCTAGAAATTATTTTACTTTTGCTGTTAATCCATCCGAGCCTCCTTTGGCTCACTGCTCACTAAAATCTAAACAAACAATCCAGTTTAGCAAATATGCTATATCACGTGCCTTCACATGGCCAACCAAAGCACACAAACGGAGTTCCGTGCAAAATATCAAATTTAATATAACTAAAGGATATTAATGCAGGAAAGCAAACACATCGCGACTGTTTTGTTATGCCCACGGCAATGCAACTAAGTCAGTATCTAACCGCAACGCCATACAAACAAATATGCTGTCAACTTTAGGTGCTGCATCGTGTTTGCTATTTTGTTGAATATGCGGCGCATTGGCGATGGTGAACATATGCGAAATACCACAGAAATATTTTGAATACGAGTATTTGCCAGGCGATTTTGCGCTGAATCACGAAAAATGCTACAATTGTTTACCCTACTAAAAACAACACGACCGAGTACCATTGAGGGTAGATATGTCAGTAAAATAGAGCACAAAAATGTATATACTCGTAATGCCGTCGCTTGCCTCATACGAGTAGCTGGTTCATCATTAGACCCACGGCATTCCTCAACCACATTCCACATCAAGAACAATTAAAAAGCAAATCAAATTCATTTTATACAATTTATTATAAATTCTTTGTGGTTGCCTACACTTTAATCTATTACATAAAAATACAGCATTTATGTATCTCTATATATATACTTGCATACACAAATTTTTAGTATTCATAATTTAATATTATTCACTTACTAATTATTAATGCTAATTTCTCTATTTTACTATTTCGCTATTTTATCAATTTACTAATCCAACATTTCTAGCTTTTTTCATATAAACTTTACAGAGATAAATCAAAAATGATAATTAATTTATATCGCTCGATTTAGGATTTAGTCGCTATTTTTGCATATTTTACAGCTTACAATTAGTGTTAGTCGTACAAAACACATATATTAGTGACTCTTTATTTATTTATCTCCTACAAATTACACATTTTAATGTATTAATATTTAATGCGACAATTAAATCCCTTTGCAACCAACATTTGCGCCAATCCCACTATATACGAGTATATATCGTACTTATATATATATGTTCTGTATTGTTCCGTTCGTTAGTATTTTCACATCTGCACAATGTGGAACGGGGGCGCGTTGCATTAGGCGTACGTTGCATGCCTCATTTGGTGGCGCTTATTTATGTCCGGTCGCTGTTGAGACTACGCTCGCGATAACGAATGGGATATGTGAGTGCATTTCCCTTGTCCCACGAGTACAATTCCTGAAAATAGAGAATAAAAGAAAAATAGTTGTGAGTGCAAAGGCATGTGCTTTTTAGTATATGAATATATGAAAAACTTATTTTAATATACTTGAAGTTTCTTTAAAGTCGATAAGAATAAGCCCTTAGATATACTTTGTTATATATATTTTTAAATTAAAACAGATCAAATATTTATATACTTTAAACTTTTATCTTTTTTTTCTTTACTGGTCAGCAAATGAGATGTTATGGACTAAAAATATTATTTATGTAATTCAACTTATGATGAAAATATTTCAAATGAGTTGCGAAAATTCAGAGATAAGGTCAAATAAAGTAACTATTAATTAGGATAAATCTGCTATAGGCTCTTCGAATGCTCTTCTAGTTTAATACGATAGGATCAATAAAATAAAATAACCATATGTTCTTCGAATTTCAACCTTTAAGCATACTGTTAACTCAACATTTTTAACACCTCAACTCTAGAATACATGAAAGAAAACTAAATCAAAACACCTGAGATATTTTCTCTAACCTTTTAGAAATTTAAAAATTCACCTTGCACGTAATACGCAGTAACTTGATTACAATATATAATTTAAAATCCTTTACCTCATACACCTACATATATATCTCAGAGTACAAAGGCAACAAAATGTACAACACGTCGTATACGTAATTTTGCATGACAAAAGAAATCAATTCGCCTTTCATTTGCTGCACGGTAAATAAATTTTCTGCGAAATTACTTCCTTGCATCTACATAAATGTAGCAAGCAGCATACATATATATTCGTATTGCACACGAGTGTAAGAAGGCAATATATGTACACTCGAAGAAAATAAATCGCACACAAATTGCATGCGGAGAGTCGTTGAAGTGAGTAAGGAGCAAGTGCAGAAAATTCAATAAATTTGTAAAATTCGTAGACTAATATATTTTCACATGCAATGACTACAGCAGCAGGTAAAAAGGCAAGAAAATTGTTAAAAATGCACAGAAAATGTAAACATGAAAAAAGCAAAGAAATTCAGTTTTTGTCGATATATTGACGATGTTAACGCTTTGTTATTTAGAAAAAGAGCTAAAAGGGAGAACTGCTCAGAGTATAAAATATGCTAATGAATATTTAGAAGAAAAATTCTTAATAATAAATGGCATTGTGCCTTTCATAGTACGTTGTGTCCTTTTAGTATCACAATTTTATAAAAATATATTTCACTCGAACTATTTGCTCATACATTAAGCATAAAGCAAGTCGGACATAAAAGTCAACGAACTACAGAAAGGGCTGCACAAATACCGTATGTCGAAAGTTCGCAGCTCAAATTGCCAAACGTTGAGGTGATACATTTCGCAAGAATAATTCCTCAAGTCAGACGCATACATATTTACTTCATCCATATTATTTGAACAGCATAATCAGGCGAGCTTAATGGCACATATTCATAAGCAAATAAGATATGTTCGTGCATTTGCACATCACTTACTTGGGTTAGGAAACTCCAAAGTTTTAAGGATGTGGGTAAAGCTTAGTTTATTCTATTGTATGATTAAATGTGTTGGTGTAGCAGCAACAGTTTCTTCTGAGCAATGATACTATTTTAGTATTTTCACATTTCTCAGATGTTGCTTTCCATTTGTAAAAAGTTCATTAGCAAAGTTTATTTACAAGCTCACCGACACATCTTAATTTAATTAAGATATTTTTGATAAGATATTGCAATGAGGGACTATTTGTTTTACCTGATAAAAAGTGCGGAAATATTCAGATATTTCTCCTTTTCTATATGAAGATAAAGGTTTACTCTTTAATTTGGCTGTGAATTGTAGTTGCTCAATATTTGAATATACATAAATACATTTCTTTTTTTATGAATAGCAACTATTATGCATTCCAAACATAAATTTACATAAAATTTGTAGGAATATGAGAAACCAACTGTTTTATTTTAATATTTATCCATTTTTTTTTTATTTTTAAGGCAATGCAATCAGTCAGATATCAAGTGAAAGACATGTCGCTTAACAAAACATCAACCGAAATACTAATCATTAGTGTTTCTTATTTGTCAAATTATATTCGAATCAATAAAAGCAACAAGAGAGATCAAATGCGACATCATCGAGCGTAAAGGCAGAGCCTATCAAATAAATTGAATGTGTTGAATGCAATGACATTGAATGATCCAACTTTCGAACTTACACTCACAAAACAACAAATACATACAAGCAGGAGTGTGTACTCGAGCATATGATTAATATTACTGTGGGCGATACAAAATCAGTGGCAAATAACTTTTGTTTCTGCTCAAACTTTCATCGAATTAGTAGATGTTGGCTAAATAATACCTTTGGGGGACGAACACACATATGAAAAAATATATAAATGATATAAAATTAAAATATATTACTAAGTGTAATTCGATTATATATTTATATGCACTAAACATAATTTGTTATCTTCACATTCAGAATTTAAGCAGTTTTATTGCCAAAATATTAAATAGAGAACAACTCTCGGCTGCGTTGCTTTTGCCGCTGAACACATCCATCATTGCATCACTAAAATCTCTGCCTTTTTTTCAAATGTCGAGTACATATATGATCTACTTTGATGAGACTTTGCCATGTCAAATAAAAGGACATCCAGCAGCAAAAAGTTATTCTTGGAAGCATTCAGTGTATACCCTCAAAAGAGCTTTAACATAATTACTTTCTGTAATTTCATTCATAATTACTCTTTGTTGACATATTTGTAGGCAAAGTAATTATGGTTGCCGAAAGCAAGACATTAAAAAATAACGACAGTGAATGTTTACATGCCTTAGAGCAATCGTAATATATTTTACGACGCACACTTACACTATTCTAGTAGTTCGTCATATCAAAATGAACAGCATACTCGAAGGCGAAATAATGATTTATTGTAGCATCGCAACTTGCCAGACAGTGGCGCCATTCACATTTTATGGTGAGCGGAAATACGATTGAGATAAATATACATAACTTTTGTGCTTATAACAGAATGTGGTAGAATGGCTGTAGTAGTGAGCATTTAAATAGACCAAAGGACGTCGGTGCGTATACGTAACATTCAAAAGACAATGAAACAAGCGAAACAAAGTGAACAAATTTTCTTTGAAATATTTTTGTAATATCATAGAAAAATCGTGCTGAAGAAAGAAAAATGGCAAAAAAACCTCATATGTATAGTTGGACGATAGACCGCTCTACTTATAAGATACTATTTGACAATACAATGCCTACTAAGGTTTGTGTAAGCAATTTGAATTAAATAAACAACTCTGCCATTAATTCTCTTGCTGTGTGCCATGCATGGTAACTGCCACTAAATGAACTTTCACATTTAAAAATCATGAAGCTTCGCATCAAATTGTCCAACTAAATATGTAGGCGTATAAATTAATATTCACTTTAACCTCTACTGACCAACGGCAGCAGTAGCCGGAATTCACCTACGCTACATTACATGACAAGCTCAGCTACATCACTATATATAAAGTGGTGGCATAATGACACAATATCAACAAACATATGGCCAGCAGGTTGAAATGATGGCCAAAAGCATCCCCGTGACGTGAAATTTAATCAACCACTCACGAATTATGGTGTCACTTTGATCGACCCCATAATTAGTGAGGCACAACAGCATTGTGGATGAGAATGGTAAACTAATGACATGATCCGCAAGGCGCACGACACATACCACTCGCATAACATTTCTGCAGGCAGCTTTCCTTGTGGCAGCCCAGCCACAATTCATTAATGCCGCCGGCTGCTACACGGTGGAGAGTTTCAAATTCAGACACATGTGTACTCGCAATGGAATTCAAGTTCACAGAGAGGGTGCTTGAGCAAGTCAATTCATAGTTTACCTGAGGTTTAAAATAATCTCCACTGATGCGACTAATTGCAGGCAAGGCCTCATCTTTTATAACTGTTTTGGTATTTTTGGACAGCATTTCACCAATTATAGAGAAACTTAGAAAAAGCTAGTTTCCAAAGCGTATTACTCAAAAGAGGGAAGCGAGCGCTGAAGAGGGAAGCGAGACGCATCTGCAGACAAAAAAAGAAAGAGGCCGAAATGCGTGAGTACGAAGAGCTTGAGAAGCTGGCAGACAGAGGGAATGCTCGAAAATTTTATGAAAAAATGAAGCGACTTAACGAAGGTTTAAAGACCGGAGCATCCTCATGTAGAGACCATGGTGGTAATCTGGTAACCGATGTCCAGGGCATACTGGGATTATGGAGGGAACACTTCTCCGACCTGCTGAATGGCAGTGAAAGTACAACACCAGGAGATGGCGAACCCGATCCCCCAATCGATGACGATGGAACAGATGTTCCACTGCCCGACCGTGAAGAAATTCGAATAGCAATTACCCGCTTGAAGAACAACAAAGCAGCGGGGGCCGATAGATTACCGGCAGAACTATTCAAATACGGCGGCGAAGAACTGATAATGTGCATGCATCAGCTTCTTTGCAGAATATGGTCGGTAGAAAGCATGCCTGACGATTGGAATCTCAGTGTGCTCTGCCCAATCCATAAAAAGGGAGATCCCACAATCTGCGCCAATTACCGTGGGATCAGCCTCCTAAATATCGCATACAAGGTTCTATCGAGCGTACTGTGTGAAAGACTAAAGCCCACCGTCAACAAACTGATTGGACCTTATCAGTGTGGCTTTAGACCTGGAAAACTGACCAGATATTCACCATGCGCCAAATTTTGGAGAAGACCCGTGAAAAGAGGATCGACACACACCACCTTTTTGTCGATTTTAAAGCTGCTTTCGACAGCACGAAAAGGAGCTGCCTTTACGCCGCGATGTCTGAATTTGGTATCCCCGCAAAACTAATACGACTGTGTAAGTTGACGTTGAGCAACACCAAAAGCTCCGTCATGATTGGGAAGGACCTCTCCGAGCCGTTCGATACCAAACGAGGTTTCAGACAAGGTGACTCACTATCGTGCGACTTCTTTAACCTGATGCTGGAAAAAAATATAAGAGCTGCAGAGCTAAACAGAGAAGGTACAATCTTCTACAAGAGTGTTCAGCTCCTGGCGTACGCCGATGATATTGATATCATCGGAAGCAACAACCGCGCCGTTTGTTCTGCTTTTTCCCGCATGGATAAGGAGGCGAAGCGAATGGGTCTGGAGGTGGAGGAGGACAAGACGAAATATCTCCTGTCATCAAGTAAACAGTCGGCGCATTCGCGTCTTGGCTCCCACGTCACTGTTGACAGTCATAACTTCGAGGTCGTAGATAATTTCGTATACCTGGGAACCAGCGTCAACAACACGAACAATGTCAGCCTCGAAATCCAGCGCAGAATAACTCTTGCCAACAGGTGCTACTTTGGACTGAGTAGGCAATTGAACAGTAAAGTCCTCTCTCGATGAACCAAAATCAAGCTCTACAAGTCGCTTATCATTCCCGTCCTGCTTTACGGTGCAGAAGCTTGGACGATGTCAACATCAGATGAGACGACACTAGGAATTTTCGAGAGGAAAATTTTGCGCAAGATTTATGGTCCTCAGAACATTGGCAACGGCGAATACCGCAGACGATGGAACGATGAGCTGTACGAGTTATACGACGACATTGACATAGTTCAGCGAATAAAAAGACAGCGGCTACGCTGGCTATGTCATGTTGTCCGAATGGACGAAAACACTCCAGCCCTGAAAGTGTTCGATGCAGTACCCGCAAATCGACGACGTAGCGTATATGCGAGTTTGTCTCCGTGCACGAGTCAATCGCATACAAATGACCACAGACGATGAACATTTCGCCGAATTTCCGATGGTCCAGTGTGATGTTGAAATTGTACTGCATTTTCAGGGTGTCTGCGTCAAGCTGAAATAAATTTAGAATAAAGGTAAACCATTATTTCTTTAGATTTATAAAAGCACTAAGGAAGTGTTAAACTTGGACGAAGCCAAATATTATAACTTCAGGCGAATTATAAAAATTGTGTTGTTGATAGCATCACTTCCCTTTCCTTATCGTCCTCATACACTTGCGTAAAACTACCTACTTTCAAACTTTTCCTCCTAATAAATAAAAAAACTCAAAGCTTATACAAGCCTGGAGACTGCTGTAATTTTATCTCTCTCTTGTCCATATGTGTATTTCAACCCACTTGAGCCCTCCACTATTATATTTACTTTTTAGAAGATTTTCCGCAGATTTTCGCAGCAGATTACCATTATGAAATTCGCTGGCTTGTTGAGTGTACTTCCTTCCGAATGCTTTAGAGCGCATAATGGCATACTTTAGTCCTTTGGCGCACCTTCGCCTGCAACATTCATGCGCTTGGCTACAATCTCACTTACTCTATTCATGCATTACTTTATTGCTTATTTTGCTCGGCTACAAATGACTAATATGATGGTTTCGTATAGAAAGACTCGAGAGAAAGGCGAAATACTCCAAGTAGATAAGCAAAGAAGAACAAAGAACGACTAAAATAAAGAAAATGTGCAGAAGTAATATTTTTGCAAAGGTGGCCATTGAAGTGTTAGGAAAATAGCACAATGCAAGAGCTGAAGTACTTTAATGTATGAACCTGATGCAGTTCAATTAGAGGTGAAGGCATTTGGTGAGTGGCCTTTTGATATTATTCCATATCGTTACATAAATATGAGCAGTTAAATGCCAAACTTTAGAGGGATGAAAGGAGCTCAAGATGTTTAATGGAAAACTAAACAGATCAAGCGAAATATATAGAAACCAAAAGTTACTATTTAAAGCTGTCTTTGGTGCCAGAAAAGCACTTTCGTTGCACTTATAGCATAAAATCGTAGGGTGATGACCGAAGTGCAAAACTTCATTTTCAATGGATAATGCAATGCCATTATGTGTTTAATATGACACCGCGACAAACAATATAGTATATTTCTATAAGTAATTTGTGCAATACTTGCTTTTGGCCTCACAGAGAAAATACTTCATACTTGAGCACACTCTTTAAGTGGCGCATATTATATAAGCGTATGCCACCTTGAAAGAGAGAGCCTTGTCAGTAACCATGGCACAATACCAACAATGGCTAGCACGTTTTGCTCCAAACACCTGTCAGTTATGCTCACAAGAAGCAAAAATTAAGTTAAATTGTCTTTGTAGTACTTGATGCTGCCCAGAGTGCATGCTCATGAGTTCGAAGTGACAATCAAAATGAATTTCACTAGGTGTCTGTGGATGAAAATGTGAAAGTATATAAGAGTCTGTTAAAGATGAGCATGCGATAGGCATTGCAATAACCCAAAAAACCAACCGAATACTTGGATTCAGAAGCAATCCAAGACTTTACGGAAAATCGTGAAAATCGCAAAAAACGCGGTTGTACAATAAAAATTGGGCGAACTTCTCTTTATTTGAAAGATCTTATATATTATCTACCGTAATTCCAAACAATTTTTCTTAAACTGTTAAGAATTGTATTCTTTTCAAAACTAGAAAATTCTGAATATATAAAAACAACCAAATAAAACTTAACAAACTTTCAACCTCAAACCGAAGTAAATATAGATATTTTGTATCGATTTTTTCATCTTCTTAATGTTCACTGGGTTGGCTCAAATGGAGGTGTCATTGTAAACAATCATGTGTATATACACAGCTATAAAACTGCAAGCAAGCACTCACCTTGGCCACCAGCGTATTGTTGGAGTCATATGTGCTGTAGATCACCCACAGGCCAACCTCATCCACGTTGAAGTCCATGTAATTGTGGTCGGTGGAATACAGTCTATTGCCAACAGCGGTGCCGGCATATGGTAACGGGGTAACTGTAAAGGCAATATAAACAAACAAACAAGTAAAGTGAAAAGACAAGTTAAATGAATAAATGCATACACAATGAATGGAAATATATGGTATGTACAAAAAATATAAAAAACTCTGTTCTATATATAACGGGTGATTTTTTTGAGGTTAGGATTTTCATGCATTAGTATTTGACAGATCACGTGGGATTTCAGACATGGTGTCAAAGAGAAAGATGCTCAGTATGCTTTGACATTTCATCATGAATAGACTTACTAACGAGCAACGCTTGCAAATCATTGAATTTTATTACCAAAATCAGTGTTCGGTTCGAAATTTTTTTATCGACAAATTTTGTTCAGCGATGAGGCTCATTTCTGGTTGAATGGCTACGTAAATAAGCAAAATTGCCGCATTTGGGGTGAAGAGCAACCAGAAGCCGTTCAAGAACTGCCCATGCATCCCGAAAAATGCACTGTTTGGTGTGGTTTGTACGCTGGTGGAATCATTGGACCGTATTTTTTCAAAGATGCTGTTGGACGCAACGTTACGGTGAATGGCGATCGCTATCGTTCGATGCTAACAAACTTTTTGTTGCCAAAAATGGAAGAACTGAACTTGGTTGACATGTGGTTTCAACAAGATGGCGCTACATGCCACACAGCTCGCGATTCTATGGCCATTTTGAGGGAAAACTTCGGAGAACAATTCATCTCAAGAAATGGACCCGTAAGTTGGCCACCAAGATCATGCGATTTAACGCCTTTAGACTATTTTTTGTGGGGCTACGTCAAGTCTAAAGTCTACAGAAATAAGCCAGCAACTATTCCAGCTTTGGAAGACAACATTTCCGAAGAAATTCGGGCTATTCCGGCCGAAATGCTCGAAAAAGTTGCCCAAAATTAGACTTTCCGAATGGACCACCTAAGACGCAGCCGCGGTCAACATTTAAATGAAATTATCTTCAAAAAGTAAATGTCATGAACCAATCTAACGTTTCAAATAAAGAACCGATGAGATTTTGCAAATTTTATGCGTTTTTTTTTTTTTTTAAAGTTATCAAGCTCTTAAAAAATCACCCTTTATATAAAAATATTACCAAAGAAATGTTGCACTTTTTGGTTTATGTACGACGAACATGAATGATCTGAATGAATCATTTTTATTCTTCATTCAATTGTAAGTTTTGATGAAAACGAATTAAAAGTTTAGTGTTAAGTTTAGGATTTCCAAAGAGGCCACTTACTTATTTTCTTCATAGTTGCCAGGTCCAATTTAACGACCAGATCGGTATTGAATTGATTATAGTAGAATGAGCCGTTATAGACAACATGAGCATTACCCTATAAAGCAAATTAAACAATTATGAAACAACCATGAAAACGATAGACTGTATTCTTTGCAAAAAGGCTATAAGCACATATATAAAAGAATCAAAAGTTAAACTAAAAATAAATCCTAATTATCATCATATTGGCAAAATACTTAGGTGTGTAAGGCTTAAGCTTTACTCACTGACTTGTGGCACTATCTATCTGCTTTCCACTTTTCATGTTCATTTGTAATCAAATATCTATATATAAATATAGTTACACACATACTAGCATGCAAGAGAACAACTGACGCTGAGATTGTTGTTTACATTCAACCATATCGTAAACACTCTGTTGCCTCAGAAAAGTGTGATGTGTAAACGAAGTTCAGAGAAACACGCTAGAAGTAGTTGCAACCACAAATGTACACATTGACACAGTTAAAACGACAAAATATTTGTGCAACAAACAAGTCCAAAGTTTGTTAAAATAAAAAGTGACGTGGCAATGCAATAGCCGTGTGTCATGCATTCAGATATCAAGAAGCTCAAGCATGTGAAAGCCAATATAGATACATATAGTCTCTATACTATGCCATGGCTATGACAAGTTAGCAACTGGTGCGTTGCTGGTGTGTGAGTTAACAACTTTTTTCAAACATATTCATTTCTGGTAATATTTAAGGTTTTACTGTGTTTTATGGCTTATCTTCGCTTCACATTCTATGAAGATTCATAAAAGCTTTACATTTTATTTTCATATATTTTTATTTATATATATTTAATAGAGACTGCTCTGTTCACTTAACGCAATCCACAAATGCATATTTTTGCTTAAACATGTGCTGAACAAACACTTAAGCTCGCTTAATATAACTCGCCTAACCTTACTTACAAAAATTTATCGAGAGTAAGTAACCTAACCTCACATAATGATAAATATAACTGTACTAACTAAAAATAATCGATCAAATATCAGGATAATAATCGGTTATGTATTCGAATGTAGCATAACTCAGTATAAAGTCTGTAAAATAATTGAATCATAATCAAGTCATACTCACTTGAAAACCCTCTGGAATGTTGTATTTCCGACGTGGCGACCAATTCATGCGATATTTCAACTTCGTTGGATATTCGTACAAATTATGTGTGTCATTCTCTTCGGTGACGTAGGTCTTTTCATGGTCAATGTCCGCAGAACTAACTGGATCTCGTAACCAGCAACCGTAAATCTCGTTGACCGACTTATGGAACACCGGTTTACCAACTGCGTACAATAACCAGCCTAAGGAAGAAAATTAAGAATGTTATAAATATAAATCGCCACCAAAAGTGTATCTAATTTAAATAAAGACAAAGTTGAAATTCTTGGTATAAATTAAATCAAAATTTATTAAAACTATGAACTCACTTTTTTGTCTCTTGGGCAGTCCAGGGTAGCTATAATTTCCGGTGGGTAGAATTTCGAAGTTCGAATTAATCGAGTCCTTACACTGGTACAGGCTGTCAAAATAATAAAATTAATTATCGGAAATAAATGAGAAGTTATGAATATTTAATGGCCCAATGAAAGAAAAAGTGCAAACAGGTGTTAATAAGCCGATTTAAGTGAGTATGGCTGTGAGATAGATTTTTCATAAAGCAAAACGAAAATGGAAGCCAATGAAAGTAGAGAACAAAAGCAAATAACAATAGAGCAAAATGAATATGAACAAAAGGTAATTCGTGGAAGATCTGTGCTAACGGTAAATTGAATTTACGAGTGGCAGAGCGGTGGTCAGCGTAGGAGATATACGTGTTCTAACCGTTAAGACCCTTGTGAGTGAAAACAGGTGGCAAGAAATAAAATGATAACAGTTGGAACACAAAAAGGTGGAGTTAAAACATTATTTGTGGCTATGTAAATGCGGAAGGATCCATGGAAACCCATGCAAATGTGAGTTTATCGTGTGCTGACCATAGTCAAGAGAGTCAGCACAACGATGAACAAAATTAACTGGGATAACTTTTTTAAGTTTTTTCTCAGGTAGGGCTTTCTAACGACATCAACGCCAACCAAATGGTGAAGCGGCATCAGGTGATACAATGAAGTTTTGTTACATATAAATATGTATTGAGAGAAAAATCTATCAACAGTGTGATACAATGAAGTTTTGTTACATATAAATATGTATTGAGAGAAAAATCTATCAACAGTGGATATCTCAAAATGTATATACTCAAGTATATACTTACATATATGTATGTATATGAGATTGGCTTCAGTCCGCGGATATAAATGTAACTGCCATCATATACCAGCGCACTTGAAGTCAATGGATAGCCATAAATTGGGATTTTTAATTAAAAAGGACCGTTCGCGTGGCCATACGTCTACACCACTGAGCAACTTGTATCCTCACACATACAAGCATATGATAGTACATAAATTTAAACTTGCAACTGCAAGCGTGAAATAGAAACGGCAAAACGAAAAAGACCATGAAACCAACCCTCGAAAACGATGAAGCAAATAAAGCGTATGAGTATATGATGCTCAAAGGATGACTGTTACACTCAGCGCCATTCACTTTCGGTTCACTCAACTATTTTTTTGGCTTTTGCTTTTTGTTGCTTGCAATCTTGTTAGCCAATAAACTCACCTTGGATCTGGACATTGCTCACACATGGGACATTCACTTTCCGGTGGCCGCTGACCATAGAATTTAATTTCCTTTCCTACATACGGTATCTCGCTGTTGGGATCTTGCGCTGGAAATAAAAAAATCACACACAATGTTTATAGCCATAAATCAGGTTAGCAAACTTACGCGCGATTTCGAAGTTGACCATGGTTGCATTCATTTCATTGCGTGCCACACAGTAATAGTAGCCAAAGTCGTCTTTCCGCAAATTCGTGATGGTCAAACGCATAGTTGTCTTGAAGCTGAAAGAGTATACAATTATTTGGTGTATTCGTTTCAGAACTTTCAGTAAATTCATTATATATGTAGGTGTATTTGTAATGGTTACCTGTCAGTATATGTCTCGATTCGGTATTTATCGCCTGGATCTAGAGTTTTGCCATCGTAAGCACGTTCCCAATACTTAATCGCCTCAGGAAAAGCTTCCATCTGTAACAGAAACACACACATAAACATAAAATTTTATAAAATGTTTACATTTTATGTTCGCTAATTCTCCAAACCTTTGAGATTAATTAACCAAAAAATAACTCATATATGACTAATTAAGATCTTCCTGTGATAGCAACAAATGAACACTTGTCTCAGATGAGCATCATTTACCGTTTTAATGATTGCATGGATGCATGTCAAATAAGACATAGAATAAATTCCAAGTGCGTACTTGACGACACAATTAATTTTATTTCTTGTAATAAATGAAAAACTGAGCGCAACGGTGCTTATGCGACACTCAAGTTCAGACAAACAAAAACATGGAGACATTAAACCTATAAAGCAACGAAGAAGATAGACAGGTAAACAATTGCATGAAGAACTCTCTAAAGGGACACTTAAACACCTACAAAAAATCCGACAATGGTCTCAGAGGAGCGAATGCGCAATAATCCACAAGTTGTGCTCAGAGCATACAAGCAATCACAATCCACAGCGTGACAACAGAGACAGTAATTTACAAGCAGCAAAACGCAGAGAAAAGAAATAAGAAAATGCTTACATTGCTTGCAGTGGCAACAGTTGAGTTGTAGATGTCTTGAGTGGTTGCGGCAATGCAATGACAATGAAGCAATAAAAGCTGAAAAGAACGTTTAACCTTGTCACGACTAATTAGATTTTCTTCGTGTTTGCTGACAGCATTGGATGTTTTTCTCAACGCACAGGTACCTACATATGTGTTTGAACTTTTTAATAGAGGGGTTGCCACTCGAGTAATTCCATAACTAATGCTCCAACTGATACAATTTTATTTCCTACTGAGTTTCTTGTTTAATACATTGTTCCCGATATCCGACATGCTGTTATATCTCGTAAAATTCAAAAAATATTAAAAGGCCTTTATATATCCTGCATCTATAATGGATGACTAGCCTAATGTTACACCCTTTACATTGTGGAATGTGAATTCATTCCTCTGTCGTCTTAATTTCACCTTTGTCGTTTTGTTTTTATGCTTGCTCAAGTTGTCAATTTCTTTGTATAAGGTTTTAGCCGAGCTGGCTGTTGCTCTTATTGTTATTAGCCTTTCGTGTTAAGCGTGCTGGTAAGTTGGCCACATTACTTTGTAAGGAGTAGGCATGGTTTTGTGAACTTTTTGTGAGCTTTCACCAATGCTACAGAAGCTTTTGAATTGTAAAGCTTTCATTCTCATTTATGTGAAATGTATGACTGATGTGTGACATTTATTTGAATAACGAAGAGTGAATTTAGTTTAATGAGCACAATTTAAAAAACTAGGTTAATTAAATTTAGGCACTTTATTTTATTTTTATTTGACGAGGATGTTTCTGCCATAGAACTGCTTTAAATATTTGCTTGGAAGGGCAGCACTGGAAAACCAAGTGGAATGTCTTGATGAAAATAAGTAAAACTGCTGCCCTCAGTGATTTTGTGATTTAGAAACAATATTGATAATCAATTGAATTCCAAAACATTTTCTTCATATATGTGTCATTCTAATACTGAATAAAATCTAAACTATTTGTATTCAAAATAATATAAAATACCATCGCATTAATACAAATTTAAATTTCCACAATTTCGGTGCTTAGAAACGAACAAGCAAATTAAACGAAAAACACAAAAACTCCCACAAAATCCACCACAACTATTATAAAATGACCGCAATAACGCCACTTTCGGTCAAAACTAATGAAATAATAAGCATATAATAGAAACAAGCGCTAATGTGGGGAAGCCAATCGAATTTCATATTTATATTTGCGCTGAAAATGGTAAAATTATTTTGTAATTCATGCGTAATTATGCACAGATACACAAGAGAGATTAGTCGAAAGGTAAATAATGGATACATAATATTATATGGATAATATTTGTTGTTGTTGCTACAACTATTTCTCTTGTTTTTGGAATTTACATTCAGTGTAACTGAAAACACTCATATTACCCATACGCCCTGTAGTTTCCAGTGTGTTCTGTGGTATTGATAGTAAACCGTTTAGAAAAACACGTACGTTTTTGCTCATTTTCATTACAATTTAAATTATTTGCGTTTTTTTTTCTTCCTAGTTTTTATAGCATGCGATCAATGTGAAATAAAATGCAAATTATGTTTGTATTATATGCCAATTAAGGGATTACATAGAAACTACATTAATACCACTTTATAATATTTTGTAATGTGAATAAAGTAATGTTCATTTAAAAATACAAAAGGGAAATTAATCCATTAACAACATATATTATAATCAAGAGAAGTGTTTTCACTTTAATGAGTGAGGCTGATAAGTATGAGGAAAACGAGCGTCTCCAGGAGAAAAATTAAATTGTATATTTTTATGACCACAAAACACTCTAAAAACCTCTAAAACACTATGCTCGCTATACTATATTCCTTCAAAAATGCTTCTTCTTTTCACACTATAATCTTCCGTATGTTCTTGTGAATTTAACCATACATATGAAAAGCAAGCAATTTTTCTTTACCACTTTCCTATTTCCATTTCTAACCTCAAACTATATTTTATTTTAGTCATGGAAAAACATGTATTCCCCACAAAGTGTTAACATTTTTCAACATTGTCGTACTCACCATGCATTCAAGTGTTGCACTCTGTCCGTACTCAGCATAAATCATCTGTCGGTACACGGCAATCATTGGCGAAACTGTAAATAGAAAGTGTATGGGAAGAAGAGAGAGAATTTATATTTTAGTTTAAAACGTTTGTGGACTGCACGTATATTATAGAAAATAAATATGAAGAATATTTGTGTTGAAATTCATGGCGAAAAGTGAAACGTTTGGAAATTACAGAATTTCTTTTAACTTTTTTCTGTGCATTACACTTTATGCCTTTTGCTGACAATAAATTGTGTTGTAGTATATTTTTATAAAAAATATTATGAACCAAAAAAAATACATACTTTTTCTTTTTTTTTTCACACCACCCTAATTTCCAATTCAGCTTATATACTGCATAAATAATGAAATTTTTTCTACAAACACTTTGAATGAATAAGTGAAATATATCTGTTAGGCTTTTTAGCTCTTAATATGCTCACTAGTCCATTTTTTCAGCGAAACTTTAGTTTGTTAAGTTAAATTGATTCACTTTCAGACTTAATTAGATTATCATAAATGCTTTTTAAATCTGAATTTCATTAAAAATATGTCAACTTTTTATGATTCATCTAAAATTGACTGACACTTTAGTGTTCAAAAGCTTTTAAAAATTTTTAATCAAATTCATTCTAGCATTAGTTGGATTGTACTTACAGTGAACCTGAATGAGGAAGGTGGCATTCGCCACTGGCACCAGACCGTTATCCGCATAGCACGTGTAGGCAGCCATTTGATGTCGCGTGATGTTCGTGAATTTCAAATATGGCCCACTAACCGACGACACTGTAATCGACAATGAAGACATATCATTTGTTAAAGCGAAATATAGATATGAAAATAGTTACTAAAAGTATATTTTAGGAGTATATTTATTAAGAATAAACTTTAAAATAGTCAATTATGAAAGGGCGCAGTTGAAATCATAGGCAAATTCAAATTAAACTGCCATCGGCTTTAAATTATTCGGCGTTAGACTGGATATAATACTTTCATATTCTTATATATTCAATTCGAAAGAGTACGGTGCTGTTCCGCCTCGCAATCTAGTTAATTAAGCAATCACCAAAAAAGCAATTTTGCAAACTGCTTAAAAACCCGGCAAAAACTCCAATATGCAAATTCAAGGACGTGAAGAGCTCCGGCAACCCTTTAATTCGAAATGAAATTACATTTTCAATTCACTCCGCCAGCCGTTTCTTTTTATGTAGCATAGTTTTAGCCGCCATCAACACTTCCACAGATTGCAGAATAAGTTTCGACCACGTTCTCAAAACTTTTACTGCAACAAATCAGTGCACAGACGAAAGAACGAAGAAATTTCAAAACAGCAAACAAACAAATACAAACACAAACAGAAAGTACCAACCAAACCAATAAACAAAAGGAAAAATGTAAGGAACAATAATCGAACTCACTATGAACCAAGTATATGTGTAAGTGTGTAACAAGGACACGCAGACAAAAAACTTAAATTGACAGAATTTGCAAGGCGACAGAAATAAATTGAAGCAAAAAAATAGAGCAACGGTGGACAATGAAAGTGCTCTAAATGGCGTCTTAAGGAAGTAATGAATTCAAATATTCATTTTGGGAACCCTAAAACTATGCAACACTCGACAATAATTCCTAACAAATAACGGAAAAAGCAATTTCAGTTACCGGAAAAGGACTAATGTCAAAGCAGGATGTTGGTATGAGTGAGAAAATTCGCCTTATGCTATTATCCTTTACAGGGAAATGTGTAAATACTCAGCTGGTTAAAGTTCGGCAAAAGTTTCAAGAGATAGACGTGAGCTCACTTCGTTGGAATAATGGTGAAATGGAAATTGTAAATGTCAATGAAAACACAAAAAGGAAACTCGCCAATTCGAAGCAAAGTGTTGGCAAAAGGAGCATATAAATCTTAAAAAATACCGTAAAAAATACACGTATATGCTCGTACAGAACATAGGTACCCTCAATTTTCTCTGTTCTTTCAGTATGAACTTTATTTTAAATCTTTCAAACTTATGGGATGATATAAAATCTAAAAAGTTCATCCTAAAAAGTTATATTTCCTCTTCTCACTTACCTTTCAGTCCTCGCTCTCCTGGTGGTCCTTGCGCTCCCTTGGGGCCGGCAGCACCGTCTTTGCCATCCTTGCCATTTAGACCATCTCGACCATCCAAGCCGGGCAGACCATCTTTGTCGGGTATGCCATCGGCACCAGCACGTCCCGGCACACCATCCAAACCCGGTTCACCAGGTACACCATCACGTCCGTCGAGACCAGCACGACCGGGTATGCCAATATCACCTTTGGGGCCACGTGGTCCAATCGGACCATTCGCACCATCGACTCCTCTCGGTCCTGGTAGTCCAACATCACCGCGATTGCCCTTTGGTCCGGGAATTCCGGGAATTCCGGGCAGTCCAGGTGGTCCCGTCGTACCTTTGGGACCTACTGGACCCGGTGGACCTTGAGGCGCAGGCGGACACTAGTCTTGGGTGCCTTTGCAGAAACCTGTTATGATTTTCTCCTATAAAAATTTAAATTGAAAATGTTATTTTACTATCATGAGCTAAAGCTATTTCTTTGCTTTTTAAATATGCTTAAATGTTCGTCTTTTAAGCTTTAATTCTCTGCCTTACCGGCACTCGACAGTAGTAAAAGTAAATCCATTCGTCACCGGCGGGCGCGGCTCCTTTCAGTCCGGTACGTTTGCGTATTTCCTTATCCTGCTCTTCCAGCACTTTGCGGTGATCCGGGTTGAAAAATTCGATAAAGGGATCAGCTAGAGAAAAATAAAGAAAACAAATACAAGTAAGCTAGAGCAAAACGAGTATACGCGTTTCTCAAGTATTCAGTTTCACGCTGTGAAAACAGAAAAATGGTGCGGAAAGCAAAAAGGTGTAAAATGGAAAAGCACAGGAAATCAAAGCACAGTCATGGCTGAGAAAGCGTCGACCTTCGTGTGTGTGTTAAAGCACCGGTTGGAGGGAAAGTCAGGAAAATTAAGGTGCAAAACGGAGTTAAGCAATAAAATTTCGAATTATAAATCGATCCAGCCTGATGACGTTGCATACTTTAAGCACTCGGCAACGCAGAATTATTGCTCAGTAGATGGTTTCGATGCCAAGGCGATTAATGAGTTTTCCCTTCATAAAATCACGGTATTCAATTCAGTTTTTTGTTGACGTTGAAAAATAAGGTTACGTTGTGCTTCAAGGATGTGCAAGGTAGAGGAAAATCGAAGTGATAAGAGGTACACGCTCATTAATCTTTGAATTCAGGGCAATACTTTTCCTCACATTGAAACGAGACGCCAGAATTTAGAGCTTAAATATATTACTTTATACACTGTTTACATATACAGTTTTCTCAAATACAGAAGGCTATAAAAATAGCAAAGTGTTAAAGCAAGCAACAACATCGATCAAATTTAAAATATCTGATATTTCTTATTAATATTTATAGGAAAATATTGTACCCCATTGCGTATACGTAACATACATGGGACTGTAAATAAGATGCTTCTAAATTGCATTCTCCATTCAAAGAGCATTTCTTACATTGCTTCTGGAGTTTCACTTTGCAATATATCAGTTTTAAGACTATTAAGTAAATTTCACATGCATCGTATTTAAGGCGAGAACTTTCAGCAAGAAATTTAATTCATGTTATGGTTGCATCGTTATTAAATACAATATTAAATTTAATTAATGTATACACTGAGAGAAAAATAAAGCTTCATAAACAGTAAATAACACAAACAAAATCGAGAAGAATCGTCATAAATAAATTGAGGTAAAGCAAGCGAAGAATAAAATAAATAAATAACATTTTTCATTTGCATAGCGCATCATTATCAACGCCCACATTCCCCTGAGCGAGCACTTTCTATTTTCTTTCTTTCTTCTTTCAGTGAACTTACATTGCATAGAAGCTGGCGACGAAGTAATATCGCGACGTAATCTCCTTGCCACGCGACTCGCACTGCTCTGTAACGCAGCGCTTTCTGCATGATTCGCGGGCGCAGGGGTGTCTGCAACGTGTCTGACATGTCCAACATATTTGCGCTCATTTCTCACCAGCGTTCCGTCGGCAGCCAGCATCGTTGTGGTCTTTTCTGCTGCCGTCGCTCGGATCGCGCTGCAAATAGAAAATGATAGAAAGGTTAAATGAAAAACAACAACAATAGTATACATATATATGTGTTATAAAAGGCGCAAAAAGTTTGCCATAATTGTAAACTACAACAAAGACAACGGATAGTGGTGACATAAGGAAACTGCACCCACACTTTGGACGGTGACAACTGGAAATTAACATCAACAAAATTGTTGAAAGTTCGAAAAGATTTTAAATGTTATTTCTCTACGATTGCTTGAGAAACGTGACAAGGAGATTCAATTGAGATCCTACCAAATTAGGGTAGGCCGAAAATTGTAGACGAGTTTTACAGATAATTAGATATATCCTTATATAATATGGTTCATACTCTACAGTGGTTTAAAATTAGCCTACACCATAAGCTGTGTTTTTGAAATAACTGTCTCTAACAATTACCATTCCAGCAATTGCCTCCATTTTAAAGTATTTAATTTAAAATTCCTCCTAATTTATTCAAAAACATTTGCCGGCATAAATATTCAATTAAATGCAAATAAGCGTGAGCTGCTGCCGAGAATTCGCCTCTCGCCGACATTAATGTTGAGGTTAGAGACGCTCGTGTTTGAATTAGCGCGTCACTGTGTGGCAGGGAGTGAGGTGCGTGCCGGGCGAATGTTGCGTCATTTATTTTCCAGACTATCTGGATGAGCGGTTTCACCTTGAACTTTGTATGGACAAAGAAAAACACGCCACTTGATGCTATTTTAAGGCGCTTATGGAGGAAAACTCATGACATACAAATAGTTTTGCGACTGTTGCGATAGAGGGATAGAGGATTGATAGAGGCTCTCTCTCTCTTTCTTATATTCAGTTAGAGGGGTGAATTAATTAAGTATTAAGTTTAAGAAATAATTTAATTAATTTAACAATTTATTTAAAATTTCCTCAAAATCTTAGAAATCTGGAACTATTAAAAAAATAATCGGTGCATGAATACCACCACATTAGCAAAATTGGATCTGTATGTACATTTGGATACGGTTCTTAAAGTGGGTAAAGAGCTCTCAGGAAAGAGCTTTACAAATTGCTGATTTTTATGGCACACTCAGCAAAAAAAACTTCCCTATCAGTCACTCATTTTAGCAGCATTAATTTTCCATTTTCCACCCACAATATTGATAGCTTTTTAATAAGCCATTAGTAGTCCAATGCACGACCAACATAACCATGCCATGAGTAAAAATCAAATTAGTCACGCAGAAATACCTCCCAAGAGCTGGCGTCCACCACACCGTACCTAGTGAAATGGAGCCTAAGTGGGCGATTGTTGAATGTTGCAAATGCAATTAATCATCGCCTCGGACTGAACACACTCTGCCAGTGATGTGCATTAAATTCAGTCAGTGGTGTTCCGGTTCACTACTTACCGTTGCTGTTGGCTATAGTTCGGCTCAGCTCCACCAAACACGACATTGTATCCTCTTGTAGCCGGCTCATTTTGTTTACCCTCCCGTTGGTCCAGTACTTGTGACACTATGCCGCGCAACACATGCTCCGATGCGAGCAACTCACGTTGAAATTGCTCCCGGAATGCCGCCATATTCAAATACGCGTCTGTCGGCATCGTCGCCGTTGGCATTTTGCCATTGATTCTTTCACTATCACTGCTATCGATGGAGTGCACATGCGAGTAGAAGAGCACCGATAGGGTGGCCACGGCCAGCATGAGCGTACCAAGGCACATATACACCGCATACAACGAAGTGGGCGTCGTCGCAGGTTGCGTTGACGATGAAAGCTTTTGGCGGGTTAAACGTGGGGGTGACTGAGAATGAGGTCGCCGTTGCTGAACTGTATAAACTTTTATTCGCACAATCGCATTCACAGCGGCAGCCGGCAGCATTTGGAGGCTTCGCCACGCGGCTGATCGCTTTGCTGGCGGCATTCACCAGTTAGACGCGCGTGTTGACAATTTTTACATTTCACCGTCGATTGCCGATTTGGTCGTTTTTGCAGCGGCTGTTATTGTCGTGCTGTCGATCCAGCAAAATATCATCAATGAGATTGACCATCGAACTGGACGTCGAGCTAGTCGCCGATGCAGTTGCATCAATTGATGAAGGTGGTGGCTGTTGTGTTGTTATTGTTGTTGGTGCTGTCGCCGGTGCTTTCATTTCTGCTTCCGTTTGTATTTCACCTTCCGGCATTGTTGCACTGCCACAGCGTGCAGCCTCTGCCGCCTTTGTTTTTCATTTTGCGCCCTTTGGCTGCCTGCCCGTTCATTTGATTTATTGCCAGAAACATTTTCGCGAACTAAACTCGCTTTTCCAGTTTCGGTACAATCCGTTCACTTTTTTATGATAATGTTTTTGTTATTTGTTGTTGTTTTGAAGCAATCGATGAAATATTTTTTGCAACTGTAAAATATCTGAAAATAAGTAAAAAATTATTTTAAAATATATTTTTTTAGTTTTTAGTACATTCTCATATGTATTTAAAAAGTCAATATATTGGCGGACATGAAGTGAATAATGCTACATTGATTAAAGACATAGTAAATGGAGAAAAATATTAGACATATAAAATGCATTCATATTCTCCACTCATTGCCAACAGTTGCATTCCGTTGTCAGCATTTCCAGCGTCTGTTGTTGGTTCGAATTTTGATTTTCATTGATTTTCTACTGTTTCGAAATAGCAAATCGTAATAGCAGCGATCTTCAAATTTCATGAATCTTTAAGAATCCTTCTTCTCCTTGGTTTCGCCTCTCTCTACAGTAACTACGTTACATCTTTGAGAGCTACCTCAGTCAGTCGGTTGAAAAGAAAATATGCGTGGGGATGCTGTGCCTTTGCGGATGTGAACGCACAATCCGCTACGAATCAACAGATTAAACCATGCGGTGTCGCGGCCTCATTGGGATGAGGGTTATAGGCGAAAGTGTAAAGGAAATATGTTTTTATTTTTTCAAAATAAGAAATCCAATCGATGCCAGTGCGAACGTAATCAACTGTGAAAGAAGAATTCAGACGTGCATTTGTGGTGTGACAGCACATTTTATTATTGCAATCGTTTGCAGAACTGAGAATTGAGTTTGCATTTTATAAAACTTGCTTGTCAGATTTTTTTTCCAAAAATATATTAACGAGCACATAATTACTACCTACCTAACATTTCCAAGTATATTTCGTGGGGCGTGCCATTGGCCATCGTTCACAGTTATTATTGCTTAATTAAAGCAAACAAAATTAAGTTACCCTTCGTTTATATTGCGCACACCCAACAAAATGGGCAAAAAGATGAAAATTTGCTCATAAAAGAAATGCTAACAAGATTTACGAATTTTGTGCGTTGCGGTATTTGCGTTGTAAAGTGGACCTGCCGATGTCATAATTCATCACTCCCAACTCAGTTTGAAATTGGCCAACAATAACAAAAGCAACGGCAATACCTTTTGCTTTGAATTATTGCCATGCTGCGCATAACAATGCGGTTTGCCAACGAATCATTATTATGATCTTTGAAATAAAATATTTCTTTACACCACTCGTTATGGCGGTTTCCTCTTCGGACGAAGTTCTCATCAACTGCGTTTGAATGAATGGCACAGCTTTATGACTGTGAACTTGTAGTCATCCTTAAAAGCGATGGTACGCATAATTTCACTACGATCGAAAAAATTATAATAAAGAGGAATGAAATATCAAACGAAACATTATTTAAATTTATTTTTCTTATTTTGTTGTTAATTTCGAAACTTTTTATTTTTATTTAAAATATATAATTTTATGTGAATTTTTATTTGTGCGTTCATTTTTATTACATACTGTACTTCCACAGTCACTCTAAAATAATGTAAATTCAATGCAATTTGCTCCAAGGAATATATCCAATATTCGAAATTACTCTCAGAAATTTGACGCATGAAACGCTGACGCAAGCGGTTTAAGAGTGATGATAATCGGATAACTCATTTGATTGATTATTACGATTACTTATTGATGACAGCGACAAATAGCAACTGAGGACGCCAACACTTCAACACGACAAGGAAACAACCTCAATGACAAAGCGACAACCGCAGAGCTTGTCGGGCAACCACAGAAGATGCGGTGTGAAAGCAGAAAACCGCCGATACGGCTCATTTGCATAAGGAATTCATTTGCGAAAGCGGATATTTTGTAAGGAAACAAGGGAATGACTGAATTCGCACACAGTGGGAAACAAAACAAACGGTACCGTTTATTGCAAATACTAATTTTAATGCGGGTAAGAGTCGAGGTGTCAAAGAAAAGAGTTTAGAGTATAGTTCGAAGAAGCCATAGAGGCGAACAAATCTTACAAAACTGATTTATTTTAGATTTTTACCATTTAAAATAATGTTTAATTGAGTTAAGATAAATTTAAGAAGAAGAGATATTTACAATATTCGCAGAGCATGTTCTAAATTTTTATCAAATTTTAAAATAATTCCATATAGGACAAAATTCGTCAAAAGGATAAGTAATATACATATATGAATAACTCTCATTTTTATCCACAAAAATGATAAACTCAATCACTGTACACAATAGTAAATTCGATTTAAAACCCGCCTCCGAACCACCGCTCTGCCAAAACTGATTGGCACTTCAATTAATGTTAATTTTTAAAATTATACCAATTTATTTGCACTTCAGCGCATGATTTGTGCTTCTCCTTCACATCCATGCTTCGTATTCCAATGAAGTTCGTTGCTGCCGTTTGGTGTATTTCCGCTGACGCATGGACGGATGTAACGGAATTTTAATGTATTCACCAATTATATATACCTCACTTTGGTATACGTTTTTCACGTTTCATCGTATTTTCTTCCTTCACCACAGTTTCACTTTTCAATTTTAATTCCTTTGCTTTAAATCGTATAATCATTGTCAGCAATTCAAAATGGAATTTCGAATTCAATTAAAATGTGTGGTGTGTTTGCGAGGAGGTTCATTTATGTGCCCGTAGCCCTTGATATATAAGTGATAATTGATAAATATACATTTGTTTGTAATCTAATTACGAGTATGTAAGTCCCACACATTTCTTGAGGATTGGGGCTAAATTAAAAATTAATTAATTATAACCTTTTCGGGTGTGGTAAATGTGTGAGGGTTATTATAAAATAATATTTTACATTTTAATCTGATGGTTAATTAAACTCGAGACCACCTGTGTAAGTGAGCGTGTTTGGCATGTGCTTGACATTGTTTATGGATAGTGAATGCGACCTTTATAACAAACAAATTATGTAATGGAATCCAATCATTAAACATTAAGATTATTAAAAGGATTAACACAGCGATTCCAATTTGGTAAATGATTAAACAATGTGACACATTTAATGGAGGATAATAATCACCTTAAGTATTGTCATCGAGCATTTCTCTTGTAATTAAAGACGGAGTGAGTGCAATGAGAAATGAATGATACTCAATAGAAAGATGCCAGAATAAATGGTAAGACGTTGTGCGCTAATATGTGATTAAAAATCAATTACAACATTTATCTCAATTGCATTATTTTAGTATATTTCAGCTGTCGGACTCTTCAGCTTAATTATCGCGTACAAGCTCGGTTATTGACAGCGCAGTTAATAAGTTTAGTGAAGAAGTTCATTGGGAATATTATCGGTATTCCTCGTTGCATTTCCCAGTTTTTTTGTAAGAAGCTTTCAACTGGTTTTATATATATTGCGTCTGGCAAGCGGTAAATAATAAATGTACATACAATTTTCAATTTTAAATTACATAAATTTAATTGTGTTCTTCTAAAAAAATATTGTTGAGAAAGATATTTTTTATTTAAAATTGGAATGAAAAATACAAATAAAAGTGCATTGTGTAATCTCGTTTTTACTCATCCATTTATGTCAATAATACAAATTGCTTTATTTACTTTAAGTTAATTATTTACTTACTTAAGTTTATTAAAACTTGTCTATTAGGTGTGTTTTTATTGTGATTGAATAATTTTCAATGCATTAGTAATGAAGTGGCACGGTTCCCGACGATAATATGAGAGACCAAGGGACATAATGAATCAGAAGCCAAATATTATAAGTCAAATTAATAAAAAACATTTAAAGCAAAGTGACTCACTTTAATTGTTTATTACCAGCATTTAACACTAAATACATAAAAGTAAATTATATAAAGTAAACAAGTAGCAGGTCTCGCTACTAAAAGGCTTCTTTTATGAAGTAGCTTTACATTCCGGTAGGCCGTTGGTCCTTAGACACAGCATGTTGTGATGCAATTAATGCCGATTTAATTGGCACAATCCGATTGAGACTTTAATTAAACTGACCATGTGACGCCACGCCAATGTGCCACACAAAAATACATACATGCATATGCTGTTGTATACTCGCCCAGTCGAGTTTTACCAAGGCCTTAGCCTTAATGCACTCTGAAGCTTGTAATATTTGATCGAATGTATGTAAGGTAACGTATTTCATCATTTCAATAATTTTATATACAGCTGTCCAGGCATGCATTTAGAAATATTTGTATAATCAACAATTATTGGAAAATGGATTACATATAATTCAGTATATGAAAGGCAACTAAAGTGAGTATTTATTTCAACGTTTTTATAGCGAGCTGAAATAAAGCAAAATATCAGCAGCACAACATTTTATGTTTATGTGTCTTTAGATCCCTCTATAAAGTTTATCTGCTGAATTATAAATATAAAATATAATGTTTTAGTTGTCTAAGTTTAACCAATGACTAAATCCCGTTACAACCAGCTATAGATCTCTTAAAATTTCATCGTATTTCGCTTTGAGTTCTAAAGTTCTTTTGTAAACCAAATTATTTATCCAGAGGTCACGTAACAGCACATTATGTTGGGAAAATAACGTGAAAATAACACATTCTCTTGAACGATTAACAGCATAAAATAGAGGCCAACAAGCAATAAAAGCAAATTGCTTGCGGTAAAATAAATAAAAAGAAGTAAAACATTTGAGTACAGAGCAGTTACTACCCCACTAAATGCCATTTCGCACGTCATCTTTAGCTTTCAACCACTTCACACCGAAGATCCGGTGAAGTATTGAGCGAATAAAATAAATAACATCCCACTTGACCAAAAGCAGTGAGAGTAATAAAAACTATAATGGGAAGTGAGGTCCCTTCCATAGCCGGATGACCACAAAATGACAATCAATTGAACTCGAAAAGCATTAGCGATGTGATATCTAATGTTATCGGATGTGATTGAATGTGATGTGTTATGGATAATAAAGCTATTATGTGCCATTTTGCTATATACAAAAAATTATTATTTGATTTTAGATTTTAGATTTGATAGAAGATTTTATTGAGATTCTACATATTTTTATTTACAGGCAAATAGTTTCAATAAATTTTCTTTTAAATTTTGAAAAAGTAGTTCAGAAAATGCATTTTAAGCTAAAAAATATTTTAGAAAAAAAATCACTGTTTATCAAACTTTGAAAATGTAACGCGTTACAGTGTAAAATTAAAGAATATATCTATATATATAAAAATGAAATGGTGTATAGTTGTAACGCTAAAACTCGAAAACGGCTGAACCAAATGAAATACTTCCTTTGGGGGATTTGTTTGTTATTACCACGCGCAGGTCATGTCTTAAAATCAGAACAAAATATTCAGGGGGTGTGGCACCTCCCATACAAATTGAATTTTTCAAGTCGAATATCTTCAAAAGTGTTTAAGGTAGGAACATGAAAATTGGTACAGAGCTACAGGATAACAACACCACTCTCACCTATAAAACCTGGGGCTATCGAATAAGGGGGCGTGGTACCTCCCATACAAACTAAATTTTTTAAGCAGAATATCTGTGAAAGGGTTCAAGGTAGGGACCTGAAAATTGGTATAGACCTATATGGTATCAAAAGCCTTCTTACACATAAAAGAAGGGGTAATCGGAAAAGGGGGCGTGGCACCTCCCATACAAACTGAATTTTTCAAGGTGAATATCTTCAAAAGTGTTTAAGGTAGGAACATGAAAATTGGTATAGAGCTATAGGAAATAACACCATTCTCACCCATAAAACTTGACGTTATCGAAAAAGGGGGCGTGGAACCACCCATACAATCTTTAATTATTTTGGTTGTTAATCCACCATATATTTATCTCATTTTCCACCTAGCACGACATTTTGGTTGTTTCTTGCTATTTTTGTTTATTTATCGGTGACAGTAGCGGTTATATCGTAATTTTGGTTGTGTTACGTGCTATTTTTTTTTTACAAAGATGACATGGCAGAAGATATTTTGCATCGCCTGCGATTAGCGACGAGAAATGTCGACTTACAAATGAACGCTGACATCTACAATGAAGCATTAGTCCTTATTGAAGATTTATGTTTACTTATGAGTGGAAAACTATTGATTGAAGTTCATATGCCGGCACCAAGTCGTCAAACAAGGAATTTAGTGAGTCGCGAATTGGAACGCGAGCGTGCTTACGATATAACTCACTTGCAACAATAAGTACAAACAAATGTTCCACTGTTGAATCAACAGCAAAGCAGTGCGTACAATCAGCTAATAAATGCTGTAGATAGTGGAAACGGTGGCATATTTTTCCTCGATACGCCCGGCGGGACTGGCAAAACGTTCCTATTGTCTTTTATACTAGCAGCAATACGTGGTCAAGGTGGTATTGCATTAGCTCTTGCATCTACCGGGATTGCTGCAACACTGTTGGAAGGTGGAAGAACGGCACATTCAGCATTAAAGCTTCCATTAAACTCGCAAATACACGAAAGTCCTGTTTGCAATATTTCAAAGCAATGGCACAAGTTTTAAAAAAATGTAAGTTAATCATATGGGATGAATGCACAATGGCCCACAAACGATCATTAGAAGCACTCGACCGAACACTGAGAGATTTACGCAACAATAATCGTTGCTTTGGAGGAGTGATGATATTGCTGTCGGGCGACTTTAGACAAACACTTCCCGTGATTTCAAAATCAACAGCAGCGGATGAGCTAAACGCATGTCTGAAGTCATCGCCTTTGTGGAGGTTTGTTAAAACCATTTCATTGACCATGAATATGCGAGTTTTGCTGCAAAACGATAGAACTGCGGAGGTGTTTTCAAAAGAGCTGCTGCGAATCGGAAATGGACAAGTTCCGATAGATCCTTGCAGTGGATTAATATCGATACCAACTAATAAATATGAAATCCAATTTACATCTATTAAAAATGAACTAATCAGTAGTGTATATCCAAATATTGCTCAAAATTATGGTAACTACGATTGGTTAAGCACGCGCGCAATTTTAGTAGAAAAAAATATGGATGTCAACGACTTGAATTGGACGATTCAAAATCAAATTCCGGGAGATCTGCGGTCATATAAATCAATCGATCGCGTTGAAAATGAAGACGAGGTAGTAAATTACCCAGTGGAGTTCTTAAACTCTTTGATGCCGCCTGGAATGCCGCCTCATAATTTGCGTATCAAAGTTGGGTCTGTAGTTATTATGCTACGGAATCTTCATGCTCCCAAACTGTGCAACGGAACAGAAAACCAAAAATATCGTGTGCAGCCCTAAACTAAATATGTACTAAAATTATATATTTTCGAGAGTCGATTAAAACTAATAAAATTGAATGAGAATAGTACAAACTTAATTTTATTAAATGGCCAACAAATCCTGGATGCGATGTGACAGCATTATTGAAAAAAGTAGCATTTTTCAAGCAATTTAATTCAAAAAGCATTAATGTACCCTCGAAAAAAATGTTTATCAGGCAGGTTCTGGCAATTCACTTCCGAGTAAAATTTGGAAAAATCGTTCATATTCTATTAAAACCAATACCGGTGTAATTTTTAAAATGAAAAAAAAAATCTATTTTGGGCAGAACGAAGTTTGCCGGGTCAGCTAGTCACCTCATATATGGCAGTGAACTGTTTTTATAAAATCTATTAAGGGGTTATATACAGTTAGACGGCCGAAAAAAAGTGAATTTTCCAGAATTTTTTCTGAGAAAACCTTTTAATTTATTGATCCAAAAATGTATACACATATTATGGTATCTTTTAACTGTATTTTAAGACTTAGTACTAGTAAAAATATGTATTTGAAAAAGAGCTACAGCTGATCTCCAGGAGCTCCTCTCAAAAAAGACGTTTTGCGGTGACCACTATATCTCGGAACTGGATCATCCGAAATTAAAAAACCAAACAGATTTCGTTAAAATAATGTTAAATCTAGTAATTAATCGAAGGAATAAGCAAACTCTACTCGTATAAACAGCAGTCAATAAAATGTGCCACAACATGCAAATAAATAAAATGTTGAAGCCTTAGCTCTCCTCATGGGTCTACTTTGTGAAATGTACTGGTTGCGCTGTCTAGCCAACTGACTATGTATTGTGTGTCTTTAGAAGTATGCTTCTGCGCCTGTTTGTATGCAATGATTGGTAGAAATGAAGAGCAAACCAAAGAAAGCAAACATGTTGTTGTCTAAAAATAAATGAGAAAACCTTTATATGTTATATACAAGTATATCTCCTACATATATATTATATTTTCTCTTCGCTCGTCGGTGGTTATTTTTGCTGCTTCCATGGAAATTAGAAATAAAATATTACTTCTTTATTTTAAATATTTTACATAATTTTTTTTAACTATTTATCACAGACGTGCCATAGCCAATTTTAAAACTATATAGACTCGTACCTAAAACTAAGTAAACAAATATGTTTGCAAGAGAATAAGAAACTCTGCTATGTTGCCAGTCCTTACTTTCATGTTATCATAACAAAAAAGCAGACAAAACAAAGCCACGTGCAGCAGTTGTGGCGAATTCAGCAAAATAAATGACAGGCGCCCTCAAACTCAGAGAGAATAAATTGAGAACAACTGCGTAAGTAAGAGAACGCAATTGACGATGAGAGAATACGGCGAATTCGAGAGAATTGCGAAATTTTGCTGCAGATTAATAGTGAAAGAACTCATATTAGTATCCTTTGAAGACTTGATGTGGCCAAATGTGTGAAGCTTAAATGAAGCAAATTAAGGATGATTAAAAAATGCAAAAGAGCTACTTTTCTTTGCACAAAGTATTAGAACAAAAATTAAATGTAATCAACGTTAACCCTCAGCGTATACGTGACAATTGGGGACTAAAGGAATTCAGTACAACTTAGCCAACTTGTTCATTACATACTCTGAAATAAAACCTTTTACGCATACGTTTAATTCTAAATTAAAATAACAACTTCCGTAACCAAAAAATTAGCTCTACATTTTTGCAAATACATCGTAGAAGTCCCGCGCTGGGGTAATAAAAGCGCTTTCTCAATGTAAACACGTGCATTGTGACAGTCTGTGGAGCCACATAAACAATGAATGAAAAGCAAATTTACGAAATGCAAATGTTTACACAAAAAATCCTGAACCAGCATACAAATACGATTAGTCACATTAAGCTCATAATTCATTTCGCTAAAATGTTTCCTTCTGCATTTCTTGCGTTACCTTTCTTTTCTATTTACTCGTACATGGGCTTAGACGTCTGCGTCTTTATTTGTTTACATTGAAGGTGCGGGCGACGTATGTGACACGGCATTGCTGACACAGAAACATAAACAAGAGCATACAACCATTGTACTCATTTCCCAATCACATTTGATTTTTTGTATTTTCATCTTTCTTCTCCTTTTATTTCCATTTTGCTGTTGTTTGTTGTTATTAGCTACAAATCTTTTTTTGGCGATATCTCTGTTTCCTTTCTTGTTTTTTTTTTTGTCTGCTGGGAAATATAGAATTGTGACATTAAGAGTACTCAGATTCTTTAAGGCAAGTTGAAATCTTAATATTTGCAAAAATATTTTATGGAAAAGATATATATTATCATAAAATACAGGTGATAAGCCGAATGGCTGCTAATAACTTTCACAACACATACACTACATTTTCCATATTTATTACAAGATTTCACAAATCAACTTAATACCAGGAAGTATGATGAATTTATTGAATTAAACCAAAATATTTCATTACACAAGCTGTTGGGAGTACACACATGAATATATTATTACACGACTCTCAACATAACTGATTTAATGACTTAAGTATTTATTTCAAAACAAAACGAAGGAAATTAATAACTTATTAAAGAATCATAGGGATATTAGCGCATAAATTAGCATCTGTATGCATCATCGAACACATATGCAAACCTACACATATATGTACATATACACAAATGAAATGTAACAAATTTAATTTAATATAGTAAAAACTATCTTTTACAAGGCAAACACACTTGCCTCACATACAAAGCCTACTTTTAGGCGCCATATAAACAAAAAAAATTTGCCACCATTTTGCACAACGAAAAATTCTAATTACTTCCATAAGCCTAAGTGTACTTCAGGGCATAAACTTAGAACATATATGTATACACAGAGGTATGCAGTGCTTTACATGTATGCGTACATGTATTTGTATTACACTCTGTACAATGTTTGATCTTCATGCTTATTATGTTGCACCGACGATTTATAATGGTGTTTTGAACAACTTTTTAAATAAAATATTGCTTATTGCCGCTAGTTGGGCTACGCTCATTATAAAAACGGAGATAAAAAACAAAACAAAGTTGAGCGGTCAGCAATCAAAGGTGAAACTTTTATGACTGTAAATACCAAAATTCAATGAGAGCATCACACCGAAGTGAGCGTTACGTAAAAATACCGAAAAGTGCGAAGGATAAGCCGCCTCCCAACATCGCGAGCCTGCGGTGCTCATTAAGTCGTTATTAAAAAAGTTGTTTTTATGGCAACACCTTATGGCTAAAATATTCATTGGCCGACCAACCGTGAGCCAGCAAGAGACCAGTGTGTAAACGCCAAAAATTACGCCAATAAAGGAAGGTGAAACACATGCACCTCATGAGCCTTATCTTGTGTTATAGAGTAGATGGAAAGGTGATGAATACGTATTTCGTATTATTAAAGAATAGAGAAGCAAGCAAACAAACATTCATGTAGTTGAAAGACAGTGAAGGCAAAAGGTGCTCACAACAACAATGTGATAGGCATGCCCCAAAGCAAGCTTCAAGCTCGTATTAAGATTTTCTAAAAATCTACTCATGCGTTAATACAAGTTTCTCACTGCAGATTAGTTAAATAAAATACACCCACATTGCAATGCATTGCCATTTTGGTGCAATTTTAAATATCGTTGCTTTCATCCCGAAGTGCTCAAGCGGCAATGCCAATGACACTTAGTGGTCATCCACGTCGTAAAGTTCTAAAGTTTACTTGACCCAACTCAGCATGGCATGTACTTGTTGCATTCGCCCATCTTGCAGCACCATCAAGTGCTCCTCAGCACTCGTTCTTACTAACTTTGGAAGGCTCTTCGCTGCTTCTCACGGCGACAAAAAAGAAAGGAAAGACTTGCAGAATGAACTGCAAAATTGTGACCATGAACGTAACGGCAACAAAAAATTCCACGACAACGAGTACTTAGCTGCTGCAGCTGACGCAGAGACGGAGAGAGCTAAATAGAGCCTGTGACTTTTAAGTGTCTCCCTACGCTTTTGTTACTTTGTTAGTGGCAATGAGTGCCTCACTCATTCACTAGCAGTGACTGCTTAAGGCCTCGTATCAAATTAACATAAATTCTTGATTCTGCAAGTGAAAGACACCCAGCGGGAGGAGCACACACGACCCTTTTCTGCGTCTTTAATTTACAGAGAAATAAACAAACTTTTCCTTTTCATGCCTCTTTTGTGTCCGCGATTTCTTTCAGCTTTTCAACTAACTTCAAATTGATTTATAATTATTTCGTTGAAAGAATTTAACAGTACAATGTGTAAAATAAAGCAGAAGAAGAATATTAAGCCTTGCCTGAAATTATTTAGGAAAAGCATAAACAAATGTCTCTCAGAAATAGTAATCAAACCTGGTCAATGACCTTTGGCCACGGAAATGAGACCACATATTTAAACCTTTCTTCTTGGGTTGGTTTGTATTTTGTTTGAGGTCAATCACTAATAAGTTATAAAATATACTTCTGAAACTTCAGTTCGAATTTTACCAAAGGGACTCTGAACGACCCTCGTTGTTACTGTCGGTCGGTCTTGCGTCGCTGATCAACTGCACGTGTGCGCCGTAAACAGCTTGAGTGGCGACCACGCATTCCTGGATACTCGTGGTTTTGTAAGATGTGTTTCTTTTTGTTTAAACAAATAAAAGTAAAAATAAGTAAAAGTTATTTCATTGTGTCAGTTTATTTCGACGTGGTAAATCTTTTGTTCTTTAGTTTTTTAGGGAAACGTGTGAAACAGAGGTCTTCATCTCTTCGGTTATTGGAGTGCAGGTTAGTATGCATTCAAGCGTTGGAGTTTAGAAAATACATTTCATGTGATTGTTATCTCTCTCTGTGTTTAACATGTAATGAGACACCTTTGTCGTAGCAGCTTTTATTGTTATTTACTATAAATTTTCGGCTTATTTAGTATTTATGTTAATTTTACTTACTTATGTATATATTCCCTTAATAGTACTTCAAATAAAATGTTCTTAAATAAAAGGCTATAATTTGTTTCATTACTTCTACATCAAGCTGCCCTCATCTAGAGATAAAAATGTGTTACCATATACCACAAATAACGGTTACTTTGAATTGGGTTCTCAATATCCTAATATTAATATTTAATGGCTTCAACCGATTCTAATTCCATTTTATTCAGGCTAATTTACAGCTTACTTTCGTATGAGCTGCGCATACCATATCTTTGTACATTTTTATAAACTGAAACGCCTGGGTCCTTATCTATGCGCGTTACAGCCAGACACATTTGACTGTTGTGATCATAAGAGATTTGCATAAAATTAGCATTAAAATTTGACAAGATGCTAAATGTTGCATTTGTGCTTTTGCTGCAGATTTAGTATTTACCCTTGTGCGCGTGTGTGATATTCAGTAATGAATGGTTTAAATACCAAAGTTTTTATTCTTGAAGATAAGCATTTCTGATGGTTAGTGGAGGCAGCTGAATGGAATTTATTAGCAAAATAAGTGCTTCTAAGTTTGGAATTTCTACTACGGAATTTGTAAATAATTTTATGTTTCGCGAATTTGTGATTTCTAGATCATATTTATTGCTAAAAAAACCAAAATCAACAGTCACAGAGCAAAAAAAAATATGAACAAAGGGGTATTCAACAAAAGTGCACTGATGAATAATAAATCAAATTTGAGGTAGGCCTACAACAAAAAAAGCAAAAACTGCTATCGCAATCAATAAGAGTAAAAAAACATAAAGTATTTCATTGCAAAACCGTTAAGCTCTTTTGGCACTGGCAGTTTCCATAATATTGTTCAGTTATTTTATGTGAGTGTGTGAATGCGCCAAATCACATAACAGGACGCCTTCTCGCGTACATGATGTACAAATGTATATAAGTTGCTGTTTGGCAAAAACTGTAGATTCGGAACAGATTTTCCATGCCGCGTTGGTCATTTATGGTATAAAAAACAGTTAAAATCCTGCACTCAATTAAATTAACTGTGCTCTCTAGGAAAAAAACACAAACCTATAAATGCACATATTTATTTGTAAATATTTGAAAAAAAGAGAAAATGAAAAGCGAAATTCAATGAAATACTGAAAATAGTTGTTTGCTTGATGCAACCAAATACTCGCTACTGTTTGCAATGAATAAAATTAAAAAGCGCCGTAAATGGTACATCAAATGAAAATCGCAGTAGGCTTCAAATGGTGCTCAAAATATTTACTCACAACTCGAATTAGAGTGGCGCAACCTTATGTACTTTTTTATACTCTCGCAACAAAAGTTGCTAAAGAGTTGCTTTGTTCACCTAACGGTTGTTTGTAAGTCCTAAAACTAAACGAGTTAGAAATAGGGTTATATATACCAAAGTGATCAGGGTGACGAGTAAAGTTCAAATCCGGATGTCTGTCTGTCCGTCCGTCCGTCTGTCCGTCCGTGCAAGCTGTAACTTGAGTAAAAATTGAGATATCTTAATTAAACTTGGAACACGTGTTCCTTGACACCATAAGAAGGTTAAGTTCGAAGATGGGCGGAATCAGACCACTGCCACGCCCACAAAATGGCGATAACCAAAAACACATAAAGAGCTATAACTAAGCCATAAATAAAGTTATGAAAATAAAATTTGGAACATAGGATCGCATTAGGGAGGGGCATATTTGAATGTAATTTTTTTGGAAAAGTGGGCGTGACCCCGCCCCCAAATAGGTTTTTTATATATATCTTGCAAACCAATAAAGCTATATAAACCAAACTTTCTGCAGTCATTTCTTTTCGCCGTTTCCTTATACAGTCCAAAAATGAAAGAAATCGGATAATAACCACGCCCACCTCCCATACAAAGGTTAGGTTGAAAATGACTAAAAGTGGGTTAACTCACTAACGAGAAACGTCAGAAACACAAAATTTCACAGAAATGATAGCAGAAGGAAGCTGCACTCAGATCTTTTTACAAAATGTGAAATGGGCGTGGCATCGCCCACTTATGGGTCAAATTTCATATCTCAGGAACTACTCGACAGATTTCAATGAAATTCGGTATATAATATTTTATTGACACCCTGATGACATGTGTGGAAAATGGATGAAATCGGTTCACAACCACGACTACTTTCTTTATAACTCAATTTTGAATTCCATCTGAATCTTTCACTTTATAATATATATGTACATTAGGAACCAATGATGATAGCGATATAAAACTTTACACAAATACAGTATATGATCTGTGGCATCACTTGTGAAAAAATTGTCGAAAACGGACTATAACTTTTCAAGGCCCCAGATATCGAACATGTTGAACTCAGCGCCTAAGGTTAAATTTTAACCGAAAATATGGGTAAATCTCTCAACTAATTTAATGTAATTAAGAGGAAATTGTTTTCTTCCAATAGTGTGTCTCTGTTCCAAAAATTATTAAAATCGGGTCACAACATCTCTTAGCTCCCATATACATAATTATAGGTTTTGCAAAAATATCATCCCCCCCCTAGATCCCATATACCTAATTAAAGGTTTTTCAAAAATTCGTTGGGCTTTATTACGCATATATGTATTGGTTAATATGTGATATATCTTAGCAAAATTAAGTGAGCGTATAGTATTGGATATAGTGTACCTTGCTGATGAAATTGAATGAAATCGGTTCAGGAATTACCTCAGCCCTCATACACTATATAGGACGATTTTCGTTATTCTATTAAACTTTATGCCGAATTTATGGGTAAATTTGTGCGTTATCTTAATAAAATTTCTTCAATAAATTGCGAGAGTATAAAATGTTCGGTTACACCCGAACTTAGCCTTTCCTTACTTGTTCATTTGTCTCATTTATGAATGTGTATTAACAAGACTTTAATTAATGCAAATAAATGTGAATTAAATTTATAGTTAAATGCATATTAAATTATTACTATTCTAATGTCCTAACTGCCTCTTTTTTCGGAATGTGATCTCTTTAAGGTTTTCACTCTTGATAAATTAGCGATGTAATAGTATGAATGAATCTGAATGGTCACACGACGATTTTTATTTTTATAGGTCAGGTGAGGTCAAGTTTGTATACTTTTTGAGGGGTCACGTGATGTCCGAGATGTTCTTTAAGTCTCAATATTTCATTGATTAATTCACAAAGTGTCAAACAATAGATATTAAAGATTTTAGTTGAATACAAACTCCAAGTTAGAATTAATCCATTTGCTATTGCGGTTATATAGAAACTGAGCAAAAACTTTAGCCACAATGCTGCTTATTATTTAAGCAAGTTATACGTCCCACATTCTAAAATCAACAACCAGACAGCTAATTCGTCAAATCGATCAGCTTAAAAAATATTTTCGCAGCAAACTTTAAAGACTCGAAAGCTGTAGTTAAGCCTTCACAGTCGACGTTTCCACAGCAACTAAATTTTGCAAAACTTGCTGCTAAATACCAAAAAGCGTGCAACAAAGCATGGAAATCCGCTTAAATACGCTGAATATCTCTCCCACACAGTCTGGCCATTTCCGTGTTTAACGGTCGTGGTTTGACGCAATAAAATGAAACATTAAAAGCGGAACTTTTAATTTCGTCAGCACGTTGTATCAATAGCAATGTAGATGTGCTTAGTGGCGCCACAGAGTGGACACAACCACAGCTTGTTCGGCAGAGACAACTTTTGTCCTTTGACAATGCAACTGAAAAAATTAAAAAAAATTTAATTTAATAAAAAAATGTTTAACATATACAATTTAAAAAAATTAATACAAAAATTTAAATAACAATTAAATAAATATATGGATTGGGAAGTCCTGTTATAAGCGACCCAGATTATCACATATCTATACATAAAGTTTTAAAGAGAAGCTACTTTTTGAATATAACAAGCTTCCGCTTGCTTTTATTTTAAATTAAACTCATCTCATTCAATGAACATGAAAACGTCCGCGCTTCATTTGCCGCTTTATTAAAAATATTGTTTTAGATTGAGAGCAATAAATTCTCAAAATGACAAAGACACAACGCTTGAGGCGATGATAAAAATTTACGAGCGTTCAGCTTCAACTAAGTTGAACATATTTATTTGCAAATTGTCAAGCGAAACGAAATTTTCAAAGAGCACATAGGAAATGCAATGATACACTGCAAAATATTATTGTTTATAAGCTTATGTGGTTAATAGTTTAATTTATGGAAAATTTAAATGAAAATAAATTTAAATTCCGGTGAACTGCGTATTGGTAAGCAAAATAGTTTAGCGTTTTAGGTGAATTTCATATCTCACCTACTATTTGGTTCGTAACATTCTCAATCAGCTCAGTGTAAGCAGTTTACTCGCTAGCGTCGCGTTGCTGCAGCGAAATTCTTTTTATTTTTTTTACATCTTTGAAGTCGTTGCGTTTTCCATGTGTGCGCACAATTTTCAACTTCTTGTCGCCAAGGATAGCATTTGCTAAGGAAGCGAGGCAGCAAATGATGGGATATGCTGCAACAAGCGAAAAGCTGTCGTTCATATTTGCTTATCACACTGCAAGAGCGCAGATGTATATGTATATTAATACGAATGTGTGTGATTGTTTCACGCGAGTATAGAATAATGTTTTCCCTTCCAACAACCGAACGGAAGGAAGCACTGGCACTAGTGACTCAGTTTGCAAAAGAAGCTGTTGAAGCTGTTGCAAATGTTTCAAGAATTTCACAATTTAGTCGAATAATTGCACGATGCTAAGGCAGCAAAGGCGCCGTAATAGGATTTGTAAATTTGCATTTGAAGCAAATAATTTGTGTGGTGCAGTTTTTGGTTTCTATATACATATGTAGTGATGTGAGGAAATTGTTGAATTAATATAAAAATAATACAATATATTCTGATTCCTTAATCTAAATGGTTAAAATAGTAGAAATATTTTTTTTTACATTCTAATCCTTTCTGTATATATGAAAATAAATAAAGCTAAGAATAGTTATACAAATCTGTTAGAAACGCCACACCAAACACCTATAATAACCTTGAGTTAACCCACATGTTTGCCTATCTCTCATTATAGCCACATCCATGGCTCCATTGATTTATTAGTTCACAGTGAGAAACTTTCAATTCATTCAACCTCTTGTGAATTTCTCCCATAAAATCAAAGCATACCATATTGCTACAACAAACACATAATAATATACATATCTCTGCAGGTCTATGGAATGTTTCACTTTGATAAGCCTACGGAAGGCAGCAGCTGCTATTGTTCAAGTGGGGCGCCAACGAAATACAACAGGCGTCCAATATCATTTTGCATAAGCTCATAAATTCTAAATACAAAAACATATTCTGCTTTAAATACACACACAAAAGCAAAACGCCAAAATTCTATAAAACTCAATAATAAATGCTCCTGCTTTTGTCATTGTGGCATTTCGCTACAGTTAAACTGAAGTCTCCGTTGGGCTCAATATTTCGAAACACCTTTGCAGTCTAAGTGCGATTGTTTGCTCAAGCGATTTTATCGTAGCTACGCGTTGAGTGTCGAGCACAGATAGTCGCTACAACAACAATGCCTAATGTTTTAAGTGGCAGATCGCATAATTTAGGGGGCATTATTTATGCGTTTCGGAAAATCGAATCGATAACGAATTTCAAAAGGATATTCAAATTGCGTGGAGGAAAGTATTTAAACTAAAATCAAAATGGAAGAGGTTGATTGAGCAATTTTGTTGGCACGGTATTAATTTTTTGCTTAAAAATGCTTTGTAAGTATTTTAAACGGAAATTATTCATATCATATCGTCACATCACATAAAAACATATTTCCGACTTCATTCAGTGCGATATGACTGGTACATAACAGGTATTATATGAATGATGTGATGTTGCAAGTGATATCATATGATAAGTTGTGACATTGAGTGATGTGACGAAATGATATGATTTGATTTATTTTGATTTAACAGAAACGATGTGATGTGTAGGTGAAACATAACACAATAAGACTCTCCGTGATTTCATCAGATATGATATGATGTGGCATAATGTAATTTCATACGATATGATGTCGTGTAATATAACTTCCTTGATGTGATATGATGTAACTTAATGCTAATGGATATGACATTTTTGGTGATCTAAAGTGGCTTTAAGTCATGTTTTATGAAATGCTATATGATCTGGTTTTATGAGATGTGATAATGTGCGATATTACTTTCTGTCATGTGATATTGTCTGATGGACTTTGTGACTTTGTGTGATGTGGTGTGATATGGTATTATTTGTTGTGAGAGAGTGAGATGTATGATTGATATGATAAGATGCTGAAGTCATATGATGCATTAAATATTATTTTTCATTTTCATTAAATTGACTTCGACGATTAAAATAATGTCATATACTCACTTTGAATATCTAAAAATAATTGGAATACATTCATTACTTGCACATATTTTGTCCAAAGGATACATTTTAATAGCTTCACACGCTTGCTGTCTCTTTGAAAGCTTTCGTTTTAATACAAACTAATTTTGCCAGACAAAGACTAAAGAGAAATGCTTCCGGCAATCACCTTAGAATTGCTTAGCAAAGCACATGTTATGCGTGTGTTCCTGTTATACACATCCATGCATACAATTTAGTCATAACAAAAACAAAATCTGTTCACATATGTAGGAGCTTTGTGTTCTGCTGTCTGCCAGAGGAAACATCCTTGTTTTAGTGTTTACACCTTATCACGCTTTGAAATCACGACGTGTGAGTTTGACAGCAAAACCAGTCATGCTGGCACAATCACACACACTTGTGTATTCAATGGCGACCCACTTGCGTACATGCGTATTAAATCTAACCAAATATTTGCTTAAGTTCAAACATAACATCCCACCTTCTCTCACCTCTTCTGCCTTCATTTTTTACCCTACAAATACTGCTTTGTAACTCTTCTCTACTCATCTTCTGATTTTGTTTTAAGTTCACAAATGATTAACATACAAGCACTCCAAGCATAGTCAACAGTCATGCGTTTTAGTATATTCAGAGTGTATACAATTTTCGAACAACTTTAGATGACAGCAAACATTTGCCACACATTCCGTGTTGCAAGTTGTTGTTAATACACTTTCTTACCAATCCTTTGCTACATCAACCGTTACCAGCACTTCATTTATTTGACTAATGCCAGTCATTCCCGTTACTTGAAGTTTTAAAACGGCGTATCTGTTGAAGATTGCGCGCAGCAAAGTATACTTGCACACATAGACTAGTAGAAGTTAGATCATTAACTATGTATGTTAGTTGTAAGGGAAAAGCAGAAAAGTTTTGATTACAAACAATTCGAGTGACTACAAAATATGAAAACAACTTTTATGTTATATTCTCAGAAGCGAGATATTCTTGTCTTTTGGTTCCTAAAGAGTGATTAGCGATAAGATAAATCAAGTATTTTTATTAGACGTCGAAAGGCTTAAACGAGCCCTAAAACAGAGCCTTCCTATTCTGTTTCGTTTTCATTATACCTAACTTATTACTATATAAAAATATTTTTTTTTCACTTTGAATAGTAAAAGCCTTAAGTGTGCTTTATCGAACCAGTGTCATTGGTACTCCATGGCGGATACGTAACAATTATATCACAATAAAAATAAGTTGTTGTATAGCAAGTAAATAAGTGTAAGTGTAAATCTGCAACAGTCGATGGGAACATATTTCTGTATTAAATGTAAATTAATTAGACGATATTAAAGTGGAAGACGAGTGTGGAAAAGGTCAACTTGCTTGGGTGCAACTCAAACATGCAACAAAATGAAGTTGCATTTTTAACCGATTACATTTCAAAAGCAGTGAAGCAATTTGCCAGCAAAAAATGGGTTGAATTTAAGACCTCCTTTTCACCTATTGACATACTGAATATACATAGCTCTATATATTTGAAATATTTTCCAAAAAGAGCAAATCTAAAGCATAATTAAATTTTGCAGTAATTGAATTTGCGGTTTAGTTGCACTTGTTGTGAGTAAATCAAAGGATTAAAAGTCGTATTTGTATTTCATTTTGGGAACACAATTTCTAACAACTAATGTGAGATTTTTGCAAGCTAAAGTTTTGTAAATTTGTACGAGTATAAGGATTATATCATTTAAAGTAAAAATATGTGTCAGCAAGAAAATATTTGAAGAAATTAGAAGCATTCCATCAGCCACAGCATGTTATTTAGCAAATAAGAAAAGATTACTGACTTGACAAGTTAAAAGTATTAATGCTATAAATAGAAAGATAAGTACAGTCCGCTACAGAAATCCGAATTTATTTTCGTAAATATATATAGAACAGCATGTAAAAAGGTTAAAGAAAGTTACTTTAATTTTTACATCCAATCGACTTTTGCGCAGCGAGTGTCGTAAATTTCGAAGTTTAATTAAAAACTGTTCTTTTCTGCGCCTTCATTTCAATCTCCTGTATGAAATATTCCAACTTGTTTTTAATGGGAAAATTCAATGGTGGTCGTATATGTGTACGTGTTTGCCACCAACAGTGCAAGAGAAAAGAAGAACAAACAAAAGTCAACTTTCATATATCGATAAATTCAGCACTAGGCGAAGGCGGACGCATACGAGTATATAACTCACTACTAGTACAGTGGCACAGCAACTTTCGCGGATTTTTGCACTTTAATTTTTTTGGATTCTACCTTTTGTTTCTACTTTTTCCAAAAGTTACATTTTAGATTATTAAGTGCATCATAAATTCAACGGAGGTTCTTGTGTTTGCATTCGTATTGCTTGGCATTATGAGCAACCATTGAGCGAGTTGTGTTTCCCAAACATGGTTCACTCTTGAAAGCCAAAGCGCTTCAGTGGAGTAATCGTAATACATATCTTATATTTTATTATATATATGTTGATTTAAGCATAAAAATGCTTATAATCTCCAAATGGCGGCTTCCAATATTTCCAAATAACTAAAACCAATATTAGTAAAGTTATTGCCACTCAAATACCAGAGAACAGTTATGAAAACCACAACCAACTCATGTAAATGAATCTAAGTTCTCCCATAATAACAAACGCAGTTCGTTCATATACTTATGTATACATCCACCAGTTCAAACATTGTTGGTAATCACTGGAGCCATATTAAACTTAATTGCATTTGCAGTTTGGAAGTAAAGTGTTTTGCAAAATTTATGATATTCTCCGAGTATGCTTATGAGTTGAAATTTACACTTAGCACTTTGCGAGGCATAATAACTAATTTTGCTTCTAAATCAATAGTTATTGAAATTTTGTTACACATTTGTTGCATGCACCTGCAGCCCATTGAAAATTCTCAAAATCACTATGCTGCCATTATACCCAGTGGTGTGATTAATATTCTGTAGATATTTGTGTACCGATATTGTAGCTTAGCATCAGCGTGTGAAAGCTTGCCAATAGGTATTCAAAATAAATCACTTCACAGCAACAACAAACAATTCTAGAACCTTAATACAAATTCAGCTACCTATGTAAAGGTTTAGTGGCACCAAATTTAAATCTTTAAATATATTCACACGTCAACCAACAACCAACTGTAGCCAATGGCTTGCATTAAGGGTCAATTTGCTGCAATGGCAATTTTTGGCATACACATAACTTTTATACATAACGGTATGCCTGTGTGTGGCGCGTGTGAGCAATTTACGACTTTGAATTCATCTTAACTTTGCTTAAATACGGTCGTAAACCTCAGATGGGCAAGGAGACGTACGAGTTTAGCAGCCATCCCTTTTAAGTTCATAACACATGTACGAGTATGTATTTACACTCGTAAAGCGTAAATTTTGCTATTTGCTTCCGGCTTTTGCTTTGTTCCGGCATGCTGATGCCATGAATGGCTGCCATCAATAGAACTTTCGGTCATCAAATTCGCATACAAATTGATTTTAGTTCCGATGAAAGGATTTCTTTTATGCCAAAATTGTTTTAAATTGCTTTGTAGATTGTTCGAATATTTTTTGGTTCCTCTTTGGAAGAGTAAAAAAAAAATTTTTTGTTTATTTAAGGTTTTCTTTTTTATGTTTATTTAAGGTCTTTCTGTTTTTTACTAACTAAAGACTAAAATAATATTAAACTAAAAAAAAAATATATATATTTTTTTCATTTAATAAGTTCATTTAATGGTATTAGCTTATGTTAAAGGAAAATGGAATATTGCTTTTAAAACTTATCTTTATTTAAGTAGCATACATACACCAAAATAATTTTTGTATTCTTCCTACAATGTGGTTTCACACTTCCATCGTTTGGCAATGCACGAAAAGGACGACTGTAGCTCAACTTCAGTTGCTCCGACATAATCCACCATTTAATTCCATTTAAGCTGGCATATGCAACACGTCTCCGCGCAGTATCTTCAAATTAGTCTGTGTGATCCAGTTGGTTGTTTGAGGTAACAGTGGAGTAGTTGCCGCTGAAATCAGTTCCCTTCTTGGCTAACCGCAAGTAGCTTTGTACCAATATAGCTACTTAAGGTCTTACCATATTGGCGCTCGCAACTATTAGTATGTGTTTGCACATATAAATACATACTGTTACTGGAAATGAGAAAGCTTTATTGGCGTATCTCGAATGCCGTGGATGCCTATACACCACAGCTTTAACCACCTATGAATATGTGGTAAGTTGGCTAGTTTGCTAACTGTTAGGGGCTTGATATATGAAGTACAACATAAACAAAATTTCTTTAAACTGTTCGTATTATTGAGTGAAGTATCGTTTGCTCCTCTACCCAATTTGACATACTCATGTAGAAAACGTATTTTACACTTTCCCTCCAGAACAACAATAGTCCATGACCATAAACCATTTTAACATCAAATAAAGAAAACTTCGCAGCCAAAACGCAAAACTTTCTGTGTTTAAGGCTATACAATATTTAATGCTTATTGCTTGAGTGAATACATAACGAAGCTTACACTTATTCGAAAGTAAATGCTTAGCGAACCACATCATAAAAGACTGCCAGAGAAACTAGAGACGATGCTGCGACTAAAAATGTAACGCTATAACCACTAAATTTATTAGTTATTTATTATTATTGGCATTTAATTAAAAATTAGAATTTATGAACCTGCTGGATAATAAACTTTATTGAGACTGTTAGCGTATGGTCGTCTACCTTCCACTAGTTTATTAGCTTCATGGACTTTTAATGTTAAAAATTGAAATTATGAGAGATTAAGTAGAAAAATGGCGCAGCAGTAGATATAATGAATATATATCAGTGTGTGCCTAATGCGGTGGCTTGTTAGTATTATATAAACATATCTGCAACAACATCTGCTCAACTGAAAGTAAGTTTATAAATTAAAATTTCGAGGTAATTTGCGATTCGCCTTTGGCTTAGGGCAGCTTCCAATTACGCAAGAGTTTTGCTTATCAAAAGACTTGCATTATCTGGTCAAATTAAAAAATGGAAGACCAAATTATTTTTGAAATTGTTGAACTAGTCAAACGGAATTAAAGTAATTAAAAGGACGATCGCACAGGTGCTGAGGCTGTAACTTAGTATTTTTGTATTATTATTTTTTTGAGTATTACTTTTGTTTGCCTTTTAGTGCATTTTTAAGAGACCAGTATTGTTCAGTTGTTTCTCTAGCTTTAAATTGTGTCTACTTTTAGGCGACTTGCCTCATACGTTTATGCTATAATATATAGGAATGAATAGCAATACTAACTCTTATGTACCTATGTGCTGTTATAACCATTGTTTTTTGGTTCGGAAGTCAGTTGACCGAATGTTCAATGTTAGTGTCTGCTATGATTTACCTTTTATTATGTCAAAATCATTGAAATTCAAGAAAATCAAGTATTTATATACAGATAAGAATTTGGAAAGGAAAATGATATTAAGTACATTGATACTTTCTCCATCAAAGCATATAATTAAGTTCAAGTCATTATCATTGAATTATCAAGCAGGCAGCCAAACATAATTGGGGGAAGAAAAAAATATTTAGAACAGATCCTAGTATTTACAGTACCAAATTCTAGTACTTACACTCGTGTGAATTAAAAAATCTAAATTGGTACATCCAATTTAAGGAAACATACTAAATTTAACTAATCAAAGTCAATTATCTGTAAAATCCACCTCTCTAGATGATGACAAGCGGAAATCTTGATAGATTTGTGTAAGCAATTTACTTTCGGAAGTTTATGCAATTGGTTCGCTTTTCCTGGTTCTCTTTCACCGATGCTGACTTCTCGCAAATTGACATCCACTTCGTTAACGGTTGACACGCAAACTGACGGCCAACACTAACAATGGGATGGCCAATTCAATTCAAGCAAACATCAATTTGGTGTTTAAACTGTCAGCAAGCAGTATCCCAAAAAGAGAATAAGAAACAAGAAAACTAATGTTAAGAGGAAGAAAGTAATCGAGCTGACATTTATTCTCTCACAAATAAATTGAGCACACTGTCGAATGAAAATCGAGTTGATTAGAGGAACGATGAGAACGAAGTGCAGTTTGCCTTGCAATTGACTTACATTCATGAATACTATCAAATTTTGAATTCTATTATTAAAAAATATTAATATATGAAAACATACATACAAACACATATATGTGCGTACATTTATTCTCATTTATTTATATGCTGGAGTGTGCATAACAACAACACATCTGATGTGCCTTTAGAAAAGTCAAATGAAATTTATCTATTTCAAAGCCAGTGAATGATCTCTGTAGTTATTACGAAAAATCGAAATGTTTGAAAATCAAATAATTATACTGCAAAAACAACAACGTTATAACTGAAAGTACATAAAAATGTTTTTGTATAGTAGCTCTTGTGCCTCGAGTGTTTTCAGCATCATGTCGTGCAACAAAAATAATTCAAACAACTGCCTTAAAATTTATTTATTTTGTTGTTAATGACACTTTGCATAATTCTGAGAATATTATTCACTTTTGCTGAAATTCAATATGTCAACGAATGTGAAATGAAATCAAATGATATTTAAAATGCACGTATAAGAAATACGAGTTGGAAATAAAGAAAAGAAGCATGTTGTGAAGTTTCTTTGGCACTTAATACGATTTTTTAATTTTGTATTTCATCATGTTTCAATGCACATACTGAGTGATAAAGATACGATGTGGAAAACTCCATTATTTTGACAATATTATTTGATATTGGGAATCATTAATCAAATTAATTACTGGCATATTGAAGAACAATTGAAAATAAAAATAAAATGAAATGTTTGCATTTCTGTCTCCTAAAATGGAGGACCTTGACATTTGATATTAAAAGAAACTTTTGATAGAAAAAGAAAATAATAATGAAATCGTTGCATCTGCAAAGAGTTCCAGTGAGAGAGGATTTCTTTCGATTAATTTTTCTCAAAATTTTCTAAATTAAGAATACATAATAATACATATATAATACATATTAACTAAAAAAACGCGGAAATGGAATAATATATAAATCCACTCTTATAGTTGCTAATGCACGTGCAAATTTTCATGAAACTTTTCCTATTACACAATTGCTCGTAAATTCGTAAATTCGTACTTCCTCTTCTTCTTATCGCACACAATCGCAAATTAGCTTCCAAACAAGGCAGACGTGGATTTCGCGAAGACACAATCGCACCCACAGTAGCACGACGGAATTCTAAGTAGGCAAATCGCTGTTGTAATGAATTATTAAAAGCGGCAAAGGCTGCTGCAACATTGTAAAACGAGCACACGAAATATGTATACCCGCACACATAGGTACAAAAATACTCACCAATGTCTTTATGCAGAAATGTGTAGATGAGCGCATGTTTGTACCGTTAAACCGAAACGGTGACCGTAAAATTGTTGCTTTATTTGCACGCGTGCAGACAATACCAAAATTCCACTTATTCATGCAAACAACCAGAATGCATGCACTGCTGTTGCACCCATGCTCGTCTAATTGGGACCTACTGGATTTTTCGCAGCAACTATTTTTGGAAACGTTGTGGATAGGACGGCTTGTTAATCTCTAAGCTGGAAAATAAGCGGGTGCAAGCGAGTATGAAGCTGGTATCATGGCATGTTCAAAAAAGTAATAATTTGGTTGCTTTAAATCAAAAAACTTAATTTTAGTCTACTAATAATTAATCATATTCGTATATAATAAGAGCAAATATATTTTTTGCCACTTTCGACATTTAACCTTCAGCCTTTGTATTCACTAAAGAAATCTTCGACTACGTACATATATCTCTTTTAAATAGCACAATCATTTGCTTACGTTTGTTGTCAGCGGCGTCTGGCCTTTTCGATGTCTAATATAGAAGAATTGAGAGCTTCGTTTATTCCGGTATCTTCCCGAGCAAATTCTTCAGCACTGACTGCTTTTATTGTTGTAACAAAACCCATATGTCCAATTCATCTCAGGCAATGATTGAATTTGAACTTCTGTTTTGAATTGTCAGTGCAACATATCTGTGCGCATGTGTTTCAGACCTATTCGCCTATTCTATAAATGTATGCTTTTTGCAAACAAAGTTATTCAATTTGTATCAATACACCGCTTGCGTACGCAATCGCTTCCAATTTATGGTCATTAGATAGCTGAGCTGCCTGATGCTATTTCTTATTGAACAGTAAGTGTTTAGTGAAGTGAAACGACAGTCCATGGGAGTATTTTGTGTGCTTATGAGCGATAAAAGCATAAATCGTCTATTGGTATTTCGATAGTGGTGAGCCTACGTATATTAAATTAATTTTCATTGATAAACCAAAGCTTTTTACCGACCGAATGAATTTCTTTCTCTCTCCAGTATTTGTTTTTTGTAGAAAACAGCCTTCAAAACTTTTTAAAGTTCTCAAATAGTAGCATACAAATAGGCGCACAGACCCTTTACTTAACAGCCATCAGCCTATAATTAATTTCAATAAAATATTCCACTTTGCATATCTTTCATTTTGTTTTGTCTGCCGTTTACCGTTTACTAAATTCTTGTGTCTCAGAATTGTTGCCACTTTTGTTTATGTGTCACTTTTGTATGCAAAGCCTTTTAAGTTATTAGATTCATATTTCATGAGTCTTATTTATTGGGGCTGTCAGATTTTTTGTCGCCTACATATTTGAAGATGAATGTATATGTACACATATTGTGGAGTATATATGTAAAGGAACGTATTTTAGATTAGTTTGCCTAAGTTACAAGTTTAATTTTCAAGGAGTTTGGGATTTTTATGGATGAAACAGACATATTGGGAAGAAATTTTATGAGTATAAAACATTTGATTAAAGTAATATTTGAATTCTGCTGATGAGGCGTAATCCGTAGAAGACACTTATTATTTGCTTTTGCCAAAGTATTCTATTTTTACACTTATGTTTTAACTCGTTCATTTAAATAATAATATTTTTTTCAACTTTCAACTGTAGAACATACTGTTTCCGGTGGAGCTGCCAACATATTCGACAACTGTTCGGCAAACGAATGCTTACCGATTTCTTCCTCTTCTACTTCCTTCAGTTTCCTTCTAGCCTAAAACATATGTTGAATGTATACATCGCACCAAACCACATTTGAAGTAGAATTCCAGCATGCCACGCATTCAAATGACATGAATGCCGTTGGCAATACATTCCGTTGCAGGAACTTGTATACATCAGCAAACTCGTGTAAATGCTTGTGCTGTGATTTGCAGAGCCACTCCCACAAATTTAAACACTACGAAAGGCAATGGCTAACACTGTTCAATGGCAACTGGTTTGAAAATATACACAATGTTGGAGAGCAGACCCTCATATTTTAGTTTAGTCTACAACTTCCGTATATGTCAAAGATAATTGTATATGTGAAATCCTCAAAGGTTAACTACCACATAATCTATATATAAACATACCTCCATAAACTCAACCCTTTGCTGTTGTTGAATTTATTTTTGCAAAAGAGTTAGTGTTTCAGAGATTGTGGGTGCTAACAGTTTAATTTTGTTTGCCGTTGTAGTTAAAATGTGGTTGAAACGTTGAAAATGCCAGCAGAGCTGCCAAGCTACTATGTAAATAGACGCATGTGAAAGCTGCAGCCACATAGGTATGTAGATCGCATATGTAGTACACTCGGTTAAAATTTGTGGAAAGGAGTGAGTAAAAAGTCATAATTTCGAATAAATTGCAAGCAAAACTGTAAAGCAGTGCAAATTCATTCGGAGTCCACATAGACAAATCACCGCACTTGTGGGCGGTTAAGAGCAAGTATTTTTGATAACATACATGTACATGTCTACAATGTATGCTTGCAGTTTTGTAGTAGACGATGTCAATGCTAAGCTAACATTTCGAAAGTCACATCTGTTTGAGGCGGATTTAAATCATTAAAAGTTTTTGAGATTGTCAACTGTTAATCCATATTTGCTGTTTTTGATTTTTATGCTGACAACAAGTGGAATTTAAAGATTTTTCTTAAATTTTATATTTTAAGTAAATAAGAAGAAAGATCAAATAAATTTATAAAATATAAAATAAATCTCTGATTCCCTAACTAGAAGTTGTTGTACACATAGATGTAACATGAAATAACCTTTTAGTTATTACAAATAGAACAGTTATTGTATTATTTTCAACAACTACACATAGCATGATAACAGTTATGTTGTAAACACAAGCCGCGCGCAATAACGACTCGCTTGTATTGCAATCAAGAAAGACTTAACAATTGTACTTGCAACAGTTGCACTGCTACAAAGGCAGAGTTTCATCCTCTCAAGTTTAATTAAATTTACTTCAGGTGCTTTCAGCCATACAAGTCATGTTAAACTAGAAATATCATGTCTCACACGCTCGCTATGGCTTTTGCGTATTTAATCAATATACATATTTATGTATATTCAACAACAAAATTATTTGTTTAATGAAATTTAATGCTACAAATAAAAATTATTAAATCTTTCAATAGGATTTTGGAAATATTTGATAAGCAGCTGCAAAGCTTACTTTATTCTTAAATGTGATGGTAAATATACATATTTTAAATTTGGCAAATCTTTTTAATAAAAGGCTAAATTTCACTTTCAATTAAATCAATTTAATATCTGAATATTTTATTAAATTTCAATAAGTCTCCGTCCCATTGCGAGAAAGTATTTATTAATTTTAATTAATTTTGAACTGAAGCAGAGGATTCAATTACATGCAACATTCTCAGATTTAAATATAATGGGTGACATATATATCACAAAATATTTAAAAAACTAAACATATCGTATATACTAATATTCGTTAACTATTTTATATGTGGTTGTATGTACATATATGTAATTTGGTTTATTCCATAATAAAAGCTGTACAAACTGTTTAATGAATAGCTTCACTGTTTTTATAGCATATCCATTTATATAAGTATATGAATATATACTCTTCCCAAACTAAACACCCTGTAAATCATTACTGTTTAAATATTTGCGAAGTATGCTGTGCAAAGGCCAATAAAAATATTTGCAGCTGAAAGTTCAAATATTCTGATGAAGAAAAATATTACAAAATTTATTAAATATCATGTACAACCACAATACCAGCCGCAATTATTTCATATTTATTGGAGTGGTGGTGAGCGATTTTTAAATTACATTACCAAGCTGTAAAAATAAAAAAAATACAATTTTAATAAATGTTGGAAATTCAACTATAAAACTGTATTTTTATGCATAAAAAAATATTTTGTATTTTTGAAGGACATCTTGTTCAACAAGTATTTAATCATTTTGTATAAATATAGAAGTGTCTACTGTTTAACCGTCTTCATTAGTTTATGATGCTTACCCGTAGACTGCTTGACGGATAACATATTTAATAAATCGAATTGAATTGCTGAAATCAGAAGCTTTTGTTATTACGGTTATAAAAAATTTACGTATATATGGAATGAGTTTTCATCAAAACATAACTTTATACCAATATGGACCATTAGTTAATACTAATGGTTATAATTAACAATTTGATCAGAATCCCTACACTGAAGGCATGAAATAAAAATACCCTATTTTTATTATCACCTCTGTACCTGACTCTTTTCTAAACCTTACTAAATATTTGATTTGTATTCAAAGTCACATCGCAATCTTTTTGTAATAAAGAACTAATTTGGTTTTCTTGTAAGTGAAATGTTAAAAATGAAGTTAAATTTTAAAAAATCTTACACTGAAAAAAAAAATACAAATCAGTAACTGACACTTTGTGGCAGCGCGTGGTGCATCGCACTAAAATCAAAGTGTGTAAATAATGATAAAGAAACAAAGTAAACTTTTTATTGACGTAACGTGTATTTCACTCCGCCACTAACTCATTTCTCATTTTCACCGTCTGCTGCAGTTTGATTACTTTGGCATTTTTTATGTTGCATTTTTTTCCCGTAGCGGCCTTCTTCTTTGTCCTCATTGTGTTCTTATTCTACTAATTGTTAAGCGATATCTGCATTTTTAAATTCCAAGATTTACAAAACTCTTGCCTCTAGAGTTACCATTATATTTAGCAATGACTGTATTTTGCTCCCAGTTTAGTTATATATATATATTTGGCGTAGGAACCGCGAGTATAGCCGAATGCACCAGAGCGCGCCACTCATTCCTCCTTTTTGCTTTTTGGCGCCAACTGGAAACACCAAGTGAAGCCAGGTCACTTTGCACTTGGTCTTTCCACCGGAGTGGAGGTCGTCCTCTTCCGCGGCTTCCTCCAGCGGGTACTGCATCGAATACTTTCAGAGCTGGAGTGTTTTCTTCCATCCGTACAACATGACCTAGCCAGCGTAGCCGCTGTCTTTTTATTCGCTGAACTATGTCAATGTCGTCGTATAAATCGTACAGCTCATCGTTCCATCGTCTGCGGTATTCGCCGTTGCCAATGTTTAGAGGACCATAAATCTTGCGCAAAACCTTTCTCTCGAAAACCCCAAGAGTCGTCTCATCGGATGTTGTCATCGTCCACGCTTCAGCGCCATACATCAGGACGGGAATAATGAGCGACTTATAGAGTTTGATTTTGGTTCGTCAAGAGAGGACTTTACTGTTCAATTGCCTACTCAGTCCAAAGTAGCACCTGTTGGCAAGAGTGATTCTGCGTTGGATTTCAAGGCTGACATTGTTGGTGTTGTTAATACTGGTTCCCAGATAAACGAAATTATCTACGACCTCGAAGTTATGACTGTCAACAGTGACGTGGGAGCCAAGACGCGAGTGCGCTGACTGTTTGTTTGATGACAGGAGATATTTCGTCTTGTCCTCATTCACCACCAGACCCATACGCTTCGCTTCTTTATCTAGTCTGGAAAACGCAGAACAAACGGCGCGGTTGTTTCTTCCGATGATATCAATATCATCGGCATACGCCAGGAGCTGTACACTCTTGTAGAAGACTGTACCCTCTCTATTTAGCTCTGCAGCTCGTATTATTTTTTCCAGCAATAGATTAAAGAAGTCGCACGATAGTGAGTCACCCTGTCTGAAGCCTCGTTTGGTATCGAACGGCTCGGAGAGGTCCTTCCCGATCCTGACGGAGTTTTTGGTATTGCTCAACGTCAGCTTACATAGCCGTATTAGTTTTGCAGGGATTAGTTGACACCTGCAAATAAAAGCACGTTTTTATACTCTGGTCGGTGTGCATAAAACACCTCCAACTCCTTATAATCCACAAGTACAGCGACAAGAACTTGGCAAACCTTGCCAACCGCAAAAGTCACTTAAGGTTGTTGTTGTATTTGTGAAACACAAGCACCAACATGTACAACATGCAACAACTTAAGTTCATTTAACATATGCACGCCTTGTTGCACTTAGTGTAGCCAGTGGCAGAAAAAAGAACCGGTGTGCAACACTGATACATACCGCAGACCAAACACGCCACCACAACTTTCGGGAAGGTGTTTTTTAAAACTTTTTATAAGTGTTTGTAAAGGTTACAACAATGTGCGGTAAAATGCCACATAACACTTGCAAAACTGTTGATAATTTCTGCTTCTTTAGTGCGAGAAAATGCTCATTTAATATGTAATTTTAGTTGTGCAAGTTCACATTCACAGTTAGCTGCCATCAGTTGCCAGCAATGTGAGAGGAGGGTCTTTTATAGATATTTGGGCGATATGTATTATTAATAGATAGATTCAACTTTATGCATTCGAGAGAAACATAACTTAATTTTGTATGATATGGAATATTAAACTATTTTCAATAAATTCCCTATTATAATGGGCTGCAACTTCATATTTTTGAAATACAATTTTTGTAAAATAACTCATAATATATACCATTAGCTACTGAGTGGATGTGGTTAGGAATAATGAAAAAGGAAATGAGCATTTCTGAAGTTGAAAGTGTTTTTAGAAGTTGCACTTGAAATTTTACAAATTTAATTATCGAAATCTCTCGTTTATTGAATTTACCAAAAATATTTACACCACATTGTTCAGGTACCACTTAAAGTGGTAACTTAAAACGTGGCAATGTACAGCATGGATTATTTAAAACAAATATTTTCGGCATTTGCATTTCTCCAAACTATCCTACACCTGCTGCTGACAAATGCTTGAAGCTGAATATTCAAGACTTAGAGAGGTTGTATATTTGGGTTAAATTGTGTGAAATATTAATTGACTTATGTGTTCGGAATAATTACATTTCATTTATAAAATACAGGAACAAATAAATTGATTTTAACAGAGGAAATTAAATACAAATTGGTTGTAAAAGCTTTGGAATATTTGTATATTCTGTTTCTATGGAAAATACAGTAAAATTTAACTATTGCAACGTGAACATTATAAACTCAGATTTTGTTTGCGAAAGAGTTAGCAAGTATTTTTGCTAAAATGGCTTCTCTTTTCCATGCCATGTCTTTCAATTTTTAAATTTTCAAGATTTAACATTTTATTTTTTACACTTTTATGCATTGCCTATTCCCATAAATTTGTATTCTTTTCATTGCCAATTTCCTGGTAAAACAACCAAACTTTCGCTTGCCCAACACAACTGAATCGCTTTCACTCCTCCTTTTAAGGCTTAATGCCAATTTGTTTCCTGTCACGGTGTTGTTAACAGTCTCAGTAATTACTTTCGGGTAGGTCTTCGGCATATTTTTTCTTAAACTCTTTTTAAAATAAATTATATATTCCTTTTGCTGTTCCTTTTCTTCAAAGCTTATTGGTATTGACTCGCTGACCGGAAATAATAAATTTGTTTCGAAGTTTTAGGCTTCGCTCTGCATTTTTCAAACAATTTTTTTGCTGCTCGTATAATTCGGTTGTGCTGCAAAAGTTGCAATAAATTTGGTATTGTTTAGGTAAAGAATTGCCTTCCACAAAGGATTAAAACCATAGCAAACAATAAATTTGGTGTTGTACCGGTCAAGTTGTATTCCTAAAATTAATTTGTAAAAAAATCAGTTTGCAGCTTTTTAAAATTGGCATTAAACTTTCATTCAAAATATAAATTATTTACGCACACGCAAATTTCTGTGACATCATTGATGTCGTTGAATATGCTTTAGCGTGTCAGCAATAATGTAAAGCGAGAACTTCAAGAATGGCTTTGTATATTTCAGCACTTCAATTTCTCTTAATTTACTAACTGCATCAGAATGTTAGGTATATTCGACTCTTCAGACATAAAATTCACGCTTGTGTGAATTCCAAGTGGCACAGTGAGTGAAGTGGAAGAATGTCGATTGTAGTTGCACGCAATTGAAATATGTAAAAATATTTTGAATTGTCTACTTGTTTATGACACTTCTTCTTTGTGAACGTATAATACAGAAGATGAACCGAATTAATAGTAATACCTTGCTACTTGTAGTTAGTTTTCGAATTCATTTTGGCAAACAAAGTTTTTAAAAACTCATTTGAATAATACTAAAATGTCACGTGCATAATAAGCCCATTAAATTAAGTGGCTGGTTATTTGAGTTGCATGCAGGTCCCTTTGCAGTGTCGAGGGAGTGAGAGAAACCTAAGTTAGGTTTGCCTTTGGAAATTGCTTTAATGCGCTTATCTGCTAATTGCAGTGTCGGAATTAGTCGGAAAATTGCTGAGCTAGTTAACTGATTTAGTAAGAAACTCATTCTAGGAAGCTCATTTCACTTCAAGCAAGCAGTGAATGTTGCAATGAAATTAAACGGAAATGCTTTATTAGCTCAACGCTTGGCCTTAAAAGTAAAGTGTCTTTCAGTACGGTAAAAAAAAATATTATTCAATATTTTAATTATGTTGTAGTTAGTAGCTGTTAAGTTGAGAGCACAAGATTTTTCTCTTCCATCTGGCATGTTATGAGTATGCCACGCTAAGAAATATATATGGAATGAAACCGACACAACAAAGTCGAGGAAAATATAATACTTAGTAAAAGTAGACAAAGAACTAAAGAGCCATTGACAATTACAAGCAAAAGTTAAAAGCTGTAAGCTTATTACTTAAGTTTTGTACAGCAACTTCTTTACATATTTTTTTCGCACCTGCTATTTACCATTTTTTCATTTATTTAAGCGAAAGAATGGAAGATTTATGCTTTTTAAGCATTCTAAAACACATTGTAGAGTGTAAGCTGGTTACCTTTAATAACATATTCTTCCTTATATAATCAAACTCGAAAGCCACTAAATGGCTGTAAATAAACACCATAAAAAGTTAATTTTCGCTGATTTATTTTTTTCTACTCTCTCCAAATTTATGCAATAAGGGCCAAAGCTTCTTTTCTCAAATTCCATAAATTATAAACTTTTGATGTTACTCCACTTTTAGACATGCTAACAAAAATCAGCTGAACTGGAACAGAATTGAAATCGAAGTCCCAAATTCCAATCAAAGCGAAAATAGTAACAGCCTTAAGCGGCTTGTCACACTTTGTTGCACGCAACTGTGATGTTGAATTGTGTATGCGAGAGACGGGAGAGCGAAATGTTGATATCTCCCAATAAAATAATCATCTGAGCTGCTAGAGTTTTAAACGATTTTAGGTATTAAAATAAAGACACACCGAGACAAATAAAGGTTTGTATTTTGTTATGCCTTGTTTGTGGTTGCTTATGAGACATAACTGAAATAAATTAAATAAATTTAAGTTACATAAAATAATATACGTTCATATATGGTTTGGGTTCTCTACTAGATCCGACTGAGACCCGGCTTTAGCCTCAACAACGAACGCACATAAATAAACGACACCGAATGGGTCATGCAACGCACGCCAAATGCAAGCAAATCCCCCATTCCACATTGTGAAGATGTAAAAATAGAAACTAGCAGAATACACGCATAATAAATAAGTATGGTGATGGCTGTAGGGGATTTAAAATTGTCACATTAAATATTAAAATATTAAACTGTGTAATTTGTAGGATATAAATAAATAAAGAGTCACTAGTATATTTGTTTTGTACAACTAACACTAATTGTGAGCTGTAAAATATGCAAAAATAGCGATTAATTCCTAAATTATTTTAAATTTTATATGGAAAACTACAACAAAATACAGGACTAGTTCATCAATTAAATAACGCATTAGCAATTAATATGGTACTAATATGAAATATCAAATTTATGTGTATTAAAAATATTGTAATGACGGCAGCCACAAAGAATTTATAATGAATTTTTTAAAACGGATTTGAGAAAATTCAACAAATTGCTATACTCATCAGTTGACATTGCCGCTGGTATTGTTGGTGAATGCAATGGACCATCTAACGTTCCAGCAATGTGGTGGGTGAAACATTTTTGTGGTGGTGGTGTGTGTTAACGCACATGTGTGCTCGGTCATAGTAAATACCCTGAGCATATTTACATGCTTCAGTGAAAAATTTACTGACAATTTTCCAAAATGTTAACAACGATTTGCATATGTTTACTCAGAATGTGCTCAATGTACAACAAAATACCAGACACAAGTCGAATGGTCTGCCGAGATTCGAATAGAGTTGCGCTGCCGCGGGCTTGACGAATATGCAATACCGTTGTTGTATTAATAATCTTTAGTTTTATTAAATTTGAAATTTTGCATGGAAGACTGTTTGTGCGTTTTTGTTAGTACGGTGGTGCCATGGGTTGTATAATATTCGTCAAATCTTATATTTGTTTAAATTGAAAATCATTTACAAAAATAAAGTGGGTAGATTTCTGACCTTAAAATTATTACAGTGGTAAATTCTAGACTGTGCAATTTTTTTTTTACTTAATTAATTCAGTAAATTATCTTCGAATTACCACATAATTGCACTAACCAACGTGGAAGAGAAAATACACAATGAAATATATTCTAAGCAAAAATGTGCTAAAAAAGTTGCGCAGTTTTTCATAATACCCATATACATATGCTTGTTTCTTTATGAGAAGTGGGACTTTATTTGTATATCAACATTATTTGTGGTTTTGCAAAAACATTTAGCTCTTCTGCTGCTGCTGTCTCTGCGGTCGTGTTTGGAGGTTATGTTGGTGGCAGTTCGGTTGCTGCTGTGGTTGTGGCTGCGCCATAAACATTTGCACACTCACCTACTCTCCGACTTAAGCAGCTTAAATCGCTGTTGCTCTGTGGTTTAGCATGTTGGAGTACATGATTAAAAAACTTTTCGATAACTATAAACATACATAAAAACAACTGCATTGTTGTTGCGCCATCCAAACCAACAGGGAGCTTATGAGCTACAGGCTAGCTGCCTAAAAACATAAAACACTGCCGCAGAGCTCTTGGGTGGCGGGGCAAATAGATGAGCATTGTAGGAGAGAATCATATTTCATAATCATATTCGGAAAGCAAAGATTTTTCAACTCTCTTGTGAAGGAACGCGAACAACTTTTTTCAAGTACTCATTTATGCAGTTTGATGCTCAAAATATGGAGCACTAAAATGTGACTAATTGTCATGCTAACATGAGTGCGCCTTTCTTTACAAAAATTTCGCGTTCGAAACTGATGTAATGAAATATCGGCGTTTCTTTTGATATATCCCTACCTCTCTTTCTGGTTTCATTACTAATTCGTGTTGATAATTCACTGATTTTACTTTTACGAGTTTTGGAATCTCGTTGGACATGCAAAAATGTTTAGCAATATTTTAATAAATTTATTTGTCAACTTACGTCACTTTTAGCCTTGTTTAATAAAATTTGAAAAGAAAACATAATTTTCATAGCTTTACATCTCCACAATATATATATTTTCACATACAGCAACATAAAAATTAATATTTGTTGAAGTATTTAGAAATTCCACAAAACACAATAAACATATTAATTAAATTCTGAAAGGTGCAATTACCAAGTGTCATAACATGTTAACACATAGATACATAAATAATATAGAATGCATGTGACAGAACAATTTATATTCAATTAGTTGAAACTATTTAATTTCATTTCAAAGAATGTTTTTGTATTGAAATGTCTCTATTTTATGCATATTATTTATATTTTTATGTACAAGCGAGTGTGCGTGAAGTGTATGCTTGTTGACATTTGCACTATGTTAATTATCATTTTTTGCAGTTGAGCGCCTAAAACTATATTAAATTATACGCATTTCTACGTTTTAGTTGTTTTATAATATTATTATACTGTGTTTGGTATGCTGCACACAAATTGCTGATTTATTGTTATTGCTGTGTAGTAATAGCAAACAATAAAATTCAATTTCCATTGTGACTATTTAGTGCGTTCATTGCTAAAATATACTGGGCTTCATGCAAATAAAATGCTTGGAATTTAATTTATTAAATTATTTGATTATTTTTAATGAATTAGGTGAGAAATTGCGCTTATTCCTAGAACACAAGAATTTAGTTTAATTAAATTTGAAATATTTGTGGGTGAATTTAATAAAATAAAATAAAATGTACTTAATATTTCGTATTAAAAGTAACAAATTTTCGGAAAATTAAACAAAATTTTCAAGCAATTTACGATCGAATCCACCGACAAATAAATAAAACAATTAAATATACGTTGCTTTGAATAGACAAGGTGCAACAGACACATATTATTTAAATATATTTTTTTTCAATCGCTTTTCTCGCATATTGCATGCGTATGAAATTCAGCAGCTGCACAATTTCTGAATTTCACATTTATTTTAATTTACCGCTTTGGAAGCTGCTACGTGGAAATCTTGACACTAACATTGTCACTTTGTCGCTGGGCGTCGCGTAAATCGTGGGAATTCTCACACATTTTATTGCATGCTACAAAAAAAAATTAATGTGGAAAGTAAAATTAAATAAAAAGAAGTGTTCCAAGAAATTTTGAATGTTGAAAATATGACTCACGAGACAAAAATTATAGAAGAAATAGGTTATCTATATAAAGTTGAACTTATTTTGGCAAACACTTGTTTCAGCTGGACCTTATTTATTACTTACTTGAATGTAGAAATGTAATAGAAATATATTTACCTACACATTCTGGCTAGTAAGCAAACCAGCAAGTTCTTGAACTGCATTAATGAATTTCATTAATTATTGACTATTATGCGCGCACTTGGTGATCCACATACGAAATTCCAATAGTGACAGCACGGACACGGACCCAAAGCATTATTTGTATTATAGACCGAGCAATCGCTAAGCATTACAAGGCAACATACCATGACTTAATATGCAAGCTGCTACTTATTCATTCGATACAAGTACGATGCAAGCAAGTGTGCCTTTAGTGGCAGCTGTGCACATGTGGTCCCTTGATTAAATTAAATAGCCGAGCATTCAGTGCTAAGCGTCAGCGTATTGCGAAGACCGGGTGTGCCGTGAGGATTATGCGAGTGAGTTGTGGCGGCTAAATATTAGTCAGTAAGATAAGTAAGCGCGCAGTATTAATTAAATTTGGGCAAAGTACATACAATAAGCCCAATTTAAAGTATTGTATCACTATTGAACAATTTACGACATAGGTTTACACTTGAAGATCCCGATAGTTTGAGATACGTGTGAAATACCTTTATCTTTAGAAGCTTCCAGATCGAATAAGCTGAGATTAAAAGTAATTATGAACACTTTAGCGTACTCATTAAAGCTTCAGATGTTATTTTCTGATTCTCCCATTACCTTATGGAAAGCAATGCTTAAAAAATAGTCGAGAGTTTCCATTGTGTAATAAATATTAATTTTTTCCCCCATTTCCGCTCTGCCCTCCTTTTCGTTTCTCTTTCCGGCATTTTTTCCAAAACAAATGATTTTTCGTTTTACTGCTGCATTATTTCGCAATTGTGCTCTTAAAATTTCATTTTCCATTTCAATTTTGCTTACTGCAATGTGGAGAATGCCATAAAATGCAGCTATAAAGTTAATAATAAACTGCAGCTTTATGAGCGCAGTCAGCAAAGTAATAAAAGCAGTTTGCAATATGCCGGTGGCTGTCCACCTTGGAATATAGTTTATTTAGTTTTAATGTCCTCTGCTTGTGTATTTTTAAATCAAAAATAGTTTGTAGCGCTATGAATGTTTTGTATATAAAAATTTTATAAGAACGCATGGATTGAAAGCATAGTTGTGCGTCTAACTATTACCTTTTTAACAACGATTAACCATGTTTTTTGTTGGGATGTGAATCTTATAAGTTTCTTTACACCACTTGTTCAACTTGTTCTTGTCTGTCTTCAATAATGAAATTCTCACAACCTTTCCTATGCTAAGTTATAATATTTAAATGTAAAGCAATAAACTGAGCACCAACTACCACCACTTGTTGTCTTAATTACTTTCAACAAACTCCTTCTTGAGAGTCTTTCACTCGCCTGCTAACCTTTGGAGAATTGCAATAACACCGCTCAGATTATTTGTAGATATTATATATGTATGAACTGCGTTGTTTGAGCACCTGAAGTGTTTGCAATAATTGAAAGACTTGTTCACTTGAAATGAAATTTTAATTTAATTTTATTTTACTATGCATCATGTCGGAGTAAGCGACAAACAAAAAAATCTTACTAAAATCTACACTATCAAGCTGTAAGCGTCGGTTGTGAGTTGCAAATACTTACTTTTCTATTTTCAACTAACTAATACCGTAAATAGAAGTACACAGATTTCAGTAGGAAAGGGAAACGAGTCGAATTTTCTAGAATTTTTTATTTTATTTTTTACTTTATTTAATATTTTGTTTTGCATGCTCACAATTATTTGTAGGAATTGCAAGACAAAACTTTAATTAACTGTTGTGCGTACTACAGTATTTCATTACTTATGTGAGTATATGTATGCCACTTCTCCTATACTCCTCCAATATGTTATTATATTTAGCTCTTTTAGGTTTATTATAAAAATATAGAGACCGACCGATTAATCGGCCTTGGTATCGGCATCGGCCAGTATCGGCCACAAAATTAAGCATCGGCATCGGTATCGGCATCGGCCATATTTGGCCGATTCTTAGCCGATTCTTTCTACTTCTTTCGGATTACACCAAAATATTTTTTTTTTCTTTTTTGATTTCTTTAGAGCATAAAATTATAATTCTTCTGTTTACCATATAAAACACAGTGAATCATATGTGACTAAACTAACAATTCATCATGGTGATAATTTAAGTCTACTATAAAGAAATTCAATAATTTTGCATTAATGAAAGGTTTTATTTAGCACTGCCTGAAATATTCGATTTATGTCAAATATGTACAGTTTTGTTTAAAGTTGTTGAGATTTAAAAGATAATGGCATAAAGCCACTATTATAGAAGCATTCGTAACTATGTTAATATATTTTTAAGAAGTTTGCTTATAGACAGGGTCACGTAATAATCTACTTGGTGCTGGCCTTCCCAAACAAGCTCTTCCGAAGTTTCGCCATATTGAGTCACTATCACTTTATGTGACGCCTTTTCACAATACGAGATATAAATGACAAAAGTCATCTCTTTTGAAAATAACGCATTCTTTTTACTAGACCTACTATTTTTCGAATTTTGGCCTTAATGCTCATATTTGTCCTTAACCAGTAACCCAGTGTAACCCTATGAAAAATTAGGGCGATTTTAGTGAATTTTTTTAAAGAAAGTAGCGGTGTCGAATGTTTCCGAATTTTTGGACATAATAAGGTTGTACTTTCAACTTTATTTTACGATTTTTTATTTTACAAAAAATTTTGAAAAATAAAGGAGTTATGGAGTTGTCTTGGGAGGTGACAAAAAATGTTCCCCAACTGCTGACATGACTCCGGCCGGGCATCGAAGTAACTGAAACACAAAAATTTAAAAAGCTGTTATCTAATGTTGGATATATTCCCTATACAATGACCTACCATTATTGAAAAATATCAAAACATTAACAAAAATGGCGTAGTTCTGAAAAAATTGTATCAACGAAAATATATTCAAGAACATTCTGTTTAAATTTGAAGTTGATCGGTCAATATCTCGTTGAGTTATGAAGTCGGTAATTTTGTGAAAAATCGTTTCGAGAAAAACGCGTTTACAGTTTCGACTATAGCGGCTTATACCTCTGAGCGATTGCTCTTTAGAACGCAGCCATTCAAAAACTATTCAAGATACGACCTTACCGCTTTCACAGGATATTTTTGAAATTAAATATAGAATAATTAGAATAAGCAAAAAATAAAAAAAATCGATTGTTTGAAAATGTCACACCGGTATACCCCCATAAAGGAAAAAAGCTGTATTGATGATTCGCTTTGAGAAAACGCGAATAACTCATTTGTTCTATCGACATATATCTTATAAAAATAATTTATTTAGTTTTGAATTTTAATTAAATCAATAAACATCTTCCTATTTACATATGAATTGAGTTGTTTACTTATTTTGTGATGTTATTTGTCTTTGTTTTTATTTTGTTACTATACTAATTTACTAAATAAAGTTGTTGATGAAAGAATCGGCATCGGCATCGGCCGATTATTTACCAACTGGCCGATTAATCGGCATCGGCATCGGCCAAAATTTTGGTATCGGTCGGACACTATAAAAATATTGCAAACTACCTAGGATGCGATATCACCCTGGTTAAGAGGAAGCTACGTATATATTTGTGTGAAGACTGATATATGTATAAGCTTTAACATAAAATTATTTCATCTTACATGCATGTAGAGCTCTGGGATAGGCAAACATATGTGTGCTGATTGCTCTTCAACACTAAACACTCAACCGAGGCATAAGACGACTTTTGGCCAGACAGTGTGAAATGTGAGTAACAGCATGTTTCACAAAGGAAACCCATGAATAGTGTTTAGACTTAAATAGTTTATTCATTGGCATGTTGTGGCCCATTTTATATACTACCGTCTGTGGTGTAGGCGTGGAGAAAGCCTATTCTATATATTTGTTTATATATAAATTCTAATATAGCGGTACATATAAGAGTGTAAATGTATGTTCGCTTTTATATATACATATATATTTTACTTTACTTGTGTCTTACGGCAAGCATTTTAAACATACAATAATACAATTTTCAGTTTTTAATTAAATATTCTCCATAAATATTTTTATTCGAATTCCATAAAATATTTGTGTTGTTTATCTTTATAATATATGCACCATTTATGCAAATTTTATTGCACAACCACAGATGACGATTTATCACTACACTTAGCTTGCATTTCACGCTCCATGGCCACACACAATGTTGCATGTGATTTACCAATCAAAGTAATGTTGATTTATCAAATATTTTCGATGGACCAGCATATAACCGCATCTGTGTATTTGTATTACTCCCTGACATGACGCCACATGGTCACTTTAATGAAAAGCTCAGTAAAAATCACATTTGTTGCAATCGGATTGGACAAATTAAATTTACATTAACTGCGCCAAAACACACTGGCTCCAATGGACAAATGACATGCAACTTGATTCAGCTGCGAAAATATTTCATTTGTTTTAATTGAGGTAGTTACGACTTTATATGGATGAATACAGTAGTGCAAATTCATTTTAATGGTAAATGAGAAACGGTATAAATTGTGTGGTTATTTAACTGAACGTTGTCGTATTATGTAGTAGCCTTTTAATGAAGCGTTAATGACTTATGAAAAAAAATTGCTGTTTTTACAAAACATATGCGATCGTATAATAATGGAGGTTGTGGCAGAATGTAGTGGTGAAGAATAAATTTATTGTGCAATATTATGAAAACTGGCTATAAACATAAAATCTCTTTATCATATTTAACAATTATAAACGTTCTTCAATAACACCAAAAGCAAATATAATATTAAATAGATAGATATAATCTACTTGCAATATTAACCAATATATTACAGTCAGAAGTATCAGATGAGTGGCTTTGCTGTAAATGGCTTTTATTTATTTAATTATTATTTTATTTATGTAATTAATAATCTCGGGCTCTTTGATTTATGATTCCCCTTGGTCACTTATAATTATATCTGACACACCTCGACTTCATTTACAAAAGCCTTGAGATGTGTGAAACAACAAAAAAAACACATTTAATAATAATAAATTATTACATTTCCGTAAGGCATACATACGTTTTTATACTTTCGCAACAAAGTTGCTAAGAGAGTATTATAGTTTTGTTCACATAACGGTTGTTTGTAACACCCAAAACTAAACGAGTTAGATATAGGATTATATATACCAAAGTGATCAGGGTGAAGAGTGGAGTTCAAATCCGAATGTCTGTCTGTCCGTCCGTCCGTCCGTCTGTGCAAGCTGTAACTTGAGTAAAAATTAAGATATCTTGATGAAACTTGGCACACACTTATTTTTTGGCACCATAGGAAGGTTGCTTTCGAAAAATGAGCAAAAATCAGACCACTGCTATCACGCCCACAAACCAATGGCGAAAACCGAAAACAAATAAAGTGCCATAACTAAGCCACAAATAAAGCTATGGAAATAAAATTTGGTATGAAGGATCGCACTATGAGGGGAGCATATGTGGGATGTAATTTTTTAGGGAAGCGACGTGGCTCCTGCCCCCAAATCGGATTTTTGTATATATCTCGCAAAAACCAATAGAGCTATATAAACCAAACTTTCTGCAGTCGTTTTTTTAGCCATTTCCTTTATACATTCCAAAAATGACAGAAATCGGATAATAACCACGCCCACCTCCCATACAAATGTTAAGTTGAAAATTACTAAAAGTGGGTTAACTCACTAACGAAAAACCGCAGAAACACTAAATTTCACATAAGGAATGGCAGATGGAAGCTGCACTCCAGATTTTTTACAAAATGGAAAATGGGCGTGTGGTGTCGCCCACCTTATGGGTCCAAAAACCATATCTCAGAACTACTCGGACCGATTTCAATGAAACTTCTGGTTTGTAATAGTTTCCTTTACATCCTAATGATATGTTGTGAAAATAGGCCAAATCGCTTCACAACCACGCCTACTTCCTATATACCAGAACTTTGAAGACGATCTGAATCGTTTACATTACAATATATAAAGTAAGCACTAGTGAAGATATCGACGAAATCGAACCATAGGTTTTTAAGGCCCCATATATCGAACATGAGAACTTCTGTTCTTCTAACCTAATATTATGGTTTCCAACTTTCAATGGACTTTATACAATATATTTGACGAATATGTGGGTCAAATTGTGTATTATATAATATAAATAAAGTTAAATAAATAAATTGCAAGAGTATAAAATGTTCGGTTACACCCGAACTTAGCCCTTCCTTACTTGTTTATAATTCACTTTCACATCAGCAACATCTTGCGATTATCTATTAAATTACAATATATTTTCACGCGTGTCATGCGGCGACCACTCACCCTTGACCACCTACGACGCGTAAAGATTTTGAGAAGCGGTTGGAAGGTTAATAAATATGCTTGTCGAATATTGCACATATTCACATATTTCTATATTTATATATACAAGAATGTAAACATTTTCATTCCATTGTGAATTATCAGGCGATCCAAAACCCAGCAACACATATTTTGCTTTCGGCTTTATTGCTATTGTTGGACATATTTCTAACTGTTGCTTGTTTTGCAGATTTGGGTAATTTGTATGTGCAAGTGCGCGCTAATATTTATATTCATTGATGCGTACATCTACAATAACATGCAACAACTTAACAACAACAATTGATGTTGGAAGTTGCCAGTGTGACAGCAATAACAATGCCAACAAATATCATGGTCTTATAAACGATTTAGTTGCCAAATTATCTTGCTGCATATTTTGTTGCATTGTTGTTCAGTTGCAACATTGTTATTTAGCTTTGTTTGTTGTTGCTGTGTATTCTGCAAAATATTAGCATTTGTTATTTTATGTTGTCTGGGGAACAAATGAAAGTCTTCAATAATAACAACTTCATTGTTTGTTTTCTTTTAGTATAGCAGACTCTCACAAACTCAGAATCCCCAAATTCATATTGTGAAAAATATTTAAGACCGATGGTAATGAGTGGGGCGTATACGTAACCTTTCACTCACAGTGTAAAAGCGAGAAGATTATATTCAGTTATATCAGAAATCGAAAACAATACAAAATAATTTTTACCCGTAAATTTTTCAACGCTTTTTGTTGCAGTTAGTACATGACCTCGTAACAAAAACGGTCGCGGAGTGTCAACAAAACAACTTTTTTTCTTGGAGAAATTTATGAGGCAAAAGTTGCAGCCTCCGGAATTTATAACATGTTTGTTGGTCTCTAAAGAAGAACAGTGAAGTGGCTGGAGACGTTGCTGATAACAGTTTGGTAATAAATAGGCAACATTTTTCAAGTGCCACTTGGAGATACGGCTTTATATTTTTTTATACAAAGATTTTTTCAAATACACATTCAAAAATGCTAAAGTGATTTTACAAAGCAGTATAGAATTGCTTTAGCTGACTTTATTTTTCTTATTGAAAAGATTATGGGACTATATTTTTATAAAACAAGTTGTTTCTTTGTAATAACTCAGAAATCAGATGAACAATTTTTTGCAAATATATATATTTACCCTCCTGCTATAGGTAAATAGGCGCCATTTTGAAGCTTAACTATGCAGGCACTAACTCAGTTAATTTATATATGCAATAAGAATAACAATAACCTGTACAACATGTGGCGCTACACCGTGTCGGCGACAACATTTTAATACATGATTCAGTAAGTTAGCATGCGTGAGTGGCAATTACCTGCGCTAACACACACTCAAATCAAACAACAACAATTTAATATAAACTCTCGCTCATGCAATGCATAAACTAAACTTATATGCTAGCATATGCGCTGTTACGCTATGTCTCAAACTGCCATAAAATGTTATAGTTTTGTGCAGATGCTTTCGTGGGACAATGTTAGCAACGCCCCATGATTGCCACACTTAAGCTGATGCATTGCTACGGTGATTTGAAAAATGTAGGTATGACAGTTTAAATATGCGTGGGTAAGCTACTTGGGCTACATGGAAGGCGGGAATATTTTTTAATCTGAAATTTACAGTTGCCAAGCTTTAAAGAAGAAGTAACTAAGATCTAAGTTTGTAAGAGATTTTTTCTCAGAATTTGTAAGAGTTAAAGACTCATGAAATATTAAAAGATAAAAATAAATAAAATATATCATTTATCGATATACATACATATGTATATACTTATATTAAAAATCATTTTAATCAGTCCAAGAATGAAATATCTAAGCATTATCTTAAATAGTTCATATAATAATATTCTATCTTTTAGTCTCTGTAAGTAGTAGAGAATAACAAGTTTATCTTCCACTTTCAGGTTCAAACTTAATAAATTTAAATAAAAGAATTGCTTCCAAATGCCATACACAGTAGTGTCCCCAGTTACACAGTATCACATGGTTATCCCGCCATTCATAGAAGCATAGAAAAGTCTCTATAAGTGTCAATTTGAGTTGACTTTTACGTCCACTACTACTGTTTATACACATTTCCATAGCGCCAGAGTTCGATGTATGTCTCAAATGTATGTTATCCAAGCACCATACATTGCTATTTCTACTGTTGTTCTGTGCTATAAAAACTGCACTTTCTATATATGGAATTTTCCTTTCTGTGTAATCAATGCAAGTGTAGCAAAGCGACAAAACCCAAAATCGGACAAAAAATATACTTTGGAAACCTGAGGCAAGCGAACTGCGTTACTCAATACTCACACTTGTATGCATACGGCTACTATGGCAACCCGCCACACTTACATAGCCACGAACGTTGCGCTTGACGCATGAAGTGGCCGCAGTTACAATTGGCTCTAGCTGAAACATGCGTTTCACGTTCATTTATTTGTTTGCGAATGCAAACTGAGCATTTGGCAAATAAAAATAGCCAATAGAAAAGGCAAACACATGTACTCTGTTGTACCAGTCTCCGCGATTATTTTTTGAAAAAATATAAAAAATGCTGCTGTAAAATGCTGCTATCTCTCTTAAAAAAACGCTACACTGTTCTAAAAATATTAAATTCTTTTTTCAGCAACTATTAAATTACTATAGCTGGCAAAATTTAAGGACCTCTACTGACTTCCTCTATCAAAATTAATTCTAATTGCTTTAGTTTCAATGCAATTGCAGAGAGCTTTTCCGCGGAAAAGCTTTGCCTTCCTTGGTAGCATTTCCGTTTTTTCATTGCAACATTTGCGATTCATTGAAGAGAAATGAGTTTTCCCCGAATGAGTTTCCCAGAATGAGCTTAGTGGGAAGCTCCAGTAAAATTAACTCAGTAACTTCCCAAATGAATGTCCCTGCAATTAGCAGATAAGCACATTCAAGCAATGACAAACGTTCAACTTTAATCTTTAACAAAGACACTCTCACTCCCTTCGACGCCTCAAAGAATGCTTGCATGCACATACAAATAAGGCAGATAAGGACTCAATTTAATGTGAGCATATTATGCAAATATTTCTCAGCAAATAACAAAGCAGCTTAATTGATTTAATGGGCACAGCAACAGATTGAAAGGGCGATAGAGGATATATCGAGCCTTTACCCGCCATTTTAGCATAAGCGACAAAAACCAAACTTTACAGGAGAAGGTTTTTTAAATACATTTTAATCTCATTAATGTGGTAGTAATTTCAAATTTTTTTTCAATTATATATGAATAACATGTCTGAAAAGCTTTTTAATGTATGAGAAATTTTAAATTACTACCACATTAAAGGTTAAAAGTACATTTAAAAAAGCCTCCTGTAAATTTTGGTTTTTGTCGCTTACGCTAAAAATGGCGGTAAAGGCTCGATATAATATGCCTTAATGAAGATCATTATTATCATGCTCTTTCCAATTGAAACAATATATCAAATGCAAAACTAATAAATTTATTTAGAAAATAAAAAAATTAATTAAATTTAATCGTCGGGCCGATTAAGCAACTTAAGGGCGTTTGATAAATTTGTATGGTTACAGTTTGTGGCCTTCCACACAACAAAAAAGGAAATTGTAAGCAATTCTCCGTTTTATTCAATTTATTTATCATACGCGTGGTGCTCGTGCATAAATTTTTTTCTTTAAATATAAGGCAGACAATGCACAACCAACTTACACACAAGCTCTTATAAACAGTTTTGGTAAAACTCATTCTCTTGCGCGATTGGTTGGAGGTATGGACAAAAAAAACACAGAACTCACTAAGTTCAAGAACACGTTTAACAAACACAACAACAATAACCTAAGTGATTCTTTTGCAGTTGACAAGATTCGCTAAATTAGTAGCGCTGTACTTGTGGGGTTAAAATGTAGTTGTATTTAAGTAAAAAGATGTTACAGGTGTTTCCATAATTGAATTTAACCCAAATGCTGTTTATATGCTAAAGATGTTGGAAGCACTCTACTGTTGAGAGAAAAATTACTGTGCGAACATTTTTATTTCATTGAAGTACATTAATGTACTAAATATAGCCAGTGGTGGCTTATATTAGAAAACCTCACGCTTAAAACTGCTCAATGTCTGGAATCAGAAACCACGGCCTGTGGAGAAGTTATATGTACTGCACTTTTAACTGCACATAATAACTTCTGCATAGCATTGTTGCATAAACTGGTTGTTTGGATGACTCGGTTTTCGAATGTCAATTATTAAGCACAATACAAGGTACAACAATGTTATTAACTAATTACAAAAATGGCAACTCGCCAAGTGTTAAGAAAATCGCAGATCATCCTTCTGAGTATCCTAGGGACATCAAGAAGAAGAAAAGTATTACTAAATATACACTGCAACTTCAAATGTAAAACGTAATAAATTTCAGAAAGAAGTAATCAACTATGGAAAAAGGAAACAAACTGACAGTGAAAATGAGAAATGAGTTAGTGGCAGAGGGTGGAATACGGCGCAGCATCAATAAAGAAAGTTACTTTGTTCCTTTTAAAACACTTTCTGCAATACTTCTTCTATTAGTACCATGTACTACGAGCAGCCTACTAAAGTGTCAGTTACAGATTTGTTTTTTACACCTTCCTTTACCATAAGCGTCTTTTTCGTATAATTTATCAGATCACCATAAAGAAAAGAAAAGTAGAAAAAGTTCTACGCCTTCCAATGCCTTCCTCTTAAAGCGAAAATCATATGATTTCTTTGTTGCAGAAGCTAACTTTCTGAATTCACCACTAAAAATGCGCCGTTAACAACTTGACGGCGAAGTGAAAGCGCTTGAACGGAAATTTAATGGACTGCAAGTTACTACTGACTACTACTAATCGTTTAGGTCTTGCCATGCAAAACTGTACCGAATAGGCGGAATCAATGAAATGTAGAATCAAATGTTTGGTTGAACAGTATTATTGAAGGGAAAATATGTTGATGCTATACATTTCGTGCGGTGATTGGGATTTAATATTTATTGTTAGCCAATCATTGTGGAAATAATTTCATGATAAATGAATTTTCCATTGTTATAATTCTCCTTTATATTTATTTTACTACGGCATATTTTTGCATGTTACCTCATACATTTAGTAAGACATTTTTAAGTAAACGTCCATAAATACTGTGAAATTTATAAAAAAAAAATTAATCCGGCCTTCCCATGATTTGTCAGCTGGCAGTTACCATAGGCTGTTAAACTTCTTCCGATATATGCAGTTTATGCAGCTTTTTTATTGATGCAATTTTTACCACAGCAACCATGGTTAATTTTTATTCAACTGTAATTTTCCGCTTTAGCAGCTGCCATGTGGAAAATGTGGCGTTGTTGTGTCACGGACTGTAAATCATGAAACCTGTAGCACGTAACTTTTTATCGAATAGCACAAAAACTTAAAGGGATAATAAATAAATACAAATGTCAGAGAAGTTCCAGGAATTATTTGTAACATTGAAAAATGTGTATTTTCAAAAAAATGCATATGCATATTGTACTGTACAACATGGCAGCTGCTACGTTGGACTAATTGGCAACATCATCCGGTTTAAATATTTTTTAGCGAGTTGGACTCCACATTGCTTCAAAGCAGTTGAAAATTTAGAAAATATCGTTATTTAGACTCCACGATCTCATTTATATTCTGTCCAAATTCGAAAATTTCGTACTATTCCTTCCACCCTAAATTATGCTCTAAAGAAATGTAGAATGATATAGTACATCTTTGAAGTGCCTCAAGAACTCTAGAATGAGTAAAGCAGGCAATTAAGCCTTCTGATTCAAAGAGAGCATTCTGTTCACGGTGCACAATGTGCATTGTATTTTCCATTAGCCGTAACATGCAAGTCAAAATGAAAAACACAAATCTTACATAAAACATAATCGCAAAACTCATTTAGTGCTTTGATTTGCCGCCATATAATATGGCAGGAATGGTTTCTGTCAGTTAGCCGGCAGTTCACGTATTTGTGTACTAGACAATCGTACCTACGTAATGCTTATTTCTGAGAAATGTTGAAGTGTTTTCAACTGTCCGATACTCCTTCTTTTTAATTGATGATGCCACATAAGTTAGCTTAGAGCAGATCCTATTAGCAGACCGAAGGATTTTGGCTTATATTCCCTCTTTGATTGCTTAAATGGAGGACGGACTATGAGTCTGAAAGTATGTGAGTGAAATGGAGAATGCATTTAAGTTGAACTCAAAATATCAGCATAACAGGCAATTCAAAACATTCTAAAGGCACACAGAAAGAGAGAGCACTCAAAACGTTATTGAAAATCTCTGAAACTTCCCAGTATATAGAAATGCACCGACTTATACACAAACCTATACCACGAAAACCACCAATACCAGCCAAAGCTTCAAGCGACGCTGTGCATTTCGCTAAAGAAAACAGGCACCTCGCTTTATGACCTCTACCTCACTCACCATCCCACGTTTATGTATTCTTTATTCCTAAAATGTTTAGAAGCTTAACAAGCCGTGGTTTACTCAGACATTTCCAAAAGCCATAATCAATTCGCAACATACACGGCAGGTCCCATCAATGCGAAGGAGGCTGCAATGAAGCAGCGAGAACATTGTTGACTGCATGCATTCTGGTTGTTTGCATGGATAAGTGGGCATTTTGGAAGCGATCTGCAAATAAAGCATACAATGTTAGGAACCCGTTGGTTCGGCTTAATAGTACAAGCTCTCGCTCACCCACGCAATTGTTCTGAATTGTGCTCATAGAGACATCCGTGGGTATTTTCACGTGTGTATGTGTGTTTTGTGTGTATGTGCGTATAAATGCTGCCTCAATCTTTGCCACGCTTAATCATTCTCTACCAGAACTTGATTTGACTCTTTCAGCCAAGAATCCACTTTCCAGCCTTGTTTGGAAGCTAATTTGTGATTGTGTGCGATATGCAGAAGAGTGAATATGTACGACAGATGTTTACATTAGGAAAAGTCTCTGCGCGTTTCTTGTTATCGAATTTGAAATTTTCGATGACCTAGGGAAGTAAAACAGTTAATCTAGAATAATATTCTTAGAATTATACAAAGAGATGCCATTAACCGCACAGTAAAAAACCTTGAGGTAATTGCTTGAGAAATATTGTTGTTTGTACGACATAGTGCACAGGAAAACTCTTGAGCCATCACAGTCATAGAAATGTAGTTGCATTTTTGCTTCACGTTCTCTTATTGGATTTTTGATAAATTCAATTTTTCTCAGATTTTAAGATTTTCTTAACATAATTTATATAACAAAAACTAATTTATAAAAATAAAAATATTTTCATTCTTAATCAATGGAAATTCTTTAAAATTCAGCAAACATACTACCAGCGCTCAATAAAAAAAGGAAACCGATATATTGAAGGTCATGCAAGTTGCACTTCGTTTTTGTTTTAGTCAACTCGACTGTCAGTATAAGAGTGTCTGATATATTTTAGTTGGAATAAAATGTCAGCTCGATGACTTTCTAGCTCCTCTTCACATCACACTAATCTGCGTGTTTATCTAGCAGCTTTCTGCGCTGTTGCTTGACCAGCTTGAGCGCCAAATTGATGTCAGCAATTGTTGTGAATTGAATTGGCCATTCCATTGTGCTAGTGTTGATCATCAGTTTGCGTGTCGACCGTTACAACGAAGTGAATTGTCGAGTGCGAGAGTTCTGGGTAAACTTTGTGATGGTGGGAGTTTAATAAATCAACTAATAAATACAAAGCAATTGCATAAATTTTTAGAAATTGAATAACCTGCACTCAGTCTGATTAAGTTGGCTATTTGAGTATTTATCCAGTGGCTTTATAACTATTAAAGGTACTTAAGATCTTGTTCAACTAATGCAATTAGTCACACAGTTGCAGTTTCATACAGAGCATACAGTTTTTAGCTTTATTGTTTCCACTCCTCTTAGCTGCTCCATCATATTTAATTTTCTTTGCCAAACTTTCATGCGGTTCATTAAACATTTACTTGCGAATAAGTGAAAGCTTTTTATATGCGCTTACTCCACAAAACATATAATAAATAAGTTTAAAGTTTACTTCTGCTTCTACCTAAAATGCAAAAAGATTCTTTCCAAACTCGGACTAGAAAGTTTTCTCCATGGCGTCAAAATGCTTTATGGTTATGGACCATTGTACTTCAACTAAGAAGGTGCAACATGTTGTTATCACCTGAGTGTGGGTGAATAAAAGAAAAATAAAAAGCTTTTTTAAACTACCTTAGCAAAGTTGTAAAATTATGGAGCGAGGGAGTTCGGACCAAATATATAAAGCACAGTTTTTCTCTGCTTAGTTCGATGCAAAAAATCACTCAGATGTTCAAAATGAGATTAGGTCACATTCGGAAAGAGAGTATTTGAGCATCGTTCAGTTTTCTTTCGCATGGAGTTCTCCCATATAAACACGTACGTATGAATATGTAGTGAATTTCTATTCAAAACAGTATTGTGGTTTCCGCTTTCGCTTATGTGCTTGACGTGTGAGATTTTACCTGTGTAAACTCTTACCATTTTCCTTCAATCAACCAACCACCATTAGCTTAACAAAACATATGTACGTCAATAACAGCTGAAGTTATGTTTGCGGTTCACCAAGAAGCGAACGGACTTCTGCGGAAACCCGCCTCTCTGGTGGCAACCAAAACCATTAGAAAATTCACCTGTTACACACCTGGCTGCGCGTAGAACCAAGTTGCATGTATCATCTTAATTGGAATTAAATGGTGGATTTCGCGAAAGCAGCTGAAAAAGTTCGTAACTCATGTTCGAAATATGTCAGAGACTGCAGTTGTTGGTTCCAAGCGCATTAATTAACGGGTTTGTGGAAATGTAAAAATCACGATTCTTTAGAGTGGCTGTACGTTTACAGTATTATACAGTTGAATGAAATAAAACTTAGTCAAATATAAGTTTATGTAAACATATGTAAACAACCAGAACATTCTAGAGCTTGTACATAAAAGGACAGGTTTTCTTAAAATCAAATCTGTGTAACTTCACGATTTCTCAAGGATCGGAATATTTTTAAACAAATAAGTCATTATTCCAGTTTTTGTATCGCCTATGGAAAAATTTCCTTAGGTAAATACTTCATAAAACTCTCTCTAATAGGCCAAAAAATGGAGTATACAAAAAAATTGTCAAATAACAAAATGTACACATGCAGCTTCAGCTAACATCTGAAATTATCTTATCTGATCTTATTTAAATACCTTCAATATGTTTAAAATAATTCAATGTTCATATGTACCCATGCGTGTACTCGTTTTAACATAAGCAATTAAGTCATTATTGTATCGAAGAGTTAAGAAATTTTATGTGCCACAAGAAATTACTGCATGTTACTGCAACCACCTAAAGCTTTCTCAATGATTTGTTAGTTTTTGTGAGGTGATTTATTTTGGAATGCCCATAGGCGATGCTTTCAGCACGCTGGTACAAAGCCACATATGCTTCTCCAAGACATAAGAACTAAGCATTTTCACAATGTGTTGCGCGCCATAGTCCTGCACAAATATATAGGCAGCATAAAGCTCTTTTTGAGTATTTTGGTAACTACCTGACACTCAGCTGCATGCAATAAATGTGCAACGAAATTTTATTGGCAATTGACTTAGGACTAAAGTTCGTAATTAACCCCAGCACCGCACACAACAAAACCTACTCGGGAAATATCGTAGATTTTACCAAACACTTTGCTTCTGTGTGGCAAATGCAATTAAGTTCAAAATGGCTCAATTGATTGCTATGAACGGGTGATTGTGCGGATAAGCTTTGCACATATCTGGTGAACAAGTGAATGTTATGTAATATGATCGGATATTGGAATTTTGTGTTTATTAGCTTACATAAGTTGGAGACCTGAAGCTGTTAACCTTTCGGAAATAATCTTCTTTACTATCATTAAAGTTTTGTTATGAGTTCGAATTATAAAGTGAACTAGTTATTGTGTGAAATATATGATATTAGATAATAAATCATAATGACAATAATAGTCAAAAATATATTTTTAAATTTTCTATTAACAAATTTTCCTAGATTTTATAAATAGTTCACACAAAATGTATTTAATAACTTACATTAATCCATAGTACCTCGATTTCCAGTAAAACCACACAATCGGCGATTATAGGTGGTCCCTAGAAACTCGATGCAAAAACATGCGATTACAAAGCCGCCTTGCTTAAATCGTGTCGTCTCGTCGATGACCAAAAGACATATCAATAAAACCAAAGAAACGAAAGCATAAAAAATCATGACCGACATTTTTCACATGTGTCGTCTCGTCGATGACCAAAAGACATATCAATAAAAACCAAAGAAACGAAGCTATTGCAAAAAATCATGACCGACATTACATTAAACTTATGGTAATCGCATTTCTACCATGAACACAACGAAAACGACTTGGCCCTACTCGAAAAAATCTTGCTCACAAAAATAAATATTTATCGAAATTCATAAAAAAATTATGTAAAATAAGTGACTGCCAGGATAGGAAAGTATAACTAGAATTCAAGGCAAGTGTCAGAAAAATATCGCGGCTACTAAGCATGTGTATAAAAATGTCCAATATGGCAAAAAATGAATAAAATGGAAAAATAAGAAAAGAAGTGGAACTTGGTCTGAAGGTTTTCAGACATTCAGTGATATGATGCAGTAGGAGATTTGATGATTTCCGTATGCTCAGTGAGCGACTAAGGAAGATGTAAGAAATGATATATGAGTGAGGTGGATGACATACGGGAAATCATTGCTCTAAGCGAGCTATCATATGTACGTGTACTATTTCCGTATTTAACAGCTTCTTTCTAACATTGAACTTCTCTTACATGTTTTACACATGAATTTTTATATGCTTAATCTTCTGTAGAGCAGTGTTAGCAGTACACATATGAAAATCTCTATTCAAATGTCATGCTGTTTCCATGTTTTTTTTTTTTAATAATGTAAAATGCAAGGAATGATGGCTTTAACACTTAGGGTATTACTCAAAAAATATCAGATTTTACTTTCATTTAAAATGTCATCTCTTTAAGAGCTTTTATTTTATTATGTATTAGAACATGGAAATTAGGAATGTAGCAATCCTGTCCTTAACAAATTACGAAAAGTTTCTTGCTTAAGTAATATTTCACCTGTTACATAGAAGTAAAAGCGGCTGATGGTTGAAGACGATGGTGTCAGGGTGCTAACAAAAGCTGTTAAATTAGTTAGGGCACACAAGACGCAGTACAAAAATATCACCTTTGAAGTATCAGAAATTGCCGAGATTTACTTCCAGACATATACACTGCGAGTGAGATGAAAATGTAGCAGCAATGGAATCTTAATTCTTATATTTCTCTTAGCAACATTTTTCTTATTCAAATTATGTAGAATTTATTCAGCTGTAGTTTCTTGTATTACAATATATTCTTTTTTCCACTGTATAAAGTTATTTCACTGTAGGTTTTATCAACTCTTCATGCACTTCTTACAGAAATAGACTTCATCAGTCTTCTTTCTCTCGAGGCTAGAAAATTGTAAATTGTAATTTATTGGCCTTTTTGTTGCTTCCAGTGTATTTATTAAGTGTTTACGTAGTTTAGGTATGTTAAAACTTGTGTTGCGGTAATAGTGGCATTGGCAAAAATCACTCACTCAAAACCATGTAAACAAACAAGTGAGAAGTAAGGAAGGGCTAAGTTCGGGTGTAACCGAACATTTTATACTTCCTCGCAATTTATTTATTTAACTTAATTAATATTATATGTAATACACAATTTGACCTACTTATTCGTCATATATATTGTATAAAGTCCATTGAAAGGATTGGAAACCCTAATATTAGGTTAGAAGCACCAAGGTCCTCTATGTTCGATATATGGGGTCTTGAAAACCTATGTGGTCCGATTTCGGCGATTTTTAGAAATGGGCCTTCCACACTATAACATACCGAATTTGTGCAAAGTTTCTTTGCACCGATATCTTCACTAGTCTTCTTCTTTGATCTGGCGTAGACACCGCTTACGCGGTTATAGCCGAAGTCCAAAACAGCGCGCCACGTATCACGCCTTCTGGCAGTTTGGCGCCAATTCGGTTATTCCAAGCGAAGCCAGGTCTCCTCTCCACCTGGTCCTTCCATCGGAGTGGAGGTCTCCCGCTCTTCCTCGGCTTCCACCAGCAGGTACTGCATCAGAATACTTTCAGAGCTGGAGCACTTTCATCCATTCGAACAACATGACTCTAGCCAGCGTAGCCGCTGTTTTTTATTCGCTGGACTATGTCTATGTCGTCGAATAACACATACAGCTCATCGTTCCATCGTCTGCGGTATTCGCCGTTGCCAATTTCTTAAGGGACCATAAATCTTCCGCAAAAACCTTTCTCTCGAAAACTCCTAGTGCGCGTCTCATCGGATGTTGACATCGTCCACGCCTTCTGGCACCGTAAAGTAGGACGGGAAATGATGAGAAACTTGTAGAGTTTGGTTTTTTGTTCGCCGAGAGAGGACTTTACTTTTCAATTCGCCTCACTTAGTCCAGAGAACTTAGAACATAGAGAAGGTGCAGGTTCGACTGCGACTATGAAATTCAAATCTGAAAGAAGTGTACTAGGGATCTCTGCATTTACCACGATACTGGGGAACTCACCTCACATGAAAGAGTTAACAGCGATTTCCAGTTTTAGCAGAAGGAAATCTGTAAAAACGAGAAATCGCTGGCACATGAAAATAATCATGTGATGTTTTTCAATTTAAATTAAATTTTTATTTCTTTTTTATTTTTTAATTTTTTTTATACTACTTTCTAATTTAATATAATTAATAATTAAAATCATATTTTCTACCCAATTATTAATAAAAATGAATGAAAAAATAATGTTTATGATGAAGACGTCGATCCTGTTGCCTCTTTTCTCAACAAGGGAATTTCTTGGATAGGCAAAATAGTAGAAAGATATTTTGTGAATATATGTACATATGAAGTGATAATTCACTGATTGTGAAAATTCGCCAATCATACTCACGCATTTCGGCCTCTTTCTTTTTTTTGTCTGCCTTATTAAATGCGTTCTGCTTCTTCAGCTATCGGTATCTTTCCCATCCCGCTCGTGTTGCGGTCGATCGCAACATTGCGAGGTAGGCAGTCTGTTTTTCTCTCCACTGCGAGACGACAATCCTCGTCATTGTACCAGCTGTTTTTTTGGCTTTTCCGAAAACCAATGGTTTCAGTTGCAGCTGTACGTAAGTGAGTTTGATATGCCGTCCCACAGCTCCCTTTATACCGAGGGATCCTGATGAGTGCCTCTCAGAGAGCAGGAGTGCAAGTCGAAGTAGAAAATCGTTCGGCTGTCGGTTGTGATTGCCAGCTTCTCGATGTCGAACCTTCCTTGTGTTTGCTGGACGTGTGCGCCTTTTCTGCACAGAGACGGGTGCGTCATTTTAGCTGCTACAAGATAGTGGTCCGAGTCGATGTTGGGACCACGAAGGCGTACGCACATCAGAAACACTGGACCGACATGTCGTCCATCTATCACAACATGATCGATCTGGTTTACCGAGTAATTCGATCAGGGGACAGCCAAAAGTAGCTTGATGGATTTTCTTATGCTGGAATCTTAGTACTACTAGACGACCATATTTCGGGCCCCGGCGAAGTTGATCAGCCTCAGACCGTTTGGTGATGTTTCGTCATGGAGGCTGAATTTTCCGACTCAAGTTGTGCCAAAGACACCTTTCTTTACTCCACCCCAGCGTTGAAATCGCCAAGCGACGATTTTTACATCGTGGCGGGGGCAGCGCTCATAGGTACAAAGTTCTAGGCGCTCATAGAAGTTATCTTTGATCACTTCGTCCTTCCTCTTCCGTCGGGGCGTGGGCGCAAATCAACGCGATATGTTGAAGAACCTCGCTTCTGATGCGACCATTGTGGCTAGCACGTTCATCCACCGGAGTGAATGCCAGGACTCGACGACGGAGTCTCTCTCCCACCAGCGAATCCGACACCGAATTTGCGCTCCTTTATATGTGGCCGCTGTAGTAGATGTTCACAAAGGACCCACCTTCTTCCGTCCTTGTCCCGTCCATCGCATTTCTTGGATTGCGGTGATGTCAGCCTTTACTTCTTACTGAGGATATCAACCAGCGGCTGGGCAGAAGGCACCTTCCCAATTAAGTGGTCCGGACATTCCAGGTGCATGCCCTTATTTCGTAGTCCTTTAAACGTTTGCAGTGGGTTCGCCATCAACTAAATTGGGGTCTCTCATCCGAGGCATGTTTTGTCTCTTTTTCATTGTGGGGTGTGTTTTATGTGGTGGGTCCCAAACCTTACGAACAATACCGCATAAGCGGGTTTCGCCTTCTCACTTTAGCTCGCCTTCAAACGGATGTTTGTTAGCTACCCAGAGGATACTTGGTCTAATGACCGGAAGTCGTGAGCTGCTTGAGCCTACATGTAAAAGAATCGTTCCTGGGCCACTCCCAAGTGAAATGGCAGTCAGAAACTTTCCTCACTTGCGTGAACTTCTACATATGACTCCATCCTCCACTAGTGGCTTACTTCTATATATTGTAGCAAACTATTCAGATCGTTCTTCAAAGTTCTGGTATATAGAAAGTAGGCGTGGTTGTGAAGCGATTTGGCCAATTGTTCACAACATTATTATTGGGAGGTAAAAGGAAACTATTTACAAACCAAGTTTCATTGAAATCGGATTCGAGTAGTTCCTGAGATATGGTTTGACTCTAGCATAAGTGGGCGACGCCACGCCCATTTTCCATTTTGTAAAAATCTGAGTGCGGCTTCCAGTCTGCCATATCTTATGTGAAATTTCAGTAAGTTTCTTGACGTTTTCGTTACTGAGTTAACCCACTTTTTAGTAATTTTTCAAACCTAACCTTTTGTATGGGAGGTGGGCGTAGTTATTATCCGATTTCTTTAATTTTTTGGACTGTATTAAGAAAGTGGCTAAAAAAACCGACTGCAAGAAAGTTTCGTTTATATAGCTGCGTTAATGGTTTGCGAGATATATATAAATAACCGATTTGGGGGCGGGACCACGCCCACTTCCCCAAAAAAATTACATCCAAATATGCCTTCCTGGTGCGATCCTTTTATTCCAAATTTTACTATTATAGCTTTATTTAAGTGGCTTAGTTATGACGAAACGCTTTTAGTGTGTTTTTGGTTTTCGCCATTTTGTGGGCGTGGCAGTGGAATCCGATTTTGCCCCATTTTCGAAAAGCTGTAACCCTCTCACGGTCCCAAGGAACATGTGTTCCAAGTTTCATTAAGATGACATCTCCAATTTTTGACTGCAAGTTACAGCTTGCACGTGACGGACATTAAGAGACGGACAGACGGACGGACAGACATCCGGATTTCAACTCCACTCGTCATCCTGATCATTTATATATATATAACCCCATATCATAACTCTTTTATTTCTTGGTGAGCCACAAACAACCGTTATGTGAACAAAACTACGGTAATACTCTGTACGGCAACAGAGTTGCGAGAGTATAAAAATATCAATGCCGTGACATTGTAATGACATCACGTGGATCAAAGGTAATGGAGTCATTGACCTGTAAGAAAACCAAAAAATATCACGTGACCTTAACGACATTGACATCACGTGGCGAGCAGCTGACCTGGGGTCATATGACAACTGTTAACGAAAGAAATATCACGTGACCTTGAACATGACCTCACGTATTGATCAGGGTGGAGTCATTGACCTCACTCAAAATGTAAACAAAAATATCACGCGACATTGTGTAATAACATCACGTGATCAGGGTGGGGTCATTGACCTGTAAACAAAAAATATCACGTGATTTTGAATTAACATCACGTGATCAGGGATGGGAGTCAATGACTTGTAAACAAAAATATCACGTGCACCTTGAAATGACCTCACGTAATCAGGGTGGGGTCATTCGGACTCTGTAAACAAAAACAATATCACGTGACATTTGAAATGACCTCACGTGATCAGGGTGTCAGTTACTACGACCTGTAAACAAAAAAATATCACGTGACCTTTGAATTGACATACTACGTGAGCAGGATGGGGTCATTGACTCTGTAAACAAAAATATCACGTGACCTTGGAAATGACCTCCACGTGATCCAGGGATTGGGGTCGCATTGACCTGTAAACAAAAATGTAAACAAAAATATCACGTGATCTTGAAATGTCATCACGGTGATCAGGTGAGATAGTCAGTGGCCTGTCATGGGGTGCAACCCGGATATGATGTTACCGGAACCGGAAATATGACATCCGGAACCGGAAATGGGGCATAAGGCACCGGAAATGATGTTACACGGAACCGGATATGGGGTAACGGGATATGAATCGATGGAATCGAAAATTGGTTAACCGGAAATGATACATCCGGAACCGGAAATGGGGCTTCTGGAAACGGATATGTTTAACGATATTGCCGTAACTGGAAATGGGGTAGCTGAATATTGTCACTGGAACTGGAAGTGGGGATCCGGAAACGGAATGAGCCGTCAACTGGAACCAGATAAGTGGGGAGTGATGTGCCGGAACACTCCAGAAAGTGGTGGTTAGTGACGTGAAGCAGCGTCAGCTTCAGGGCTTAACATAAATGTTTCACTGTTTATGGAAGACTTCCGGTTTGTATCATATCCGCTTCCGCTATCGATATTGACGTAAAGTTTTTTTCCGCTATCTTCATCGCAGGTATGTATGTATGCTGCTATTATAAAAGAGGAACGATTTTGTATGTGTATGTTTGTAATGTAAACTCAAAAACTACTGCGCCGATTTCAAAAAAATTCTTTCACCATTCGAAAGCTACATTCAACGCTCCGAGTGATATAGGCTTATATTCATTGCTAGAATCTAAACTTTTTGGAAATAAGTTCCCAGGTGAGGGGTATCAAAAAGACTCTAAGTGATGGAGAATCTTAATCTGAAACTGAAGATCGTCAAAAATATTAGAAATATAGAGCTCAGCTTCATAATCCGCTGAGAGAAAAGACATCGGCCACCAAAGGCTAGAGGTCGTAATCAAGATTTAGCTCAAATGTAGCTTAAATGAATCCACGCAAGAAACGGGAAGTATATACATATGTATATGTATGTATATTAAAGAGGATAACACATAGGCATAGTATAGCTGGAAAATGGTACGCATACGCCATGGAGCACAGGTAAATGTATGTGATATATGAATACAGTACAGATAATTTTGATTCCATGTCATTACTAATCAAAAATTATGTCTAGAAAAATAGATGAAATTAATTATAAGTAATATCTTTTTCCATCTTGAAGTTGTATTACAAAAGCTAAATTTTATTACCAACCAAACGAAGAAGGTTAACATATTCTAAATATATGAATGCATATTTTATAAAGAAGCTACCCAAGCTTCAGGAAGAACTGTCCTTTTTGAGATATACGAATTCATTCCAGTAGCAGCTTTGAGAGGTATTTCATTATAAGCAAATTCATTTATTAGTTTTCACATATGTACATAAGCTCACAAATGTGCTTTACTCTTAGTATTCTATAGGAAGCGCCTTCATTAGATTCTCGAGTAATTTATGTGACAGTAATTAGATATTGGTCGTCATTCTATTTGCTTGCTGCATCAAGGGAAATTTGAAATAGAAAAAGGCTACGTATGCTTTATAAAATGATGCTTTCATTGCACATGAATGCTCTATAGACAGACAAATATTTACTAAATGCACATATGGATGCAAAATCGGAAATACTTTATTTATGAAGTAGGATTTCACTGGGCAGTCATATTATTGTGAGTTGAAAGAACACAAAATACCTCGAGCAGTTCGCTGTAATTTTCACTCACAGTAGATATTTTAATACTGGAAAAGTTTGAATGCAAATATGGATACCAAGCCCATGGGCATCCAAGTTAAAATTCCACCAATGTGTATATACCAAACAAATAGGCTAAGATAGAGAATTTGTGGAATCTATCATTCACACGATGCATGGCTTATCCTCTCTATTTGGGTCCAATATTCTTGTCTTTGTGCTGTAGGATTCCGTAGTCAATTCTGGCTTACGGTTCTATGGAACCGTACAATTTGATATCACAGACGTAGCTTGAAAATTGGAGACAATATGATTACATTGTATTTGCATTTGCATTTCCTAGAATATGAATATCGTATATGCAACTAAGGGAAGCATGCATCAATTTAAACCAAAACAAATTTTGGAAAATTGTTCAAAAAGAAAATACGCATTGACGTGAATATAACGTATTTCATGTGCAAGACTAAAAGCAACTCAATTTGAACTAGTTATTCGCAATATTACGATAAGCATATCTCCGCTGTACAGAAAAACGCTTGTATCTGCAGATGTACATATGTACGTATATGTTTGTGCTGGGTAAATGTTAAGTCGTGCTCCCCAACTTACTGGTCAGCAAGCACAAATCCTTTACTTGTGTATGTGAACATTTTGGATAGCCTCATTGAGACGGCAACAGCAACAATGCCTATAATAAATTATACCAACTCCTTTCACTTGAGTTAACACGAACAGTTTGCAAACTGAAGCTAACGGAATTGTAAATTTATTTTCAGAGTTTTTACGCTAAATTTGGCATATTTAAGTATGTGAAAAATCCAAAAATCATGGCAATAATGGATAAGAGACTAATGAAGGGTAATGGCAGTGGTAGTCTACAAACAAAGGCATTTTCGACCTCCCTACTATTCGACTTGTTGTAGTTGTGGAATGTGTAGGTCATTACATTAACTAGTGCTAAAGTTCTTTGACAGGAAATCACTTTTTACGTCGAACTCTGAGTAAATAGAAAAATGGAATACAAAAACTAGCTTAACAAGAGTATTGGCCAATCAGCGTACTATCACATCCATTGACAACACGATTCCACCTTTCCAACCTGTTTTTAAAAAATGCAGAATCTTCCTTTGTGAAATCCGTTATCGTTGTTATCAATTTTCTAAAAACATAGGCAATAACAAATAATTCCACTGAAATTATGCGCGTTGTCATTTAAAACGTGTAATAAATACATTTTTCAAAGAATTTTATGGACGTTGTTTGCTATTGTGTAACTACTTGTAGGTAACTACACTGAACGATAAAGCCTTGTGAAGAAACAATCCCACTAAGACACTGAATAAAGGTAGTTTTTGGAAAACATTAAGCCCAAGGGACTCTTTCAGTATTGTCGTAGCGAAACACCAAGTATTGTCAGAAAAGGTATTTATTTTTGGTTTTAATGAATTTTATTTAAGAACTGCTTTGCATTTCTACAACGCACTTTTTACACATTTATCCTCTAGTGATATTGAGGAGCTGCTACAAGCTTCGGTTGGCTGTGTTCCTGGCTCTTACTTTTGTGAACATTTATATGAAAACAGAAATTAACTCAGGTTTCTTCTTTCTCTCAATCACTTTTCTTCAAAACTCACGGAGGTGTGGAGAGGAAGACATTTACAGTCAAACTTCGTTCATACTACTTTGCCTTAATTAATTTCTTGCACTTTTCCTTCGTTGAGCTTTATTAAGGAAACTTATTACACTCTTTACCTTTCTCGAGAAAAACGTAATGTACGTGCAATTTGCTCAAGTGTGTCTCTGCGACCAGTAGTGCTGCAGTTAAAGAGGCAAATGCAAGACAAACTTTTTGAGCTTTGATGTTATATGAATATATCTTTAATATTTCCTATTACCATATATGAATACAGTAAACAAGGATAGTTACTTCATGCAATCGTAACGTGTGAAAAATATGTTTGTCCTTAAACTCTATATCTTTTTTTTCGTTAATATGTATTTCATATTTAGTTTTTCAAACTCGGGAAATTCTGGATAAGTAACAATTTTTTTATGCAGCCTATAAAAAATATTACGAGTATATTGTACAAGTTAAAACAAAAAATCAAAAATTGCCAAATTTAACAATTTGCAAATAAAAGCATCAACATTGATCGAATCTCTTTTTGTTGCAGTTTCTTGAAAATTCATATGTTCTCTATCTAAATCAGTGTTTTAATAAAGCGATAAATGCAGCGAATATATATTTCTCATCACATTTCTATTACAGTATGTAACGGTTCTTCCACCAATCTACTAAGTTGCGACCACTCTTGCGTTGCAAGAGAAAATTATCCAAATTGCCAAATTAAGAAACATGCTGACCAAAGAAATTAAAATTTCCGCTTCTAACGTTTCATTTTATAGCGGCAATTCGCGACAACTAAGCACTGAAAGGGTCGCTAAACGGTGGGTGTGAATGAAATCTTTTGCGCTTTTTAAGCGGATTTTAGCATACTTTGTTGCTCGTATTTAGTCTTAGCAATTTAAAGTGTTGTTGCGCGTTGGCCAACACTACTCCATGGTATCTTTCACAACCGCATCAGATTGCGGCTTAAAGCGCGTTAACAGCAAGGCTTATAAAAAATGGTTGCTGTGAAACAAAAGTAGTTTCACGCCACCAGCAGCAGCTTTTTGGTATTCAAACAGTTTGCGGCGAAAACTTAATCTTAAGCTGATTAATATGAATAGTTAGCTGACTTCGTTATAATATTAATATTTTAATCTGCGCCACAGCGCTGAGATTGCGGTGTTCACTGATAGTGTTTAATTTAATTTACGATAATCTCGATTTAATTTGGACTTCTTTCATTCGCTTAAAAAAATGTTTATTCATTTTTTTGATTCTGCTACATTTTTTCTGTAGTTTAGTACCATTACTTGATGCACTTTCTATTCAAAAATTGGTCACAAAATGCATTTTAAACTCCCTCAAAGTAAATACTACGGTTTTATACTAACCCACATCAACAAATGAATAAACAAAATTACAGCGTGGCGAGTAAATATTTTGCGGGGCCGTTTTAAGCTCATGCTGTGATTTTTAACTGATGTACCAATCCTTTATCCTTTATTTACACCGCGCAAACAAATATTTCCAACATTTTGTTGAATTGTGCTTTGCAGTATTCTTCTCCTCTTTTTCAAATATCTATATGTACATTTCTATGTGTGGGTGTGATTTTTTTATTATAAAGCAATCCTTTCTCATTCTGCCTGAATATTTAAATTGCAAATTTTATGACAAAAAAAATGTGTCGATTGACCAATGTTGTATGGGGAAATCTGTTTCCGACTCTTACAGCTTTTTTGTTAACAGTATTTTTTATTCAGAATGTTTGTATTTGTAATTCTTTACTGTTATATATTTTATCTATTATATTTTATTGGGGAAGCTATCAGTGTTGAAAGGGTTTGTGCATTTAATATAAAATGTTTTCTTCTTTTATTTTCCTATACTGCCACCCACTTCAGTATTGATTTATTGTTTATCCTGGTACTTTTGCCAACAAACACCAAAAACGAAACATATATTCTATTATTTATATTTCTCAATAGAACATACTAGGAGATAAAATTGTAAAATACAACAAAAAAGAAAATATTGATAATTTTCCAAATTACCTTTTTATTCATTAAACGTCTCACCTGCTTTACGAATACATGAGTTTGTACACAGATAATCGAGATGAAAAGCAGAAATAATATTAGAACAGTCTGACTGTTGGAAATTCTGGCAATCCAAGTAATGGTAATAATTGTTTAATTTCTTTTTTAATGGTCTATTAGCGCGCAGCTTCATATCATCCATCCTTGCATCTCCCTTTCTGAGTATCATTCTAATATTGCAATCAACTCCTTGCCGGCAGTTCGTCTCTAAGTATAAAGATGACATTACTTGAGTAGAAGATATCAGTCATTACACCAAGCAAATTGCTGAACAATTCTCACAATTACTCCGGTTTAGAGATAAGTTCATTAGCCAAGCTTCCTAATAACCAATCTTATTCTTTACTTCACTTAAAAATGAAATCTTTATCTTTGAACATATGTTTTGTGGGAAGTAGAATTGTTAAATTAAACCGCTAGATCAACACATTTCACACTCTCCAGAGCCAACTGATTTGCTCTTAGCAGTCCATTTTTATTAAAATAAATATATGCAATGCATTGCTAGGCGAAGAAATAGTAAAAAAAGAGGTATTAAAATAAGGGAATGTTTAAATCCGATATCTGCTGAACGATTGTAATAATAAAATCTGCTCAGGTACTTCACCACAAATCACAGCACGTCTGAACTCTCCATTTGATAAGCTGATCACGTTCTCATTGGCGATTTACCTGGCTGCCACTTCTGGCGCCTTGACATTCTGAGCCTTCAATCTCTAGCAGCGTGAGGACACGATACAGGGCATAGTTTCAGATCTTGACTCCCATCCGACATACGGTGGCGGGGCGCGAAATAACGGAAATCCAAAGCGATTCCGTAGTGAACATGGCGACGATGGGTGGCGAAGGGAGGTGATAACGTGGTAGTATTCGCACGGCATACGATGCGAAAGTATTGGCTTTCACGTAAATGCGCTGCCTTATGTACAAAACGAGCAAATGCCAGTGGTTTCAGAAACGCAAACTGAATGGAAAAGGAATTCGTAGTAAACCTCATAAAAGCTGAGATTTTATTTTTATTTGCCAGTGCGTTTTTTATACTCAGCGCCTTTGCTTTTTTCAACACTTTTTATCACACCTCGACGCTGAGCTAGCATTTCTGCGCGCTTGTTGGCTTCATTACGAACAGTGATGTAAGAGAGTGGCGATAACGAGGAAAAGCTGTTGTTGACGTCGCCTTCTTGCAGGCACGAGCGGTGTGGGTGTCTGGTCTTTAATAACGGTGAAAGCTTATTGCGTGCAGTTATAAATACTTATATGCAAATCGCTGCACTTGCAGTCAGTCAGTCTCAATTATCCTGTTGAATGTGCAAGCAATCAATTTATCATCGAACCGACTGTCTGTCGGTTGATTTGGCGCGCCGTGAAGATGAGACTGGAGTGTTCGGAATCTAAAGTGTGAATCAACTAAATATATTCTATTGCATACATACTTAGTATCTGTTTAACCTTTTTTCATTATCGCAATGTTCTTACTTATTTATAATTTATATTTATCATTTTTTTCTGGAAAGGCAAAAAGTATGGCAGAGAAAGAAAGCGAAGATGTTAGTCGAAGATGAGACTCTCAAAATATGTCGGTCACGTTGTTGAAATACCACCCCTCTGGCAGTTTACTATAGCCAAAAGCACAAATATATTTAAAAGTCGTATAAACTGATTTATTGCGAAACGCTTTGCCGCGGACGTAAATCTGCTTCAAGCGTGTGACATCTGACAGGTTCTGCGTATGTGTGTCAGAAGTAATGGAGGAAATACAGATGCAAATATATGGATTTAAAACGTTTATTGGCATTACTGTACTTAGTAATACTCAAAACCGCAGGGTTTATAGTATAATGATAAGCTTTCCTCTCTCCTTACAAACTACAAATGTGGATTTGGGTGCTATATAAGCTAACTAATGAATTCTCAGCATTACTAATTGATTCTAAACAGAATAATTTTCATACTTCTTATTACATACAACAAAGATTAAAATTTCATTCATTATAAATCATACGGTCGAATGTCCTTCAAGATTTCACTTTTATAATTAAACACACTGCGATCTATTAATTAGTCGCCGAAATGCTTGTGGTAAATAAGTACACAATGGCTTTTAAGCTACCTAAATCCACTTAAGTTTAAAGTATAAATCCAATTAATTGCCATTGCAGACTTAAATGCGCCGCACATCGGACGTTTCGAATCCTTTTAGCAGTGCAAGTAATTGAATCTCAGCTTGTAAAGCCAGTGACCATTTGACGTTTAATGGCGAAGCGGTGACGGACGCACAATTAATATTAACGTCGTCGAAAGTGAGTATAATCGTGTTTATAATCATCATTTGTATTTATAAGCGATGTGACGTGGATGACTAGCCTCTTCCAATAAGAGGACTTAAGCAAAAATTACTGCTGATTAAAAGGCGCGTTGACTTCTGTTTCAACTGCAATTATATAAATTTTTGATGTGATTCGTATTCAAGGATTTGAACGTCCACATTAAGCACCGGCTTTTCTCCTTTGCTGCTTTCATTGTCGTCAATAAGCGTGCTCCTCTTTCGAAATTCACCAAGATAAATCTGACAATTGACAATTACAATGTAGCTTAGGTCTTGTAAGTCTATCTAAAAATAGTGACATATATGAACATCACTACTGACAACCTATTTATAATTTCCATGCTTTGAATTTTCTCCATAAATTCTCAACGAATATTTTGCATTTCTTTTCCTAATATATTTTATGTAAAATGATTAGTGGCTATCAAGAATATATTAAAACAAAATATATATTTTCTCTCTTCTTCCTATACATTTTCTATTTACAGTTTTTGCTATGATAGCTGTGTGATTTATGCGGAGACGGACAGAGCGCCACATTTGAATGTATAAAGCTGAGTACGACGAAGTAGAAAAATTCTAATACATTGTAGGGAATAAGTAATTTTCAATATGAATGCAGAACAAAATCGGGATTATTAAAAGAAACTAAGATTTATTACAACTTTTGTCATAAAAGAACTGAGAAAGTAAAACAAGAATAAACTTGTTCCTTTTTTGGCGTTGGTATAAGTTTAAACAGTAATACAGAAGCTTATATTGTGCGTGGATCAAAAGCATTTGTTAATATTGTGAAGTCTTTCACTTAATTTGGTAATACAATTATAATAGTTAACTTTGATTTCGGAACTACGTTTGAAATTGTTAAGTTAAATAGAATTTATTCCACAACACTGGTATCACATATTATGCATTTCAATTACTATTTTATCTATGTCCTCTTTGACTATTATGCAATACAAGTTTAATGTGCATGTTATTTCAAATTAATTAAAAATTATCAAAAATTACAATACAGAAATAGTATAACACAGTAAATGATATCAACACTACAGTGCTCTCATTGGCGGCGATGGGGCGTATGAGTACGCCATGTAGGGTGTTAATGAGCATTTTACCAAACTAAACATACGCGAATAGTTGTAAAACTCATAACAACTATTAAATGCACACATCCATTATTTACCTTTCGACTAATCTGCGTTGTTGATCTCTATGCATACGCTTGAATTATAAACTAATTTCGGTTATTTCCGGTTGAGCTTTCTGGCGCTCATTTAAATAGAAAATATAAATATGAAATTGTGTTTCAAATATATTAGCGCTCTTTTTCTATCTGTAAATATTGATTGCCATTTCACTTGTTTTTGCAAAATCAGCGACACTATTGCGGTTATTGTAGAATAATTGTGGTGGGATTTGTGGAGTTTTGATGAGTTTGAGGTGCAATTTTATTATTTATTTTTAAACATCGAAATTCTGGGCATTTATCTTGGTTAAACGGGGAAAAATTATGGTAAATAAAAGGCTTTTGGCAAAATGTTTCATTTAATTAAAGCTCAATTTCAAATAAATTTAAGAGAAAATATTTATTAAATATCTTATCCCTGAATAATAATAAATTTGCTGACTGTATTCAAAATGAAATTATATTGCAACTATGCGTAATGATGGTTTGATAAGGATAGAATAGACTACACTTGGTTTAGTATAAAAATTTCAGATGAAAAACTGATTAAATTAATCTGTTACAGCAGCTTTCGAAACGATCCATATCCTCACTACATTATTTTTCACATGTTATTCTGAAGATGTTAATTTAACTGTCAAAATTTTAATCAACCTATTTTTTTAACCAAGTTCACTAATCCAAACTCACCCTTAATTAGCCAAATAAATGACTTAAAAGTAAGAATGAAAGTGTGTTCGCCATTCTAAAGTTCTTATCTCAAAAATGTGAAAGGAAAACAAAAAAGGCGAACGCATGAATTCATGCGCCGCAGTGTGCTAAGTGTTAGACCTAATTTACACACTAACACCCTAAACAAGAAGGGTAAATAGCTGTGATGACAACATCAACGAAAGAAATGGGCAACATGGCAGCTGACAACTTACTTACATCCCACAATGTTCAAGACAATACTAAAGGTGCACCATGACACTTGTCATGTGTGTATATAAATGTAAAATTATGGAACAGACATTCAGATACACGCTTCGTCCGCATATGGGAGGAAATGCCGAGTCATGTGCGCAGGTGAAGAACATATAGTACTTCGTAGCTCACTTAAAGAAATTTAATTAATTGTGACAAGATACAACGCTTTATGTTCTCTATTGCCAAGTTGCGTGCATGATTCTCGTTTTGTGCTCAACTTGTAGGATTATTTGCGCTTTCGCTCTTTTGGAACCATTGTCTTTCGAATTTGTAGGCGTTTTATGTGACCTCTTTAGAGAATTCTTCTTGCGATTTCTGCCTATCTCCTCCTTTTGCTTTGGAGGTTTAACCTTTCGTCTGTGTGGAGTTTTTTCGATGTCTCAAGGTGTTTGCTAGCCTGGTGAGCAGGCGACGCTTAAGGGCCGTTGCGCTCAGTTTTACGTTTATTACAAGAAATATAATTAATTGGTACCGTAAAAGTATTCTCTTGGAATTTAGTTTTATGTGTTATTTGGACATGAACCCATTTAATCATTAAAACGGTAAATGATGCTGATACTTGTCTGAGGCAATTGCTCTTTTGTTGTTTTGTTGTCATATCTGAGAAATCTTAATTAGTCAAGCATACTTCTTCTTCTTCTTAACTGGCGTAGAAACCGCTTACGCGGTTATAGCCGAGTCCACAACAGTGCGCCACGCATCTTCTCCTTTTGGCGTTTTTGGCGCCAATTGGTACCGCTACTCAAGTGAAGACAGGTCCTTTTCTCCACCTTGGTCCTTCCACCGGAGTGGAGGTCTCCTCTTCCTCGGCTTTCCCCACCAGCGGGTACTGCATCGAAAACTTTCAGAGCTGGGGCACTTTCATCCATTCGAACAACATGACCCAGCCAGCGTAGCCGCTGTCTTTTTTATTCGCTGGACTATGTCTATGTCGTCGAACAACACATACAGCTCATCATTCCATCTTCTGCGGTACCTGCCGTTGCCAATGTTTAAGGGACCGTAAATCTTCCAGCAAAACCTTTCTCTCGAAAACTCCTAGTGCCGTCTCATCGGATGTTGACATCGTCTTATCACGCTTCTGCACCATAAAGTAGCAGACGGGAATGATGAGGACTTGTAGAGTTTAGTTTTTGTTCGTCGAGAGAGGACTTTACTTTTCAATTGCCTACTCAGTCCATAGTAGCACCTGTTGGCAAGAGTGATTCTGCGTGCTGGATTTTCAAGGCTGACATTATTATCGGTGTTAATGTTGGTTCCTAGGGTATACGAAATTATCTTTACAACTTCAAAGTTATGACTGTCAACAGTGACGTGGGGAGCCAAGACGCGAATGCGCTGACTGTTTGTTTGATGACAGGAGATATTTCCGTCTTGTCCTCGTTCACCACCAGACCCATACGCTTCGGCTTCCTTATCCAGGCGGGAAAAAGCAGAACTAACGGCGCGGGTGTTGTTTCCAATGATATCGATATCATCGGCGTACGCCAGTGTGAGCTGTACACTCTTGTAAAAGATGGTACCCTTTCTGTTTAGCTCTTGGCAGCTCTTATAATTTTTTCCAGCATCAGGTTAAAGAAGTCGCACGATAGTGAGTCACCTTGTCTGAAACCTCGTTTGGTATCGAACGGCTCGGAGAGGTCCTTCCCGGATCCTGACAGAGCTTTTGGTGTTGCTCAACGTCAACTTACACAGCCGTATTAGTTTTGCGGGGATACCAAATTCAGACATCGCGGCATAAAGGCAGCTCCTTTTCGTGCTGTCGAAAGCAGCTTTAAAGTCGACAAATAGATGGTGTGTGTCGATCCTTTTTTCACGGGTCTTCCAAGATTTGGCGCATGGTGAATATCTGGGTCAGTTGTTGATTTTCCAGGTCTAAAACCACACTGATAAGGTCCAATCAGTTTGTTGACGGTGGGCTTTAGTCTTCAAGCACAGTACGCTCGATAGAACCTTATAAGCGATGTTAAGGAGGCTTATCCCACGATAGTTGGCGCAGATTGTGGGGTTTCCTTTTTGTGGATTGGGCAGAGTACACTGAGATCTCCAATCGTCGTGGGCATGCTTTCTTCCGACCATATTTCGCAAAGAAGCTGATGCATGCACCTTATCAGCTTCTTCGCCGCCGTATTTGAATAGCTCGGCCGGCAATCCATCGGCCCCCGCCGCCTTGTTGTTCTTCAAGCGGGTAATTGCTATTCTAATTTCTTCACGGTCGGGCAAATGGAACATCTGTTCCATCGTCGTCGATTGGGGAAATCGGGTTCGCCATCTCCTGGTGTTGTACTTTTCACTCGCCATTCAGCAGGCTGGAGAAGTGTTCCCTCCACAAACACAGTATACTCTGGTCATCAACCACCAGATCACCGCTGGGGGTCTCTACAGGAGTGTGCTCCGGTCTTGAAACCTTCAGTTAGTCGCCGGATCTTTTCGTAAAATTTTCGAGCATTACCCCTGCTTCGGCCAGCTTGTCAAGCTCGAGCCGTACTCACGAATTTCGGCCTCTTTCTTTCTTTTTCTGCAAATGCGTCTCGCTTCCCTCTTCAGCTCTCGGTATCTTTCCCATCCCGCTCGTGTTGCGGTCGATCGCAACATTGCGAGGTAGGCAGTCTGTTTTCTCTCCACTGCGAGACGACAATCCTCATCATACCAGCTGTTTTTTGGGCTTTTCCGAAAGCCAATGGTTTCGGTTGCAGCTGTAAATGTAAGTGAGTTTGATATGCCGTCCCACAGCTCCCTTTATACCAAGATGCTGATGAGTGCTCTCCAGAGAGCAGGGGAGTGCAAGTCGAGTAGAAAATCGTTCGGCTGTCGGTTGTGATTGCAGTGCTTCTCGATGTCGAACCTTCCTTGTGTTTGTTGATCGTGTGCGCTTTTCTACACAGAGGCGGGTGCGTATCTTTAGCTGCTGACAAGATAGTGTGTCCGAGTCGATGTTGGGACCACGAAGCGTACGCACATCAAAAACACTGGAGACATGTCGTCCATCTATCACAACATGATCGATCTGGTTGCAGAGTGATTCGATCCGGGGACAGCCATGTAGCTTGATGGATTTTCTTATGCTGGAATCTAGTACTACAGATGACCATATTTCGGGCTCCGGCGAAGTCGATCAGCCTCAGACCGTTTATGGTGATGTTTCGTCATGAAGGCTGAATTTTCCTCTGACTGTTGTGCCAAAGACACCTTCTCTTTACCCACTCCTAGCGTTGAAATCGCCAAGCACGATTTTCCGACATCGTGGCGGGGGCAGCGCTCATAGGTACGTTCTAGGCGCTCATAGAAGGTATCTTTGATCACTTCGTCCTTCTCTTCCGTCGGGGCGTGGGCGCAAATCAGCGATATGTTGAAGAACTCTCGCTTTGATGCGGATTGTGGCTAGACGTCTCATCCACCGGAGTGAATGCCAGGACTCGACGACGGAGTCTCTCTCCCACCACGAATCCCACACCGGGAATTTGCGCTCCTTTTATATGGCCGCTGTAGTAGATGTCGCGGCGACCCACTCTTCTTCCGTCCTCTTGTCCCCGTCCATCGCATTTCTTGGGATTGCGGTGATGTCAGCCTTTACCTTACGAGGACATCAACCAGCTGGGCAGAGTGCACCTTCCCAATTAAGGGTCCGGACATTCCAGGTGCATGCCCTCAAATCATAGTCCTTTATACGTTTGCCGTGGTCGTCATCAAAATTGGGGTCTCTCATCCGAGGCTGTTTTGTTCTTTTCATTGGGGGGTGTTTTTATGTGGTGGGTCCCAAACCCTACGAACAACCGCATAAGCGGGTTTCTGGGCTCTTCTCACTTTAGCTCGCCTTCAAACGGATGTCTGTTGGCTGACCCAGAGGATACTTGGTCTAAGACCGGAAGTTGTGAGCCGCTTGAGCCACATGTAAAAGAATCGTTCCTGGCCACTCCCAAGCGAATGGCAGCTCAGAAACTTTCCTCACTTACGTGAACTTCTCAGCATATGGCTCCATCTCTCCATCCTCACATACATGTGTGTGTTAATATATCCTAATTAGTACATATATTTAAAATCACACCTTTCTGTGTGAATTTCACCCCACTTGATTTTCGAAAATTTTACGTTTCCTCAGTAAGCTAATACGCAATTAAATAAATGGAACTTTGGTCAACTTTGAATTCTTCAAATGTATGCCCGCATTAAAGGCGCAAGAATTGGCCATAAACATTTTGTGATTTTTATTTTCAGCGTAAGATCTCAATAGCGAGATACCGTATGTAGGAAAGGAAATTAAATTCTACGGCCAGCGGCCACCGGAAAGTGAATGTCCCATGTATGAGCAATGCCCTGATCCAAGGTGAATTCTATTGGCTAACGAGATTGCAAACAAACAAAACTCAAAAGAAACAAAAAGATTTGAGTGGACCAAAAGTGAATGGCGTTGAGTGTTACAGTCACCGTTGAGTATCACATACGCTTTATTTGCTTCCAACCTTTTTGGAGTGGTTGGTTTTATGTTTTTTTTTTCGTTTTGCCGCTTCTGTTTCGCGCTAGTAGTTGCAAGTTTAAAATTCTTGTACTATCATATGCTTGTAAGTTTGAGGAAACAATATTCTTTGTGGTGACGTAATTCTCTTCGTTTTTTAATTAAAAATCTCATTTTACCGCTATTAGCTGTAGTAATAGCGAGATATAACGTTTCTGTTAACATTTTCAGTTAGGGAATCACATATAAGCATCTAGACGTGAATAATGTATTTTTACATATCTCCTATGTTGATGCTTAGGTTTATTCTTTATATATGTATGTGTGTGAACATGGCTTTCTTTGTATCACATGTCACTGTTTCACTATTTTTAAAATGTTTCCAGTTGGAAGATTGCTATTTCTGAAGAACATAATTAAAAAGTATGCAAATCCATTTTGTCCATCGTTTGCTTAATCCATCCCCAGTCACGGTAATTTTACACTCTTTACATACAGATAAACTCACATTCGTATGAGTTCTATGAATCTCTTTATGCACATAAATATACCACATTTATATAGCCGCAAATAAAATTTTAACTCCACCATTTTTGCACTCCAACTCTCTTTATCTCATGCTACTGCTTCCCACCTGTTTTCGCTCACAAAGGTCATAACGGTTAGCACACGACTATCTCGTTCGCTGACCACCGCCTTGCCACTCGTAACTTCAATATACCTTTTTAGCACTGATCTCCCACAAATTACCTTTTGTTTATATTCATTTTGCACTTTTGTTATTTGCTTTTGTTGTTCACTTTCAATGGCTTCCATTTTGCTTACCGAAAAATCCTTTGCACTCTCGACAAGACCTACCAAATCGGTTTATTAACACCCGCTTGCAATTTTTCTTTTTCATTGGGGCATTAAATATTCATAACTATCCACTTATTTCGGACAATTAATTTTATTATTTTGATAGCCTCTTTCCAGTTGATCTGAATTTCGGCAGAGAATTACAGCCCTTCAAATTACGAAATATAGTTTAGAAAGCGAAACACCAAGACTGATAGAATTAATAATGATTCTGAGTGAAGATGAAGTAAAACATTCCCAGCGCTTGTGTTTGAGAAAATGGTACAGAAACGACGTTCAAATCGGTAAATTTTAGCAACGATTAATTAGTTGTAGAATGTACGAGCAATGAACATATTTTTTTGCATGTAAAAAATGATTGGACGAAACAAAAATCCTGACCCTTGTAGTTAATACGTATTTCTCCTGCTGCTCATATTTATGTAAGGATGCAATAATCGCAAGAGATCATCTTCCAGATGCTCAAGCCTCTAATTGAACTGCATCAAGTTCCTACATTCAAGTACTTCAGCTTTTGCAGTAGCGTACTTTCCGTCGTCAGTCTTGCAAAAATATTACTTTTGCACATTTACTTCCTTTTATGTTCTTCTTTGTTTATCTACTTGGATTAGCGCGCTTTTCTTCCATAGTCTCCCCACCACGAACCCACTATATGGCTTAGTCATTTGTAGGGAAGGAAAGAAGAAATGAAGGGTAAGATTGTAGCTTATGCACATGAGTGTTATGGGCGAATATGCGTCAAAGGACTGAAGCATGCTGCATGCGCTCTAACAAGCACTCGGATGGAAGTGCAGTCAGCAAGCCATCGAATTTTCACAATGGTAATCTGCTTGGCAATTTTCCATTTTCTCGGTAAAACACAAACGGATGTAGACAATATTTTAAAAAAGTAAATAAAACATTGAATATGCAGAAGGTGAAGAGACGAAGTAACAATACAACTTAAGCTTATATAAGCTATGGGTATCTCTATTCGTTATGCGAACTCATTGTAAACTTTTTCGTACATACTATGTAATATCTCATCACACAAGACAACCACTGTGGGATATAATCCACTCACGGTAAGTGGCTGTCGGCTCAGTTGCTTGTACTGTTACGTAAGTTCATGTGGGATGTCTATACCAATCTTAATTAACTTAGGAAAATAAATTGGAGTTCACAAAGTTAGCTGCATTAACGACGGTATGGCAACCGGCAAG
>CM062652.1:5035337-5189441 GCA_031772095.1 Zeugodacus tau
TGGATGTGCAGACTGCTCTCGGTGTTAATTACACTGCAGTGTGTCGCTGTGTGCGTTGGACGTGCGATAAGCGATAATCACACTCACTCACACTGATGTACAGTTAAATAGTTGAAGTATGGAAATGAGTTTGCACTAATTGAAAACCATTTGATGCTGAGTATTGTTGCACATTTTCTCTAAATCACCGAAATAAGCCGATTAAAATTCAAGTAAATTTGCTAATGTACAAGGTGGCACACACAGGATGTTTAAATGCGATAGTTGTTATTTTTTGTGGTGATAATGATGTGATGTCTCCCCTAATACATAATAATGAACATATAAATTATTGAAATATGCATTTTAAAATCTGTACTTTCTCTCTTTCCTCTTATAGAGAGACTATTGTTACTTACGATATATATATGTATATATATGGATGTATTTCATCTGCTCGCCCTAACCTTTATAAGCAGCACATATATTCATCATTTGCATCGCTCCTAACCTATAGAGCGTATTAGGGAAATATGGACGCTACAACTCGCTATCTCTTGGTTCTTCGAATTCGAGTTCTGAGAATCGGATGGCATGTAAGGTATGGGTGTTTATATAATGCGGCATCAGCATGAGTAACTAAATGGGAGGGGTAAGATCTCCTGTGAATGAAACGATTAAGTGGCGAAGTATTTGGCGTCATCCCTTCGATTGTGCAACCAAGAAAATACAGTTTAAATGATTATGGAGCAGCCAACGCTGTTCACGTACACTAGAAGTTATCGACCATAGCTGTGTTACATCCATTGTTATTTTTATTTTGGAGGCAAGGAGTAAATTTTAACGTTACAAATCAAACGGGGAATGGAGCTACTGAAAACATTAATAAACTTTGCTGCAAATTAAGCACTGGCGAATTTATTATGCAAATGTACATTTTGGAATGCAAAAACAAAACCAACAACAACGCTTTTAAAATACCTCATATTATAACTGTTGACTGTGGCATAAGGAGTCGCTGCTTTATGGATTTATAATTGATTTCAGTTTAATTTCAATTGCAGAAAGAAGGAGTAGGCATTTGGGTTGGCTACATTACCCACTGGTTGTTATCGCTTCTCGCTCCGTTGTTGGGAGTAGAGTAAATGCTGAAGCTACAACAATGTCAACGGGCACATTTGAGTGTGCATACATAAATAACGGCAATTGATTTTCCAGTGTCCATAAATATTAAATAATCTACAGAGCAATTAGTTTTACGGTAAACTCGAAACGGAAATGCATTACTTATACAACAACAACAATTATTGGGAAAAAGTTAATATTTGTTGTGCCACAAAAGCATGCGACAGAATTTATTATAATAAACTTCTTAAGCAAAAAGTGTTGCACGCTTGTTGTTGCTGTTGTTTGTGTGTTTTTAAGCTATTTCATTTACGTTTTTAGCCTTGCAACACACACAATGTACGCTGCTGTAGAGTTCTCCACAATTCCAACTAATTTCCACACACAAATTTCAGCGATTATCTTAGCCACTTTGTATGCTTTGTATGTGCCACATAGAAGTTGCAACATCAGTAAGGGCAGCAGACAGCAGCAGCACCCTCGATCGCAATATCTGTAAATGCTGCGCTTTGTTTCGTTTTTGTGTACGTGCAACACGAAGGACATCACATGCAGCCTGCAATTCACTCCAACCCAACCATGCAATGGGTATGTGTGTATGTTGCATAATTGTAGCTACTTTTGTTTATGCTCCAATAGCTGAGAGCAATATGTGGGCTGCATGTGTTGCCATGTCTATCTGTGTGTGGTTCTTGCCTGGAGTGGACGAGTCACGAAAGGGTTTCACTGCACCTGTTGTGGGACTTATCAGCTGCGGCAACAACTTTCACTTGCAGCAACATCAACAGTCGAACTTAACCGCAGCAGCATGTTAAGCAACGACAACAGCGACATGTTGCACGACGAGCGCTTTAGCTGAAGCTTGTCCCAAATGGGAACGTTGTTGTTCTCTTTTATAGCACTTGCCACAACATTTATGTGTCGTTTGTGGCAAAAGACAAGTGGGTGTGCATGTAATTCTATCCAACGGAAATGCTTTAAACATTACTGAGTGAATGTGGGTGTTTGTGTCGTGTCCGTAGATTGGTTAGAAAGTATGTCGCTGTGTTGTTGGCTGCTTTGTGGCACATTGCAATGTAAATTAAAAATATAATCGTCTCATAGTTTGTCTTGACGTTTGCCAACGACCGTTATGGCCAAAAACAAAAGACAAAAATGACAGTGACAGTTACATGCATGCATATAACTGGAAAATAAATATAGAAAAAAACAATAACAATAATAACAACAACCGAAAATGCAGTAGTTGCCATGTATTGCTTCAGCAGCTGTAATGACATTTCCCGTTATGCTGCACGCCATTTTGGTACTCATAAGCACCCGCCAAAGCTCTTAGTTAGAACTAGTCCCTGCACTTAAATGGGCCAGCTCCCAGTTCGGCTCGCTGTTGTTGTTACTAGCATCGGCACGCTGTGCTTGTTTGCGGTTGAGCAACGCCACTGTCAACGTCATCGCTTGCCACACCGGCTCTTGCTTTTCGTTTTCGCTTCCCCTTTTGCTGCCGTGTTGCGCTCTGGCTTATCTAAATGCGACCGGCACACGATAATTCACTCGCCCTTCACCCCTTTTGCGGGTGGTGCAAACACCAGCACATCCTCCACCGGCCATTACACAGGCATACATATATGTAAATGAGCGCCGGTTTAGTTGTCCTCCTTTTAGCTGGCAGCCAACTGCTGATCAAGTTGAAAAGGTAATGCGTCGGCAGTAGTGAAAGAAGCTTTTCATCTGTTCAACATTTGTACGTTTCCCTTGGGTGTGTTTTTCCAATGGTGGGTGTACAGTGGGACGAAGTGGATGAAATGGTAAACGAAAATAACACTTCTTGGAATATATTTAAATTCCTCTTTTATATCTGTTGCTTAATATGTGCGCATCAAAGCGCTTAAATGCTTTTTCAAACTTCCAAAAGCTACACGCCTTTAATTCTTTGATATTGAATAGTTAGAGTAGGGAAATAAAGAGAAATGCATCATTTGAATTGATCAAGCTAATCAATATTTGTATGGAAAATATTTTTATACTCGCAAATGAAGTGACAGGGTGAAGAGTGAAACAACTGAATGTCTGTCTGTCTGTCTGTCCGATTTCAATGAAACTTGCTTGTAATAGTTTTTGCATCCAATGATATGTTGTGAAAATAGGCCAAAATCGCTTCACAACCATTTACTTCCTATATATACCAGAACTTTGAAGACGATCTGAATCGTTTACTTTTACAATATGTAAAGTAAGCACCAGTGAAGATATCGATACAGAACTTCGGTAATAAATACTTCGCTTCTTAGTGTATATCTACATTCTAAAAATCATAGATCATAGAGACCATAGATTTTTAAGGCCCCATATATCGAACTCGAGGACCTCGGTGCTTCTAACCGAATATTATGGTTTCCGACTTTCAAGGGACTTTATACAATATATATAACGAATATGTGGGTCAAATTGTGTATTATATAATATTAATTAAGTTAAATAAAATAAATTATGAGTATAAAATGTTCGGTTACACCCGAACTTAGCTCCTTCTCATTTGTTTACTCTCGCAACAAAGTGATCAGGGTGAAGAGTGGAGTTCAAATCCGAATGTCTGTCTGTCCGTCCGTCCGATTTCAATGAAACTTGGTTTGTAATAGTTTCTTTGCATCCCAATGATATGTTGTGAAAATAGGCCAAATCGCTTCACAACCACGCCTACTTCCTATATACCAGAACTTTGAAGACGATCTGAATCGTTTACTTTACAATATGTAAAGTAAGCACTAGTGAAGATATCGATACAGAACTTTGCACAAATACTATTTTTTTAGTGTGGCATCCACATTCTAAAAATCATAGATCATAGAGACCATAGATTTTTAAGGCCCCATATATCGAACTCGAGGACCTCGGTGCTTCTAACGAATATTGATAGTTTTTATTTTCAACCAGCTTAAGGTTTATCTAACGAATATCTGGCGTCAAATTGTGTATTCCCATATTAATGAAGTTAAATAAATCAATTGCGAGAGTATAAAATGTTCGGTTACACCCGAACCAGCCCTTCCTTACTTGATTTTTGTCAACTTATTTTCAACCAACAGTTTTCTCATTCTTGAAATTGTTTCCCATTTTATGAAAAAGTAGTCAAAAAATGTAGCTTTGACTTATTCTTTGTCAACTCTCCTCATTTCTATAGTTTAAATGAAATAAATTTGATTTAAAGTGATTTTATAAGTCGGTTGAGAATTACAGTGATCTTCGAATGAAAGTATATCTTCACTAAACCACATTCTAATTTTGCGTTAAACATTTATTTATAATTCTGCTTTTTGCTCCCTGCTGTGTATCTGGCGCCTTGTTACATTGTTGTTATCCAGTACGCTTTAAAATGCTATGGTTCGTGTGGGGTGGGGGTTGACATGTGCCAAAGATAATGTTCATATTTATTAATGCCTTTTACAGTTCGCACACCCTCTACACATAAGTGCCTGAATGCTCGGCTGCTTATCAAAGCGACGGCATACACAAGTTTAATTTTTTATATCAAAAGATGATGTCGTTTGAATTTGGTTTGGTTTACCACATTTCTAATTGCCATCTTAAGGGGTCCTGGTGTAAGAGAGGTGGGGTTGTCTGCCGCAACTGCCGCCACTGGCATTTTTGAACGCATTTTATTTGGGATTCACATGAAAGTCTCAATTGCTTGCGGTTGTCGTATTATGATTGGCATGTTGTTGTCATTGTTGTTGTACCAAATGTGTTGCATAGCAAATATGCGAAATAAAAAATGATAAAGTAATGATGTTCTTCGAATTCGTCACTGCCAAATAATTGTTGTTTTTTAATGTCGGCTGCTGTTGTTGTTGTTGCTGTTATTGTATTGTTGTCATCATATGAACACGTGTTGCTGACAGAAAACAGAAAAAATTCACTTCAAATCTGTAAAGCGTTTTTGCGTGCTTGGAGTAGTGTTTCGAAGGATTTGCCGCTAATAAGAAATTACCGAAGACGTCGCCGCACCCCTTCGAGCGTTCCCAGACTAGCTGAAATAAATTGGCTGCAATGGGTTGCTGGGGCGCATATGTACATAACAACACATGAGTTGGGCTTCAAAAAGTAAAAAATAAATTTCAAATTAAAACTAACATTTTCTGTCGTCGACACAGATACCTCGAAGTTGTTATTGTTATTGTTGTGGAAAATTATGCATCGTGTGTGTTCACATGAGTATGGTTATGTCAAGTTTCTAAGCACATACCTGTAATTTAGCTGTGACGACGCGTAATAGGAAATTCTCGAGGGACAGATCGACTCTGGTTTGGAGTAAATTGTATCGCCGATCTGATCGCCGCCTACGGGCAGTAGCGCGGTCGCGTAGGGTGAGGGTGTCGGCGTGGAGCTGCGAAATCCTGCAAAGAGTGGCAAAAAAGCAAAATAGCTGAGTATGTTCCTTATGTCTTAGTTATGTGCATTTATGATTTGCTGGCACATGGCAAACGACCCAATTTCATACGTGATATGTGGCGAGCGCGAGTAATCGATATTTTAAAGTTGAGAATTTATTACATTTGGAAAGGTGCCAAGTTCTTGTGGGTGAAACTGTGACACATTTGTGCTGAAATATGTGGCGCTTTTTCAGATCTAAATTTGCAATTCTAGTTTTTTCACACAAATGTTAAAATATGTTGCCTACATTTTGGCGCAATGGAAAATTCATTGAAAGAGTGTCGAGCGATTCGCTGAGAATCTCTGAAGAAACTTGGTCAGCTTTCTGAAACTAACACAGAGACTATAATTCCAAATTGGAGGTTTCTCAAGATAAGTGAGAAAAACGTCAGAACTCTAAAGATGGCGCTGAAGGAAAAATAGCTCTAAAACGTCGCATTTAACTGCCTAGGTGGAATCGGGCGCGGTTTAGCTTAGTGATTGAAGAGGCGTTGTACTTACTGTCAAAAATGTTGCAAGACTTCTTCGACTCCGATGGGTACTTATTCAGGCTAGCGATAGTCGCATAGGAACCACTGTTCGCGCTGGGCGGACGCCCCAACGGATCTAGGCGTATGAAAACGTTTTGATGGCTGCCATAAGCGGCAGTAGTAAAGCTGGTGCTACAACAACAAAGCGGAAAAGCGGGAAAAAAGAAAAATTTGCGTTTAATTTCATATGTAAAATGCATTTACGCTCAAATACGCACATCGCGCTCCCCCTTCCATACCCCAGATACTTACTGCAACGAGTCCTGGCGTATTTGTTTGCGTGCGCGCACATACATGGCTGACGCAATCAAGCCGACGACCAGCACCAAGCCGAGCGCACAAGCAGCGGCACCCAGCAACGCGTGACCCGGTGACGGCGCCTGGGCGGGTGCCGCTGATTGATTCGGAGCGGGAAATAAACCTGAATGAAGCCAGAAAAGGGAAAGGTATGAGAGGAGAAAAATTGCAAATGCGCGATTAAAAATGCAATGACACTGCAGGCAATAAATGCGCTGAGCAGCGGATGAACGTACGTAACTGGATTAGAAACGTTGGGCAGGTAGCGACTTACCTTTGAGGCAGATTTTATTCCGTTTAAAATGCAATTTGGTGTCATTAGTGCGTGGCGGGCCGCTCACAAGCATATTGACGACAAGCGGCACCTCCTTATTACCGTTCCCCGTGCACGGCAGATCCACTAGAAATTAAACAATCTGATCCGCCACATAGCCTTTGTCGGGTATGCTGAGTGTGGGCGCGGCCAAAGCGGTTTGCTCGTGCTCATAGTCGATGGTGATGGTGTAGGGCAGCTGAGGGCAGTCAGTGAGGCCAGGCGGCATAATTTCGTTGGTGGTTGTTGGCGAGAAGGTTAATGGAGTGCAAATTAGATTTTGAGTGCTACACAAGTGGTGTGGGTGGTGTGGGTGGTGATGCGCTGTCAAACTCTGTGGGGTCGAACGCAGGCAGGCATCGCTTACGCACACACAGCGTTTGGCAGCAATATATACAGGGTGTGAATCAGGAATAGGACTCTTTTACTTACCGGATACGTGGTCAAGCTCTGCCATGAAAACTCTAAATCATGCACATCTGCTGGCACCGGTACCGTGAAATGCATGGCGTATGTGTTGATGGCGCCCTCATGCACATAGAACAAGTCCGCTTCCAAGCCTGCGTAAGCGTTTGGCGAATCAAAAAGAAGAAGAAATAAGTGGTGAAAATTAGAAAAAATACAGTTATATGAAATATGTTTGCTCGTATGTTGGGTATTAAAACGCAATTTAGTATTGTATCAATTTTCAATGAAATTTTCTGCTTTATTCTCCCTTTTTGTTATTTTTCTATTTTTTCCTACGATTTTTCGCAATGAAGTTTTGTACTTTTTTCGTGTGCAGTAACCAACGCTACCAAGGGACCGTTAGCAACCCCTGACACTGTCGAACTCTAGTAACTAATGTACACAATTTCGCTTCAGCCACAGGGCCTTTGTGGCTTTGATCTTGTGCTGGTTATAGCGCAAAAACAAAATGCGTACTTCTTCGATTCGTTTCGAAAAAAAACGAAAGAAGAAAAATAAAGAATTGAAAAAATAGTAACATACTTTTTTATTCCACACTCACTGAATGCGACACCTTCATCAACGCGCAATCAAATTTCATTGCTTTGTACTTGAAAATGAATTTCTGGCAACGGGACTATATAAAAAGAATAGCGGGAAAATTGACGTACTAACTCGCCTGGCAAGCGCGAAAGTATCGCTTCATCTCGGGGTGAAAACACTTTGCAATTTATTATTAGTACAAGTATAGTACATAGTAGTGGCTTTATTTGTTGTAGAGGTTGTGGTGAAAGCGGTATAAAAAAATAATCGGAAAAAATGTGCGGCACTTTTACGCACCTTTTAGCAGCGCATGAGGGGAACTGCTGCTTGCTTCATCTTTTTTATCCCCGACTTGTTTAGCGCTTTACTGTTTATTTCTGCCTTTTCACTTTCTTTCATGCCAACTGTTTGAATGACTCTATTCAGGCAACGATTTCTTGTAAAAAGCCTCTCAATTGCATGTAAGCACTCACACACATTCATACATACATTCACACACATGTGCGCGTAGGCGTGTTCTCCCATTTGTAGTTATATAAAAATGCGATTTCACTTCAAAGCAAGGGGAAAATGGAAATAAATTGCCTTGAATATGTAAAATATGAAATAAAAAGCTTTTGATATCAAATGTGTAGTTGAGTGTATAGTCTGATTCCTATATCACTCCCCCTCTGTGGCTTTGTGTTTAGGTGTTTGCCACCGTTTAATATTGTGGTCACTTATCAGTTCCGATTCATTGTGCACCTTCGATCACATGGAGTTATTCAATTACGTTTTAAAGGTGTGTTTATTGCCTATTTTATCGGGCCACCCATAAGGCGGTTTGGTGAAAATTTGAACGGAATTTTGTAAATAAAGTAATTGTAATGAAATTAAAGAACATGTGGAGTAATAAATTAGTAAAAGAGTTATATTAATAATAAATTATTCAATATCTTTCTATTTCATGATGAAGACAAACTCCGAAAGTATACTGAATGTTTTGCATATTGCACTCTTTTTGATAAAGAGGAAAGGTTATTAGACTGCGTTTGTGGACGGCAAAAATATAGGATACTCACTCTTTATGAATATAGTTCATCTAGTAATCTGTCGATCATTAAATATCCGACCTAGTCTGTGCCTAACAAATAGTAACTAATCGCAAAGACATTATAATGAACTACCTCCATACGTTTGACGGTTTTCAAATAAGAGAAATAAAAATAAAATACTATTAAATATAGAAATTCCAGTCATACAGTTTCTCCCAATACACAGCCTACTGAGCAGTAACCACCCAAACTACCCCTATTAACATTAAGATCAAATTCTAATTCGTTTTGTCTTAAAATTTCTTAAAGATGGTCAAAGCTCCATTTGATACCTATATAAATCTTTTAATAGAAAGAGTTGGAACAATATATCTGAATACTCCTTGATACACTACAATGTTGTGAGTAATCAACTCATTTGGCGCCCGTACCAACATAACGACTCTCGACCTAATAAACTTCAGCTTAATTGAGTCACTAAGAATTGTATCGTCTTATTCACATTTACTGCGCATTCAAAGGTTATAGTCAACTTAAATCCATTCGCATCATTTGAATTCAATTCAACAACAACGTCTTCCTCTCACCAGCTACGATCACGACGTAGGGTCGCATTTGTGTTGTTGGCATTTTATTAGCTTTTAAACTATGCTTAAAATACACTTAACCGCCATAAAATTGGCCGCGAATACGAAGTGTCGAAATGAGAGGGACTGTCTGTGATTGTATGCATCAGTTCAATCCACAGATAACACATCCGCCCGTCCCTCCAAGTAGAAGTGCCCTACGTACGTAGCCGAGCATGAAAGCGTCAAACGTCAATCGAGCCGTCGGCAAGAGGCGGTGAGTTAGGGAGCATAATGAATGCCGGGGAATGCGCGTGGATGTCAAATGTTCGCAATATCTTTTAAATGAAAACTACTTAGAAAACTCATTTTGTGTCTTTCTCCGATGCAGCTAACATTTAAGTGTCTTTTTGATGTGCTCACATTCTTCTGGGGTTCAACGACGGGTGAAATGGAAAGAGAGACTCATGCACACACACAAACAACAAACAATGTTCAATTTCAATGTTTACTAGTTCGTCGTTCGTCCATCTGCTGCTTCGCTGCTTCCTTGATGTCGCTCTGTGTTGCATCGTGGTTCGGTTGAGACGACGCGTCGCGTCTTTGTCTCTTTGTAGCGACCGAAGATGTTTTCGAGCCTTTAGGGAGCTGATGCTGTGTCTTTGGAGTAGTGCACTTAAAAGTAAAAGACGTGAAATTAAATTTCTTTGTTGCATTATTCACTCATTGGGATCATTGCTAATCCATTCGCTATTCGCAATTGACAAAAGCGTCTTTCAAACGACGACATAGACAAAGATAACGACAAGACAACGAAAACGACTACGAGACATACGGGACATACAGGATATTCGGGCTTGGTTCATAACATCACTGCTCACACCGCTCACACCAGCAACGATTGCGTAAACACACTCAAAAGCGTAAAATGCGAGTTTGCTGAAATACGTTTAGTCCTCGCGAGATGCGGCAGTAAGTAGGATGCTTAGGCGGACGGACGGTCAACTCGTTCTTAGTCTTTGTACAGCCGAAAGACAGTGAACAAGCGGCGAACACTTCCCATTGTTGGCTGGTTCTTTGACTTGTGTAGTTGACACTATATCTATTGCGCTACTCCATTCCGGCTGCTTGACTTCGTAACGACATTTCAGAAGTGGCATTTTGGCAGGAATCCCACTGCATGTGCTAATGCATATGCGTGTAGGTCGTAAATTCAAACTTCTTCGGTTTCGTATTCTGTGAAGCATGTGGCCGTACGTTGGCTCTCAGATTGTTTAACATTTTACTACTCTGATATACTCCCATTGCAAGTATTGGAAGAGAACTTATGGCACTGATTCTCCGAAATCCTCTTAAGTATTGAATTCTTACAAACGTTAAGCTCGTCCTTATTCCCCCTTAGTTTCAAAGTTAAATCTTTATATAGGAGGCATGTTGACTTTATGTTCTGCGATCTCGGCAAGATACAGTTGTATCTTTTTCAACTACGTTTCACAGTCTTCATATATATACAGCAGGTACAATTGTCAATTTTTTGGAATCGGACTTCCTCGGTTTTCGACAACAATCGTCGGAAAATGGGTCTACGGCGGGTTACTTGGTAGTTTTGAGGGTTTTCAAAGGGATTTTTCATATAATTTTGGAAGCATTTGGAGGCATCGTTCTGAGATCCGTTGGACACTTTTTCGACATTCTATGCAAACAAAATTGTTTGTCTTTCTTTTGTTTTCTGTGATTTAACCCCCTCTCACCTAATCCTTCACTGTGAACTGAGCATAATGAATCATCGAAATGGAAAGTGCGAAAATTTTATGTGAAACCGTTATTATTAGATTTTTAGAGCGCAAGTAAAAGGTTTATAATTTATTTAGCTTGTAAATAATGGAAAAATAACTTTTAAATAAACACAATGCTAATACAGTTAGGTTCCACAAATCTGCGTATGCGGAATAAAGTCTACAAAAGTACGTTGAAATCCAGCAAAGCCATTATTAATCCTATTTCCGATTTCAATAGCGTTTTCTAAAATCCGCCATAAAGAATTGAAAAATTCTTCGGAAGGCACCAAAAATGCGGTGCCGTTGGTGGATGTGCGCCGCATTTGAACGCAACGAAAAATGTATTTAAAATGCAATAAAAAGAGCCGAAAACCCAATAAAACTGCGAGAGCAACCGACTAACCAACCAAACAGTCGAGGAGGCAGTCAATTCGACTGTTTCGACGTCGAATGATTTCGCAACAATTTTAAATCCAATTACGCGCTACAGAGGAAAAGCATTTGCAGCGGAGAATAAAAAATAAATAAAAGAAAACATTAAAACAAGAAATAAAATATAAAAGGAGTAACGAGAAAAACGGGAATTCCGCGGACTCGCACAGCACCCCTGTTTATGTGCCACGATAAAAGGGGGGGGTGCGGATCGCAGGAAACGCATGTTGAACTGGTGTTGAAATGGACGCTAAGCGGCTTTGGTGGCCACACTATTAGTGGGTGCTCCGTTTGGGGCAGGTTGAGGGCACATCAGTTGACTACAAATGCATGGGTTTGTGAATGTCGATTTACATCGAAACATACTCAACTTCCTTGTTTGCACCAAAGAGTGCTGTTTTTCATATATATTTACTAATGGAATGCGTTCCTCTCTAAGTTTTTTTTTCTATTTTTCACTTGCTACTTTTTCCATTTATTGCGGCTGCGGTGCGTTTGATCCGGTGCCTTCGTTGAAGCTCTTTGTCTACTATATCAGTTAGTAGTACATATGCAAGTGAAGGCCTGTTCCCATGCCGCTGTGTAGCGGATTTATTGGTGTGTATTTGTTCGTGCTCTCCATTGAATTCGCTTTGCTCATCGTCGTTATTTGCATTTTGCAAAAATCAAAGCGGGTAAAACCAAGCCACACTGATGAGGCTGAGATCTCGAGCACAAACAAAATGAAATGGTGACTCCAACAACCAAAAGCACTCTATCACAAGAACAAATGCACCAAACATATTTTGGATTTTCGAGTTCTGAAGTTATATTTTTGTCTTAGTCTAATGGTATGCCAGCAAACTGGTTCAATAAAAACTAGTACTCTCTCTGTAATCCTCCCGCCTATCCATCCGTTTGATGGCGCAAAATCTTTATCTATATTATACCGTAGATGAGAGATTACGAGCCGCATTCCATCTCCAGAAAGATCTCTATTAGATTCTGTACCAAAATACCCGAAGCTTGGAAGAACAAGACAATCGCTCCGTAATTCTATATTATACCGTAGATGAGAGATTACGAGCCGCATTCCATCTCCAGAAAGATCTCTATTAGATTCTGTACCAAAATACCCGAAGCTTGGAAGAACAAGACAATCGCTCCGTAAGCCAGTGACCGCCGAAGTAGGTCAGTTCCCATAGCAACATGGAACTATTGGGATTGTCGTGTTCATGTTGAATGGTAGTCAATAGAATCTACTAGGTCGTCCGAAGCGTGTGAGCCATCTCCCGGACGCACTCGAAATGGGAAATTCGATAGATATCTACATAAATTGGCTATTACTTTGGAACAATAGTTTTCATGAATGAATGACATTTCTTTTTATTGGAATTTTGAACCCAGTACTGGTTCTAAGTTACTTACATAACCCAAAAACCTCAACGCATTTCAAAACCCTTCAAAACATTTTCGGTTCGTGCGCTAAAGACAACTGGACCCTTATGAAGTGGTTGTCGTCCAATCATCAAGTATACAATTCTTTCATAACCCCACCAAAGTGTTTCTTTTAGTCAGTGTATTCGACGAATCTATCCGATTTAAGCGCTGTGTAAGCTGGTGTGTCAATTTGCGACATTCACGTGGCTATATTTGCCATGTTGACATTGCCACAGCTGAGGCCACAAGGCAACCAAATGCGGCTTAAATGCGCTATAGGCAAGAGGGTGTAGCTCTATTAAGGAGTAACGCATGGTTGGCGGTTAGAGCAGCAACGGGTCACACTTTGCGTCAGCACTGTACGTTCGCTGACTTCATGCGAGTCCAAGTCCAAGTGTTATTAGCCACTTGTGAACTGTTTCATGTTTGAGCCAATAAGTTCGGCTCCCCGTCATACGCCAGTGAGGCAGCTGCAATCACCGCCGCCGGCTTGCAACACTGCGCCAGCCAATTGCGATATGGCCTCGTTTTACGCGTCGCTTTCAAAGGCTTGCTGGGGGAGTATGTGTGTGTGGGTGAGAGGGCGGCTGTATAATTGTACACATGTGCGGCTATGCGAATAATGCCAACTATTCGCATGCGGCATGCTGTTTTAATTACATACAGATAACTGCATATGATTCTACATATACTTGTATTTATCCGCAAATACTCGATGCCATATGCATTTCGTGTGTGTGCTTGCTTTGTAATTGCTCATGCCTTAAATCAGCCACACACCCCACCGCCATTATAGCGAACCACCTATTTTTATTCAATAACTGGCTGAATCGCAAATTTCGCTTAATTGCCTTCGTTTGACCTTTGCGTGAGCGCGCTATTTCACCGCCAATCACTTGCCTGCCTGCCTTATTGCCTTCGCTTGCGTAGAAAGCGTTAATGAAGGACGTTCAAGCGAAGAGCAAGTAAATTACAAACGCACACAACAGCTACAACCATTCGATATATTTAGTTATATACATATGAATATATATATATATATATAGGCACATACATTGATGGCTGTTAAATGCTAACGAAGTAAAGTAAAAATTATTTGCCAGCAAATTTTCTTCAATTCCTTTGATTATTAATTTAAATGAAGCAGTCAAGCATTCACAGCAAAAGCAACAACTCACGCAAGCGTGCAAAAAGCGCACCCACAACAATTTCCTTCAGCCGCCCTGTGTTTCAGCGTTCGCATTCGTCCTTCGACTCTCACTCGGCGTCATTGGCGTTAGCCTTCCGCTTTGCTTTCTTTCCACAAGCCTAGCCGCCAAGCCAGGCCATGTGTCCTAGAAACGTAGCAAGCGGGTCCATACAAAAGTATATATGGTATACTTGTGTTTATATAAGTAACGGTGTTGAGCCGCTAACAAGCAGGCATATATCAGGCACATCAACAGGCTGCCTGCCAGTTCAGTTCACTCACTCACTCACTCACCCAGTCTCACTACAGCCTCAATTCACTTATACCCCACTTTGGCCCTCCTCCTTCATCGTCGCTTCGCATTCACTTGTGCTGTGTCCTTTGTACCCAGTCGTACAAATTTGAGTAAATGAAATAAAAGCTCAGATGAAAAGAGTTGCAAACGGAAAAATGTTAAATTAAATATAAAAAGGTTTCATTTAAACGTCGTCAACAACAATAATAACAACACAAATAGCAAGCAAGTCAAACGCATAGGCCTCAGTGTGCTTTGTTGTGTTGTTGTTATGCTGTGTCCTGTGCGAATACTGTGAAATCAAACAAATTTAAACTTGAACCGCATCTTGCGTGTCCCATTCCATCGCCCGTCGAGTTACTGGTGTACAGTTTAACACGATTTTCGAGAAATAAAAAATATATTTGATAGAATAGGAAAAGATGTTAAATTGCTTGTTAAGTTTTTATGATTACTTAACAAGACTGTGGTTTGAGATACTGTCGCAAAACTATACTTTACTGTAATCATCTCTCATATATATTTTATACTGGATCTTCGAAAGATTAATCCAAATGAAGGAAACTCAAACGAAATCGGAAATAAATACTATCTTCAATTTAATATTGTAAACAGAGATAAAAATGTCTTAGTCCATTATAAGCGCTTACGCTCATATTTACGAGCAATTTACTGCTAGGAAAATATATTTTAAATCCTACTAGAACAAATAAGAATAATCTAGGTCCAGAGGAAAAACTCTCTAACATACTTTAAAATGTGAAACACCTTACAGAGCGACCTATACACATTTTCGGGAAAATATTACCGAAAGGATTTCCACTTACATTATATGTGGGCTAAAACAGTTAGAAACGATTTCTATAATTTTCTGATGAGATTTGACACATGTCAGGGGAATAATTTATGCTAAGTTTTTACGTTGAGACTTAAGTTAGTTTAGACACTCAAATAAAAATACAAAATGATGTTTTGTGGGAAAAAATGAGGTTCATATTGTTATTGTTGTATTAACGGATTATCTGTTTGACACCCAAAGGACGAGAAACGTTTTATTATCCTGATTTTATGTACTTAAGCAACTCTGTTGAAATGTATTCAAATTGAGACCTTACGTATAAACTTAGTTCCAAGAGAATCAAACGAATCAATATGTTAAAGTGACATCAACCGAACGGCTGATAATGGCTAATATGATGAGGGAATGACAAGTACAAATTGTCTCTTATTTATAGAAGAAATAAGTTTATTTAAAGTCCAAAGACTGTTTTTTAATTAGATTCAAAATCGTGGATGATTTTATACACACTTTAATTCCAATAAATTATTATTTTTAGCAAACTATATTTTCCAGGGACCGGAAATAAGAAAAATAATAAAAATCAATTCAAAATTTGTGACATATACATATAACATACATATAAAAATTGCATAAATAAATAAATAAAAATTTTGAATTGATTTTTATTATTGATTTAAAAATATAAAAATCAAAAATAACTCTTATTTTTTGATTTTTTTGATAAAAGTCATACGAGTTACGGTCCCTGATATTTTCTCCTTCCAAATATGGCAATCGCTCCACTGTGCCAACGCAATTGCGAAAATCAAAGGACGCCAAGCAGTTGCAACTACTGCAACGACTATGAGGATGTACTGGACCTAAACGGAACTGAACTGTACTGAACTCAGCCAAGCTCTACTTAACTTAATTTCAGTGAACTGTTGCTCTTATTAAGCGCCACAGTTTTGTTGCTGTTGTTGGTATGGCACTGGCACTCTTTGCACAGATTACGTTTACATTGCGTTGCGTTGCGCTGCGTTTCCTTGGCGATTCACTCAGGCGGAAAATGCATAAACTGACGTTGCTCTTGAATATCGAATGCCTGCCGCATACGCTGATCGTCTCTGTGACTATGGACATTGCCAATCAACTTGATGCGGGAGATAGAGGCAGGATGCGAAATCGCTCAAGGTCTGTGTAAGAAAGAAAGTAAACTGAGAAATAGAGAGGAATTTTCATTTGGCATTGCTTAAACGAATTTGCTTTGTACCTGAGACTCATACATATGTGAAGATGTTGTGGGAGAGGCGAATCAGTGAAGCGGAATAAAACCAACTTCGGCAATGCGTTGAAAGGACCGAACGATTATGAGAGGTCCTGTGAGGACCGCAGTTTGCAATGTTGTTTGCCGTACCTGACTTTCAGGCGAGTTTGGCTCATGTATGTATGCACTATTCGTCGTGGAAAGCAAACACTTTTTCAATTATTTATTACAAGCTGTTGCGATTTCTCGGAAGTTTCTACGATTTTCTTGTATTTACTTGATTTTCTTTACAGCTTGCCATTTAACTCTTCGTGGAACGTTTAATCTTTCATTGCTGTCCGCTGTCCGCTTTGGGCTGGCACGCAGCCTCAGTGCAGTTGCAGCAACACCCACGGGGAGCGACGGAGTACTGTGCAGCTTTGATGGCGAAATAATGTGAATTAAGAAAACATTTTTAATGTAGATACCGACAAAACAAGAAGAAGCAGCGGAAATCTTCTCTGAAACTGTTGTGCATGCGTATCTGCTCCGCGTTCATTGCGCACCGCACAGTTTTACGCTGCATTGCGTTGTGTGGCACGTTGCAGTCATTTTCCCTTTCTCCGCAGCCTTCGTGCAATGCGCAATTTCTGTCGCTTTATTGTCTTTGCCGGTCATGTACCACCTGGCACGCGCTGCACTACGTGCCGGTTTAAAGTTTAGCATGTGGATATCAGCAGTTATTTTTGTGGGCGGACAAACGATTATTAGGTGGTGACTCCCTGGTGACTCCTTCATTTCACTAATTTAACAACTTTAATTCGTGCTGCCTCTACTTCGTCTTTGATCATACCTCTTTTCCATTTGTTTTTGCCTCTTTGTTCTCCTGGCATTTTCGCTTCACTTTCGTATTGCACTTTTCTTCATCTCCCTTCCATTCGTCGCAATTGCTTTTTAGGTCACATGGCTTCGTTGTAATTCTTAATCCCTCCAGCACATCTGCTCCTGCTATCTATGCAAGTTGGAAACGTGCAACATGCAACCTGCAACCGGCAAACTGCTTTGATAATTGAGTGTGCACCACCATTACGCGGCAGAAAGGAGTGAATGAAATTTAAAAGTATAAGATTTTACACCGCGACACTTTATCTTGTCCACTCGACTCAAATTAGTTAAGTATCTCTGTTTCAAATACTCTATTAAACAGTTATGCCTGGGGTGCTGTAGTGAAATGATATTTTTACTGGGATGTTTTTATGAGGTCACCGATGTGATTATTTTCTCAACCCAAAATAGCATACTTATTTAGAATGCTTTAGAAACTCTGGCTACACTTTTGCTTTTCAGTTCTTCAAAAATATAGTCGAGTTTCGGAATTAATTGGCGGGTGGTAAATTGAGCCTATGACCTTACATATTTTGGTAGATATATTTGGTAGAGTTTGCTCTACACTCCTTAATTCTTAAAACTATTTTGAATGGAATATTTTCATCACAGACCTTTTAATTTCATCGACTAAAGTAAAATGTGTAATGTTCATTTATGGAATACATACGCTGGGTATAAAAAAATGGCTGGCAACTGAACTTAGATGGTACTTTCCTGACTCATTCTTACAATTCCTTCCAACATTTGTGGCTCGCAGTCGTCCCATTTTTGTTTCAGCGCTTTCCAGTTCGTACTACTCTACCTACCCCTCTCCCGCTGTCCCTAACACTTACAGCGGTTTCTAACACAGTGAGCGCCACATTTACCACCACAGTCAACACTTTTTGCCAGCATCACCGCTGCCTTTGTGGCTTGGCTTTGTAAGCGTCGCTGTTGTTGTTGGTGTTCGTAGAAGCACTTTGCCAAGTTAGTTTGCAACTAAAGTGAGTTAATGGCACTAATTATCTGCTGCAACTTTATGCAAATTGCTGGCTTTGTCTTTTGCTGTTACGTGTGATACAGAGTTCACACTCACACAAACACACACACACCATGCGCTTACAACAAACAGACCGTCTGATGGGTAGTCAGAGATTACTTTTATATTTGTGTTTACTTTGTGTCGTCTGTCGAACATCTTTCCGGTGTAGCAGGGCCCAGCAGAATAATTGCAGCTATTTAGAGAGGGTAGTGTTACTTATGAGATTTGAAAAATAAATAATATTAAGAAACCAAGAATTTTTTTTGTGTATTATGCAGTTGCATATGCGGTTGAATACAGTAGTCAGTTTTGAGATAAGTTGTATTGGAATAAAGGAACGGAGTTGGAACGTGGCTCTCCACTTTTCGAAAAATCAGCTTAGGTAAAACGATTAATTTCAAAATCGGGTAATGTTGGCAACTGTCAAAACTAATCTCACAGTAACTACTCACTCATTCCAACAAAATAAAAATCATCGATTTTGTGATCATTTGTATCGATAATTTTCATCGACTTAATGTTATCGATTTTATTATAATTTAATTTTGAAACAATCTTCTGGTAAAATTAATTAATGGCAAAATTAATCTCAATTAACTAGCCGCTCTTTTCAAAAGAGTTGATAATTTGTTTTGACTAAATGTTATCGTTTTTTATAATGAAACACTATAGTTAGTAGATATATATATATGTATATGGATTTTATGAAAAAATATCGATAATTTTCTTCGACTAAATGTTATCGATTTTTTATAATTTAATTTTAGTTTTAAAGAGATTAAAAGACGATAAATGATGGATATAGTAAGATGTGGACCATTTCACAATTCCCATAAATAAATTTTTTAGTTAGTGTTAGCAATTCAATTTCAATATTAATCAAATACATAACCATTAAAGTGCAACTAAGTGAACTGCTATTTCAAATCTCAACCCTCTGGCTTAGCACACTGGGTTAATATGTGCAACTTTAAGTTCTTAAGTTTTCCTGTTGTCTGGGTCACGTAGCTGATCCTGCTGCTTATGCTGCACAACTATTTGGTTGCAGTGCACTAGATAGGCGGGAAAAGTATGTATTACCGCGAGTGCAAGTGCGAATGCACACGCGCCACCGAGTGCTGCTTGCATGAGTTTTCCATTAAAAGGTTGGAATGTATACATGTTTTGCTGTATTTCGCAACTATAACTTGCTTGCATATATAAATAAGCCTAAAAATAGAAAGCCATAGCTGGGAAGGTACAAATAATACACCTGCACATACAACAAGTGTATTATTCCAAATGGTTTCCTTCCCAGCAGGAGACATATGAGCGCACGAATCCACATACTCACGCCATAAGTATGCCTACAAGCGTGCAAAGTTTCTTTTCTAAGATGCTTCGGAATTATGGGAAGCTACAAGAAAGTACAAGTATTTTCACGCAAACACACGCACGTCCATGATATGCTCCACTTGTATGTGTTCTCTGGTATATGTATGTATGTGCATGCAGTGCAATGCAACTCTTGTGTTGTGCCGTTATTGCAGTCGGAAATGTACCAACGCTTGCTTATCGTTGTAATTGTAGTTGTTCGCCACCAAGCGCCGTATGCAAAGTGCTCTATGGGATTATTTTTAAAAAGTCCTTTGCATTCCTTATACCTCTTACGAGTACTCGCCCTGCTTTATTCGCTTTTGCCATTTTATCCTTTTATCTCTGCTGATTTACAACGACAATGTCGCTTATTATTTATGTAGTTGCATGTGTGTGCCGGTGTAGTAATGCATTGAGGTGCACACAAGGCCTTGACGGCGTCGTGACTGAAAAAGTGCAGCATTTGAATAAAAAGTTCCACACTCAGCAAGCTGGCTTGGGGCACCTCAGGTAGGGTTTTTATTAGTTAATGCTTTTCGTAAGCACTGTGACTACGCCATGCCATTTATTTTAATTCTTAAGAGTTGCCACTGTGGGTGTGTATGTGAATTGGTAAAGTTGATTTATTTATTTTCTCTCGCAATTTGGCGAGAGATTATGTGACAAATACAATCATACTAGCTGCCGAAATAAGCTGAAACTCTGCCACTAATTAATACTAAAAGTTGCAAAGTGTGCAATTTTAGTGAGCAACTATGATTCTTAATGACTGCGTGCGATGCTTTTGTTTTACTTTATAACGGTAGATAAAATATATAGTAGATGCCGAACTGAGCCCGCTCTTTTATACTAATTTAAAGTATAAAAATGGAATCGCAAATGTTTATTGTCGTAAAATGATAGGATGTAGACAGTTAAGCTTTATCAGTTACTAAGTTAGTGTTCAAAAAAGCTATTCCAAAATGTATGCAACCTTTTTCTAATATATTAAATTGCGAAAACCTAGGCATAAAAAATAAATCGTTGCCTACATTTAGGCGCAATATTCATTAATTTAGACATGCGAATAAGATGCGACTTTTTAAGGGATTCTCAAACAGACTTAGCCAAAATAAAACCTACTTTAGTAACAACTTTTTATTGTCAGTAAAATAAAAACAATTCGGCGAACTAATCAAACCGCAATCCCCAAAAAATCCTCTAACAAATAATATGCAGAGCGACAAGTAATAATGAAAAATCTACAAACTTTTGTGGGCAAATCATATTTCCTAAATGTGAACCACATTAAATACGCATACTATCAACTAACTTTCAAAACTTGCCTAGCGGCTCAAGTTCAACACATTCCAAGGGACCACCGTGCTACGCGCCGCCTACAAATTGATGTTTAAGCAATGAGCGCAAAGTTGACCAGAGACAATGTGTTGAGGGAAAGCAAAATTCCCACAAGATAAATGGAGAATGTTAAAATAAAAAAATGCATTGTCTCGTGTTTGCATTGCGGTTTCACGAGCCTATTTGGTTTGGTTTTCTGCCTTATATTTGCTATTTGCTGTTTTTCTTATTGTTATTAACTGAAGTGGCATGTAATGTGACGAAACCTAAAAGGACGACAAAACTTCGGAGAGATGGGCAAAAAAAGAAAACATGGCATTATTCCGAAAACGGGAAACACATTAACAAAGAAATCCGGTTTGACAATAACTATTAGACAACAGTAACAACAACAACAACAAAAATAACTATCATAATAATAAGCAACATTGCGTTTAGGTAAGTGGTTGGTTGACAGAAAAAGGGCATGAGGCCACTGCCGAAGTATCATTAATCAATTGCGCATACGACGAACGGCGAACGGAGCTGGGAAAGTTATAACGTATGCTTGTGTGTGTATGCAAGTCTTTATTCTGTGTGTGTGTGTGTTTGGCGGTGCCTCGTCGCTGCTGATTCAGTAAACATTTTCGGCAACATCAACGATTGCGGCACGCTTCGCGCTCACAAATCTCGACGGCAAGGTCGAGCCCAATGCTGAGACACCTCGTTTAGCACGACCACCGCCGCTCACCGCATTGCGCTCGGCTCGCCAGCGACTGTAAATGCTGACGGTGATTGCGTTCTCGTAAATGATGCATTGCGACTGCCAGAGCGCCTAAATGTGTCATTAATATTACGCCGAATAAAGCGAAAGAATGCCGGTGGCAGTTGCGGTGGTGGTTCTTGGTGAGTTTGCCGATGTCACGTTATTCGCCGTTTGTGGTTGGCGGTTGATGTGCTTTTCGATTTGTAGCTATTTATAAGTATTTCGCCACTTTATTATTGTTGTTAATTTTGTTTTTGTTGTTGTTGCGCCGCTCTGATGCTTGTCAACAATAAATGCGCGGCATAACGATGCTGATTTGAACGCTCGAAATCGATTTCCGCTTTGCTTATTGAGATTAAGCGCTGCGCTGCCAGAGAGTTGGACGCCTTGTAATAACAAGCTGACGGCGACAAAAGCAAAGTGGAATCGCAAATAGTTGAGCGCAAACGCTTCGTAGACAGTTAAGCTTCGCTTATGCGCTATTTGTCAAACACTCGAGTGACGCTTTTATAAATATGAAAATATGCTCGAAAGCCTCTCCAAGCTTCCTCCCGCCCCCGCACACGCGCAAAACAAATACATTTATTGTCCTACATACGCTCGAACAGTTATTCATGTAAACGCTTTCTGTTTTCTCGCTTTGCCATTGCCCACTTAGCGCCTGGCACGCACTTAAGCATGCCCAAGCATCTGATAATTTGTTATTTTCGCCAGTTTACTAGCTTTTAACTCCCGCCATTCGCCAAATCGCTCGCTGATTGTGTTAACCGCATCAGCTTTTGCTTTGCTTTCAGTTTTTCAGTTTGCAACACTTCATGCTTTCAGATTCGCTCGACGTTATTTGTTTCGCTTTCACTTTGCTGAGCTCGCTGTTATTTTCTGTTCCACTTCAAGTGCCCTCCACCACCAATATTCGCCATTTGGCTGTTGTACTGAGCAAATACTCTGTATGATTGTGAGTATAATATTTGTGTGTACTTTTTGTTTATGGCTGCGTACCTCTGAAAGCTGCGCTTGAAGTGTTGCAGCAAATGTGTTTGTGTTCGGGCGAAAAACTGAATTAAAGTGATCCTTGGCTGCTGCTATTAATCAGTCAATCGGTTGTGGTCCACATTCTTTTATTGTGGTGTCTGTGTGGAAAGTGTGTCAGTGGCGTTTGGTGCGAAAAAGCAGCGCTTCGATCGATTATTGTCCTCCAAGCAAATCGTATTTCATCAGAATTGTATTTGATGTTGCACTTTTGTACTTGAACGGAGTGTTAGCAGATTTATTTGTACTTAACACCAATGAGGTACTTTTTGTGATTTTGAAAAAAATTGGTTTTTCAATAGCTTCTGTTTATTACTGTTAAGCAGAAACTGTCACATGTAATAGCTCAAATCTGACGAGAATAGATTGTTGGAAGGGGTAGACTATTCATATCGAGAAGTAGTGTTAATAATAAAAGGGAATATTTAGCGATTGAATATTTTTTTATTTATTTAACAAAGACATATTTAGCAAATTATTGTTAACAAATAGCTTATTTAATAAATTATTCAAAGCAAAAGTTACGAGCTTAGTCGCAGTTTTTGGGCTACTTCACTTCGTTGAATTTCGTAAATGTATTAGTGAAACATCTGTACCCCATTTTTACCGCTAGACCACAAAAATTAATTCCATTAAGATATCTTATCTAATGATATATCAACAAAGTAATATATTTATATATATATTGGAAATTAAAATTAAATTACTTTGGATTTGGATCTGGAGTAATAATTTTGTTGAAAAGCTTTAGAGATTTAAATTTTCTCAGAATACTTGATGGCATGCTTTTTATTAAAAGTTAAAAGATTTCATCAAGCATAATTGAAAGAGCTCTTAGACTTTATAAGTAACGTATTGTCATAAAACGAGGGCGAGCCACGCACACCTTTGAAATAAAGATTTAAAACAGTTTTCCCAAACCCCACTGGTGAATTTACTTCATCTGAAACAAAGCTAGAACATATGTATCCATAGATATAATGCCATCTAAACTCATATTAAATTCACAATATATAAAAAAGCAATGCTTTTCTGTGTTAATCATAATAAGATTATTGCTAAAACGCATTTGTGCGGCAGGAAATTTCAAATAAAAAAAATGTTACGTATACGCAGTGGTGCTTTGTCACTGCGGCAAATGCAAATTTTTTGAGCTGTATAAAATGAATAACCGAATATTTGTCGTTAACAAAATTTTGAAAAATAAGGTAGAACATGGCAGATGTTTATAAATAATTTTGGATTTATTTGCATATATGAGGACCATACAGGGCGTATGAGTAACAATAAAAGCGGACTGAATCTAAAGCTTATTCCCACCATAAACATGTGTTTGTGTTTAGATTTCGCATTTTCAAAACAGAAAAACATATTATATAGCAAAATCCTGAATTTTTTTGAAATATTTCTGCTTTATATCTCTCGTAGAAACTTTTTCCAATTTTATTCGTACTTTGAACTTTAAAATAGCTGTTTGTATTTGTTGTCTATCTGTTCATTCTGTTTCTACTCACCCATCAATTTGATGACTTCGCGATGGCTAATGAAGACATTCAGGTAACCGTTCGCAAGCAGCGGAAACCAGCCCACCAGCGCGCACCAAACATTCAACCAAAATGTTGACGCCATCTCTATGATACTCCGACTGGCTGCTGGTTTTTGATTGTTGGCGTGGGAGGGCGCTGCTGTGCTTTGCTTTCGTACGAGTAGTCAACTCAACAACAGATAACGGCTGGAGGAGGATGGCTGAAGTGGATGTAGAGGAGATTCCGTAAACGTATGCTCTGGGTGTGTGCGAATGCTGTGCCAAAGTCAATTTCAAAGCGACGAAAGAGAGTGAGCCAATAAAAATTGAAGAGAATTGCGAAAAAGTAAAAAACGCCAACGGTTGGTTATTTGCGTTGTTTTGTTTGCTATTCGTGTTTTTCAATGCCGTTTTTGCCGCTTCGTTTTGTTGGCTATTATCCAGTGGTCGCTGTCGTTGTAGGCGATGGAGAGCGCGCTGCTAGTTATACGTTTTTTGGCGCAGCAGCACACAAACAAGAAGATGGCGACTACGAAGGATAACTGAGTTCAGTGACTGTACGCAAAGAAAAAAAGAAGAAGTCAACAACAGTGTCAGCAACAGCGTTTACGCACAGACACACTGACTGTCGCACAGTCGATGGCAATTTCAATGCGCCTCGTATTGCCTAAGGACTGTGATTTGATTCTTTCGCGCTTTTAATTTCGTGTTTATTTTTTTGGCTTTCTTCTACTGTCGCTGCTATTCGCTGCTGTGCACGTCTAGCTGTTATTGTTGTTGCTGTTGTTGTTTTCTGGCTGAGCTGCTTGTTGGTCGTTGACCAGCACTTTCACCAAAAGCGCCACACAATCAACAGACGTATTGAGCAGTGATTGCAATGCCGCCAGCCGCACACTTGGCTGCCTTCTGCTTTATGTGCTCGTGTGCGCCTCAACGTATGCAACGCCTGTGGCAGTGTCTGTGGTGTGGACGGCGTCGGTCGTCGTGCGGTTTAATGCGGCTCAATGTGTTCTGGTTTGCTGTTTATTGCAGTTACTGCTGTTGTTACTTGTTGTTGCAATCGCAGCTGTGTTACGTTGACAAGCTGCCGCGCAGCAGACACTGGAGGAAGTGGTGTAAGTGGTTGTTGTAGGTACAACAGTTTGTGTTTTGTTTGCTCGTGTTGTTGCACTTGTTGTACTTATTTGGTTGTCAGTCGTCGCATCGGCTAGGCAACAGTCGTCAGCTGCCATTTCTGTGTCGTCAGATAAGCATGCGGAAGCATACAGCTCGTATTTGTTTTTGTTGCTATTGCGACGTGTCTTTCAAACTTCAACGTTTTCAATTTTTTATAACGGCTTTTTTAAGTTTTCTGATTTTATTTTGTTATTTTTTAGTATGTGTCCTTAGTGTTTTAGCTGTGATTTTTCCACACTTTTCTTGGCGGTTTTCATTTTCGACAGTTTTTTCGTTATTATTTTTTATATAGTTTACATTTACATACCGACAAATACCGTTATATTTTCGGTTGTCACATATGTACTTGACATGCCCTTCGTTTGTTAGGCTTCTTGAATTTTGCCGTTTTTCCGCTGTCACTATCTACCCTTTCACCTTTATTTGTGCGACACTTTCTGCAATGAGAGGAATGAATGAAAAATTACATTAGAAGACTGGGTTGCAAAAGAGCGAAGAAAACGAAAAAAGGCAAATAGAAATCGGATCACATATGATTTAGGAAATGAGAAAATAGGCGAACAAATTTGGTTTGCGCCGCAAGCAACGTAACCAAAAGCCAACGCCGTTGAATAATACAGTTTAAATTTGGAAAGCACCGAAAATCTCTCAATTTTTTCATACACACACATTTATATATATGTGTATTGACTTTTGGAAGTCACCTAAATATTTTAGTAAATTTAGAATGTGGAATATTTTCAATAACCTTTAATGGATATATAATATTCTGATTTAAATGGTTGTGTAAATGAATAATTTAACAACTTTTATTTTTTTCGCTACCAATAATGGAACGTTATAAAAATTGTTTCGAAAAAATCTGAAAATATATGAGGTTATATTAATAATATTCCCCTTTCTCACTGAAAATGTATTTTAGCGAGGTTTGACCTAGTATTATTTTAATAGTTTGGAAATACTGCTGGGAGCAATTACAAAACTCTGCTGCATATTGTTCTGATAATAGAGCTCTGATCTCTCTGAAGTAGAGTTTCAGAACCAATCTCGGTTTTCCATGTTATTCGGTTCCCAAAGAGGTCTGAGCTCTCTGAACTAGAGTTTCCGAATCAATCTCATTTCTTCATGTTGTTCTGATCCCTCTAAATCAACCAATCCCTTTTCGTGGTGGTATTATGTACAGGGAATAGTATCCTTTTAGTAATAGCTTTTAAAGATTTAAGAACATAGAGAACATATTTTCGAATATGCTAATCTTCTATATATAAGTTATAAATGATTTAAAATCGTATTCGGACTAGATGGTACGGGGAAAGAGTAAATAGAAATACAATGAAAAAACTGCAATTCGAAGATATTTTCTCTGAACGAGATCTCTATTTTTGTAAGAATCTACATAAAGCGCCAATTGCAATTATCATTTTAAATTCCTAATATCATAAATCAGTGCTGGAACACCGATAGACACTTGCTGATTGGGTAAAAAACAGAAAAAATACCCAAAATACGAGAGACCTAAAAACCTATAGAGATACTTTAGAAATAGCAATTCCGCGAAATAGCGCCGTTGAAGGGAACACAAATTCACTTGCCACCTAAGCAATGAATAGCAATTGCAGCCTAGGCATGATCCGAAGCCGCATTGTCAGCGCTGCTTCACTGCTGTCATACTGGTTTGCTTAGGCGGTCGAGCCCAGCGAATTAAACCGAGCCCCAAAATACCAGACATACCAGCATGGCAAAACTGGTAAGGGGTGATGTGTGGCATGTGGCTTGTTTTCAGCTCACATACCCACACACACACTAGGAATGGAGGTTTGTTTGCCTGTCTGCGTGCGAGTCCTTTTGGGGTTTTCGTTGTTTGCTGTTCATTTATTTTTTTCTTGTTTCTCCGCTCAATATTGCTTTGATTTTGAGCTGTTTGTACTTTGCTTGTGTTGCTTTTTGTTTGCTTAACTGTATTTCACTTAATTTTTTATGTTTGTATGTGTGTTTGCTCTGTTTTTGACTGCCACACCAAGTTTTCTAAACAATTTTAAATGTTACAAACTTCTTGAAAAAGTAATTAAAAGTTGCAAAGATTAAGAGACGCTCACACTCTCTCGCTCGCTCGTTCGAGGAGTGTCGTCGCGTGCCACATGTTCACATGGAACATGCAACAAAATTGTGAGGATACTCGTACAATGTATATCATAAACTCATGTCAATCCGCAACCACAACCATATGGGTATTTGTTGCTTAGCAGCTGATTCACACATTTGCAGTGAGAGTGTATGGCTGTGAGTATGTTGGCCGGCATTTTGCCGTGTTTAATGCCTCACCTTTGATTGCTGTTTTATTTAAGCTTCCTTGGCGAACTGTAAAGTGGCGCATATTTTTGCTGGTCAGAATGTTTACAAGAAGAAGAAGCAGCTGCAGCAGTGTTGTCGCCAAATAAAATAAATAAATCAGTGGAATTATTTAATTAAGTTCTTTTCGAACAAAGTCTATTCCTCAGGGTGGTGTTGAAAATGCAGCAAAAATTATCTGAAAGCAAATCTTCTATTCAAATACATATGCGAAAGAAGTATTGAAGGCAAGTGTTCTTTAAAATTAACTTAAGGCATTTGGGAAATTTCAGAATATTTGTATGTGGTTTATTTTTAACATAACACAGACATTTTTGCAATTTCAGATGGAAAAAAGGTGGAATGGTGAATTTTTGGCACTTATTTTAATACATAAGTGGGATTAGGCTTGATCTTAAAAATCTTCTGTTTGAATAATATGTATTAATCTATGGGATATTTTTTTGTTAGCTAATATTCTAATATTAGCCGTTTTTTAATAAATAACTAATAATTTGACTTTAGTAATTCGAAATTGTCGCTCTTATCTGGCAACATTTTATAATATAACTAGCCGCCCGCTACCGATTCACGCGGGTTGAAACAAACATTTCAAATGTTATAAATTTTTACACATATGTATTTTTTGTACATATGTACTATGCACTTTCCTGTTTCTTGCGCGTGTTCATTTAAAAAAGTATATTGAAGAAATTCGAGTATGAAATTATATTTTATTTGTAATGATCTAAAACTTGATTACGACCTCAAGTCTTTGGTGTCAGATGTCTTTCTCTCGGATTATTAAGGGAGCTTGTATATCTAATATTTTGACGATTTTCAGTTTCAGATTAAGATTCTCCATGACGGAGTCTTTTTGATACCCTCACCTGGGAACTATTTCCAAAATGTTTAAATTATAGCAATAAATATGGCCTATGGTACTCGAGGTGAATGTAGCTTTCGAATGGTGAAATAATTTTTGAAATCGGCGCAGTAGTTTTTGAGTTTATTCATTACAAACATACATACAAATCTTTCCTCTTTATAATATTAGCATAGATATAGATTCATACCGATGAAGATAGCGGAATAAAACATTACACCAATATCGATAATGTTGACAGGAAACGGCAGTCTCATAACGGAAGCGGATATGTTACAAACGAAAGTCTTCCATGAATCGGAAACATTTATGTTAAGCCCTGAAGCTGACGCTGCTTCCGTCTGTAAGCACTTTCTGGAGGACGTTTCCTGTCCAATTTCCACTTCAGTCATTTTGATCACGTGACGTCATTTAAAGATCACGTGATATTTTTGTTTACAGGTCATTGACACCGCCCAGATCACGTGATGTCAATTCAAGGTCACGTGACATTTTTGCTTACATTTATGAGTGAGGTCAATGACCCCAACGTGATCACGTGATGTCATTTAAAGATCACGTGATCTTTTTGTTTACAGGTCATTGACACCGCCCAGATCACGTGATGTCAATTCAAGGTCACGTGACATTTTTGTTTACATTTTGAATGGGTCAATTCTAGGTCACGTGATATTTTTGTTTACAGGTCAATGACCCCACCCTGTTCACGTGATGTCAATTAAAGGTCACGTGAATTTTTTGTTTACATTTATGAGTGAGGTCAATAACCCCACCCTGATCACGTGATGTCAATTTAAGGTCACGTGAGATTTTTGTTTACATTTATGAGTGAGGTCGATGACCCCACCGTGTTCACGTGATGTCAATTCAAGGTCACGTGACATTTTTATTTACATTTATGAGTGATGTCAATGACCCCACCCTGATCACGTGATGTCAATTCAAGGTCACGTGACATTTTTGTTTACATTTATGAGTGAGGTCAATGACCCCACCCTGATCACGTGATGACAATTCAAGGTCTCGTGATGTCCTCCATTTTTGGACTGTATAAGGAAATGCCTGAAGAAAACGACTCCTGAAAGTTGGCATAGCTTTAGTTGTTTACGAGATATATATAAAAAACTTAGTAGGGGGCGGGGTCACGCCCACCTTCCTAAAAAAATTACATCCAAATATACCCCTTCCTAGAACAAATTTCACTTTCATAGCTTAATATATGGCTTAGTTATAGCATTATAACACATACCTGTATGAACCTGTATGAATATGAACGAGTTATTTTGAACAACCCTATGTGCAACTAAGACTTTCTCCTATATTTTTATAACTACCAGATACCCATATTTTTTTAAGCAAAAGTTTTCTTACGTAACTTGTGAAGAAGTAGTTAAGGAATTTTTTCTACACACACCCATTTATGAGCTGAAATATGAGCAGCACTTCAGCGTAAGAAATTCTTAAGTATGAGAAAATTCAAGCCAATCAGCCGCTGCTGCCGCTTGGTATAGCATAGCACAGTTATTCTGCTGCGAGGCCAAGCAATTGGTGTTAAGTGGTGCTTTGCTAGTTTTGATTTTCTAAAATTTACTATTATTAATGTGATTTTTTTGTTGCTAACTAACGGTAGATTCTTTTTATAGCAGTTTTTGCTCTGTTGTTCATGTTGGTGTTGCCTTGACGCCCCTTGGTTGAGTACACCGGAGTGATATATAAATATAGTTTTAGATATGTACGTTGATATATATTTACTTGTTTGTTCTTTTTGTTTGTATGTATGTATGTATGTAAGTCTGCATTTTGCTTAGTTTTGAATAAAAAATTTCTTCATGATTAAAATGTGCGAATATTGCTTGATTTCCCAGCAGATTTTTTTCTTCAAAACATGCCAATGCATATGCAAGCATGTGTTTACAAAATGCAAGCAGCTTACATAAATTTTGTTACACGCACATAGACATATACACATACATACATACATATGTATATGAATTGTTATTTATGAGTTTGGTAGTTGAACCACCGGTTTGTTGTTTAATCGTATGAAAACTTTCACCAAAGTTTAAAAATACAAAAAATTCCACTTTTTCTCTAAGCTTTTGTTGCTCCTATTTTCATTTTTGTTTTTGCTGGGATTACTATTGCCACTACTGCTGCTGCTTCTGAATTGTGGTAGTTGCAAGAAAATTAAATTTTTGCCAGCAACAGCTAGGTGGCTATTGTTGTTATCGCTAAGCGTTTTATACATTTACGCACACACACATTTCACGTTCTTGTGAGCTAACCGCTCAATTTCAACAACAATAACAGGTTCAAGCATCAATTTCAGCATGTTGATTTTGAGCGCGGCTGAGTGACAGAGTTGCCACGCAACCCTTATTTAATATTTATGTGCAAGTACGCGTGTCCTTCAGCGAAATTTCGCGAAAACTCCTACCCACGACTGTGGAGTGTCGAAGCGCTGCCATTGAGCAGCTTCTGCAAGGACGACGGCGATGACGACAAGTGCGGAAGCGCCACGGCGTATGGCAACAGTAGCGCACTTCCGCCTGAGCGGCGGCGCATTTGTGTGAAACTGCCTTGACAGCAAGTGCGCGCGGGTGGATCGAGCGTCGTTACGCTGACTCTGCAGTAAACTTTTCATTTTCAAATGTTTGCTAGTCGATTTGAGTTGCAGCCAGCGTCAGCAGGACTTGGCTGTGTGTGTTCGCATGGTCGCCTGCCGCCTGCCAGTCAGCAATCAAGCACCAATAGCAGACGGCGGGTGGAATGCTGGCGACCGGCATCTGGCAACCGCCAACCACCAGCCGTCAAGGCACAATTTCGTAACACTCTCGAGCAGGCAAGCAGAAAGAATTGAAAACGGAATTTTTTCACATTTTTCAAAGATCCAAAAAAAAGGAAAAATTATATAAAAACACCAAGAAAATCATGAAATAAATTTCAATAAAAGCTTCAGCCAGTGACGCGCGTAAGCGTCGTCGACATGCATGCATGCGAACGCAAACTCATTGCAATGCACACAAACTCAAACCGATTCGAGCGTGTTCACAAAATACCTACACATATGCACACACACAAGCTCACACGCTAGCAAGCCCCCTGCCAGCCAAAGGTGGTGAAAAAGCTGGTTAAACCGAAGTTTTTTAAACCCACAAAAGTGGTAAAAAAAGTGGTGAGTTTGCCATAGGCCAGCATAGCTGCTTGTGAGTTTTTTAACCACTATTCCCCTCACACGTACGAATACAAAAACAAAACAACCCAAACGTGTGCGTTGGTGTTAGTAATTGAAGAAACATGAGGGGAAAGTGGTTAGGCCTGGCTGGCAGGGCCGTTACGTAAATATGTGTGTATGTGTGAGTGTTTCTTTACTTGTAGGCAGTGCGTGTGCGTGTGTTAACCAGCAATTTCGCTGGTGATGGAAACAATAATGCCAAGCTTACTTCAAATCTTCCAATCCCCGTCGCCAGTCCGCTCCGTCATCGTTCGTCCGTCCATGTCTCATTGGCTCATGCATGTGTATCTAATGAATATTCTTCACATTTCTAATGGATGCCATGGATACCGTTGCTTAGCCAGCGTTTGTGTATGGCGCAAGCTACTATATGCTCCATCGCATGGTGGTACACCAATTATCACTGTTAAGTGTTAGGCACGTTTATTTATTGTATACTCGAATGGATGCAGTTGTGTCTGATTGACAGCTTGTCGCAAGCACCCAATTGGAAATTAATTAAATATACTTCTATTTGGGGAAATAATTGTTTACAGTGGTGGAGTGGGTGTTTGAAGTTTTGTATTGTTGGGACTTGCAAAACGATTGCGATTATTTTTATTACAAAATTTGATAGCAATAATTTCAATAATCTAGTTTAAAATTTGCATTTTTCTTAACAAAATTCAGTAGCTCTTTATATCGGCTGGCTCAGACTGCAATTGTATATAAATGCTTATGGAACATCCTTTGGTATACTATTCAAATAACACAGTTTCCTATTATTTTTATCAATTGTATAATGACTATCTAAAGCTACTGAGTCGGGTAATTGCTGATACAATTGGTTTGAATACAGGAAAACAAATTTCCTTGATCCCGAAATGATAACCTCGTAATTTCGGGTCTAATATTTTTATACTCTCGCAACAAATGTTGCTAAAGAGAGTATTATAGTTTTGTTCACATAACGGTTGTTTGTAACACCCAAAACTAAACCAGAAGTTAGACAGAGGGGGAAATTGGGCAAAGTTATATATACTCAAAGTGATCAGGGTGAAGAGTGGAGTTCAAATCCGAATGTCCTTTGTCTGTCCGTCCGTCCGTCCGTCCGTCCGTCCGTCTTATTGCAAGCTGTAACTTGAGTAAAATTAAGATATCTTGGATGAAGGCACTTTCGGATCATATAAGAAAAGAAGAAAGAATAATAGAAAGAAATCGGATCATAACCCCACGCCCACCTCCCATACAAAAAGTTAGGTTGAAAATTACTGCTAAAAAGTGGGTTAACTCACTAACGAAAAACGTCAGAAACACGAAAATTTACATAAGAAATGACAGATGAAAGCTGCACTCAGATTTTTTTACAAAATGGAAAATGGGAGTGGCGTCGCCCACTTATGGGTCAAAAACCATATCTCAGGAACTACTCGACCGATTTCAATGAAACTTGGTTTGTAATAGTCTCCTTACATCCCAATGATAGTGTTGTGAAAAATAGGCCAAATCGCTTCACCAACCACGCCTACTGTCCTATATACCAGAACTTTGAAGACAATCTGAATCGTTTTTTACTTTTACTAAATATATAAAGTAAGCACTAGTGAAGATATGGGTGCAGAACTTTGCACAAATACTAGGTTAATAGTGTGGCAGCCCCATTATAAAAATCGCCGAAATCGGACCATAGGTTTTTAAGGCCCCATATATCGAACACAAGGACCTCGGTGCTTCTAACCTAATATTATGGTTTCCAACTTTCAATGGACTTTTTACAATATATATGACGAATATGTGGGTCAATTGTGTATTATATAATATTAATTAAGTTAAATAAATAAATTGCGAGAGTATAAAATGTTCGGTTACACCCGAACTTAGCCCTTCCTTACTTGTTTTATTTTTATTTACAAAAAATTTATAATCGATTAGATAAATTTTAATAAACATTTGCGTTAAATACTACAAATAAAGTCAATAGACGCAATTTTTATAGACCACTGTCGAAAAGTTATTTTCGTGATCCCGAAATTTCGACACTAAGATCTCTCATAAATTTCCCAGTTTTTAGTGTTTTTAAAGTAATATATAACACAATAGTGTAGATCTCCAATAATTTGCGACAAAGAACAAAAATGATTTAATTGAAACTCATTTTTTATGATCCTAAATAACACGAATACATATGTATATGTATATAGTATCTTATGAACCACTGCAAAATAGTATAATAAGGATCCGAAATCACAATCCCGAAATTTCGGGACCAACATTTTTATATAAAAATATTACTATTGGAATGTATTATTTAAAAATTTTAGAAATTTATCTTTTTGTTAAAATGTAGCTGAATAGTGCTGACGACTTATTATAGTTACTTAAGTGACTTATCGGATCGTTTATAATATAATGAAGAGTGTCAAATATATACGACTATGAAACCGATTTAACCAATTTAAGGATACACACTTTCATTCAAAACTTCATATAATGTAATGCAATATATGTACAAGTAAACATGTTAATTATGTACATATGTATGTATATGCAAATGTATTTACATTTAAGCACGGATTCCACGCGTGCTCTAACTATAAATAGCGCAGCTTTTACATACATACAACTGTATAACTGTGAATATTTTCACACATTCGAAGCGAATTGCATGCAGAGACGCTTCTAAACATTTGCATAGCCATAAACCTGTGCATGTGTGCAAGTGTGCAAGTGTATATAAGTCAGTATTTAGCGCCCGAAGTGTGCAATCAATGCGCGTTCAACAAAAAAATCTGCCATTGGCAATGCAGCGATTACTAATTCAAATATCTACAACAACAATTAATAGCTTTTTATCTCATACAACAACAAAGCAGCGATGTGTGTGTGTGTTTGTTTGCATGCATGAGCAGCAGCAGCTGCAATTGATATTTAAACCGTCAACCGAGTTGTGGAGCATTGTGGCCAATTGCGTTTCTATTTTCATGCTGAAGACTCACTACAAATGCAATAACAACAAACACTTATACACAATTCCATGCAAATTTACCTGTGTGTGGCATGACGCTTACATTTGCGCTCATTAATACTCGGCAATTCGATAGCTGTATACACTTCAATGACTAATTACTGTTTTCAATTTGTGCAATTTGCTCGTACACATCACTGTGTGCTGACATTCATTAATTTTTGGATTTTGTTTTTGAAAATCCGAATTCGAATCGGAATCAGAATTTCATCAAATGCTATCCTTTCATGCTATTTGATTGATATTTTGGTTATAATTTGAAAATAGCAGGGATGATACAAAAAAAAAAATGGTATGGATAGTTAGATGGACGAGATGGCTGGGTGATTGGATGTTGAAGAAGTTAATTTGTGATTTTAAAAGAGTTTCAAAAGTACAATTTAAACATAGAGCATGTTTTAGTAGATAACTAATTTCCTTCCTGCGCTAAATTAGGTCACAAACTGGCACTTTTTTTAGTTCGGCATTTATTTCGCCGACTTCGTATTTGTTGACTCAACAATCTCATATTGGTCTCCTGTACAGTTGTTGGTGGTAGACGCCTTTCCAACGGTCTCGATTTTTAACGATTAATGGGTGGTCCTGTTTATATCTTTCGAGAAATACCTTATTGTGTATAGTCTAGTTCTCTTTCTTTATTATAACCGATTACCAAATAAAAGACACACAAAATAGAGCTTATTAAACTCAAAACAAAAACAAAATAATAAGTAAATATGTCCTTAAAAACCTCCCACATTCGTATAAACCAAAAATATAGCAAAGTATGATCTCTTAAGGACGAATACAGCCAGCAGCAGTGTTAGTGAAAGCAAAAGGCAATGAGAAATTCTGATTCAAAATACACTTTTGGAAACAAAAGTGAATTACTGGGCGAATAAGCAACTGGCTGCAGAGAGTCAACGGAGCGTGAGACACATTCATATGTCTGTATGTTTGTAATTATATTCAGATGTACATATGTAGCCTTGAAGTATGCAATAGCTCATGCATAGCAAGTTCGGCACATCGAATATGCAATATGCAAGTACTTAACATATGAAACGCATAGCTGTCTAAGGGAGCACAGACCCCCACACAGACCCCCACACATACACTTACGAACGAATATTTGCACAAAAATAGCTAAAAGAAAAGAATTGCAGAAAAATAAAAAAGTAAATTAAAAAGCAAATATTAAGTAACTGACAGCCTTGAAATATACACAAGAAAACATTTATGTGTGTGTAAGTGTGTCACCGCAGAGCAAAATTAAATACCCTAGTGAGCGCAGAACATCCGTTGGATGTCAGCAAAGCAACGGAAACGGCAAAAACGTATAATTATGCTGATGATATGAGCGTATGCGTGTGTTTGCTGCGCATTTACATCACAATCGCCATGAAAGACAGCCACAAACACACTCTCAATAAATATTGGATATTCTTTTATGTTTACATATATACATACGCTCCCATAAGTGCATGCTCCCACTCATCACTGTGTGTGTGTGTGTGCGGGCAAATATCCATTCGCATACAAATTATACTTAGTGTAAATGCTTTCGTCGCATGTGAGTAGGGGAACGCATCACAGTAACCAACATTCATCATTCATCAATAATTCAAAAGACATATTTCACATGAATTCAATGGGTAGTTGGCGCTTGCTGGGCGACAGCAGCTGGGGCAGCGAGCGGGCGACAGCTGACTCATAAATACACATGTCTGAGCGCAAATATGAAAGCTTTCACACGCACAAAGAACATGTGTATGTGAATACAAATGCAATTGGGATACTAATTTTTACGTATTCGGCGAAGACTAGTTTTGTGCTGGGAGGAAGAAGGTGCATTAAGCTTAGGTTAGACATGATATTCACCATTCAGAATAGTCTTAATAAATACGATATGTACTCTGCAGCATAATGCAGCAGGTTGGGATCATCTTAATAACATAGAAGTCCCTAAGAATGTTCTCCCCATGAGTCATATTGAGTTATAAAATCACGAAACCTTTACTCGTAACACAAATGAAACCAACATTATATCACAATGAACTAGTTAAGGACTACTCCTACAATACCCGTTTACAACACATGCTTGCTTACTTATTTTCTCAAAATGTCTGCTTCAACGTTTAACATACGTCTTTCGCAGTGCCATTTGGTAAACGAGCATTTGCTCCACGTACTCAATGAATGCTCACACGCGCATTCATAACAACATACATAAGTACAAATTAACACAATGACAACAACAAATAACAAGTACCCACACGTCGGAGTGGAATCTGTATGTGTATGTACATATGTATTAGCAGAAAGATAATGTCATCGTCATCATCAGCTGTGATCATTAACTATGTGATGAAAAGACCTGCCGCATGCACGCACATACATATATATTTATAAAAGGAGCAGCAAATAGTCATATGTGTTTATGGAAATGTGTTAAGAGAAATCGGGTATGAGGGATTAGTGGTCCACAAAGGGAATGACACATCGGTATTTTGAGTTTTGAATAAATTTCACAGCGTGTTAGGGATATACATATGTTGAAGATGGAAATCATATTTTTTTATTAATTAATGTTTGAGGTAATATAACTAATTTTTAAGATTTATTTATACGAAATAATTACTAAAAATAAAAAAGAAGTGTTTGAAATAAAATATTAGATATAAAGAAACTTTCTCCATAACAATCCCAGTTTTGGAAGTACATTAATTATGGTTAGGGTTACTTAGTAGGAAGGTTTTGAAAACTCTTGTAAAATATATTATTTTCTGAAATATTTCCGAAGCAAATCTAAATTTAATGATTTATAAACAAATCTCCCTTCATATTAAATTGCTTTCTAATCTGATTGAATAAATTGTATTTCTATCTTGTTTATACACATAAAAAATCGGTATACATTTTATATTCGGTTGTTGTATGTTTTAGCGATAGTAGAATCAAAGTCAATAAGGAATATTATCGTCCAGTCTCAGACTTGGAAAGGGTCGGAAATACGCTGTTTTCTTGTGGTCTAGCACTAAACTTGAAAACAATAAGCACTTGCACGGATGTAAGATCCTTATGGCCTGATGTAGAACTCAAGGGATCTCTTGAATGCAAAAGGTTTCCCCAAAATTGTAGGATGATTCGAACTGAATGTTGGAAAAGTAATATCTCGGCATTTATAGCATACACTTCTAGAGATTTGATCGTATATCGATGTGAGGTGGCTCGCACATTCCCTATCCATAATACCAAAAATCTGAAATTAATTCGCTTTATAAACAACAGCATGTGCCACCTTAATGTTTATATATAAGTATATTACCTAAATCTAGAGTATGTGGCAATAGCGAATGAATTTTCGAACGATTATCTGAAAGCTTTTTAATTTCAAACATTTTACAAATAGTTGTGATTTCTCCCACACACTTGCATGCCTCCATTCCTAGCAAACACTCGCGCACTCAAACGGAGGAAGCGGCATTTGTTTCAATTTGCTGGGATGTGTATGCGTGCCTTTGTGCGCAGCGTAATCAAAGTGACTATCAATCTCAATGGAAAACTCTAACCAATATTGACAGGCTCAACTATTCGGCTAATGAAAGTACGACAACTACGAATTGCTCAATGTGGCAGTTAAAAATTTTTATTAGTCATCAGCAGTAACATCATCAAAGAGCATCCTTTTCGAAGGCATTGAAGGCGGCAGCGCGCCATCAACCGCAGTTTGCTGTTCTACGCTCCACACAGCCGACGCTCACCATGCACTTCTTACGGCTGCTGATGTATTCAAAGCAAACGAAAACTTTTCAATAACAACGCCGACGGCGCGTCCACCAAAGGGTACGGATGAGGGAGAAAAGGCAGCTAAGAAAGACGCGGAAAGTAGGTAGCGTAATGGCAGGAGGCGTGGCTGATGAATAATAATTTCGCAGCGAACGATTGACGACGATTTGGCGACCAGCGAAACGCAACAACCGCTCATCATCATCAATGCGAAGGACAACAACAATCATCAGGCAATCCGGCTAATTTCAACTGATGGTAGAAGCCGCTCAACAACAACTATTGCGTATGCTTTATCCCACCCACACCATCATTGATTTGTGCCCAGAACTTTTTCGATGAACCCAAAATTCGGAACCAATAAAAATGAGCAAAACATTTAATGCTGTTGGGTGAGAGCTGGTGGAGCAAAGGGCAGGCCGGAAGCAGAACGGAAGTGAGTTTGAGACAACAAAAAAACTCAATAAATGTCGAGTGAGAGTGAGGTTTTGTGAAATATATGTGTGTCAGCTTGTGTGTGTGTCTCGTATTGGATTGCCGAAAATGACGATTACGATTTAACGATGGGACAGCAGACATGTCGATGACTTTGACGTTGGCACTGGCTGCTGTTGCTGACAACATGCTGTGCTCACTTGGCGCGCCGGCAAGCTGACAGGCCGACAGGCTTTGCTGTGGTACGAAGTGTTTAGGTGCGAGCGCCACATTCTGCTAACGGTTCATACTTATTCCCGAAATGCCTGAAACTCAAACAAGTCGAATAATTTGTAGCATATATGTACATACATACATACATATATGTATATGTGTGAGTATTTGTAAGTGCCGTCAAAAGGGATGAGAGGGGAATGTTGCAGAGTAAATTAAAATAGACTTTGCCCCAAAGCAATGAAAGCGTTTCAATTATAAAATTGGCTTTCATGCCGTAGTAATTCAATTGGGAGCAAATAGCAAGCTTAGCAGCAGCAGCAGAAGAAGAAGAAGACGAAGCGAAGAGATGACGTAATACATATTAGACGCAGAAGAGTGTATGTAATGACAAGTTCACGCAAAGAAAGCGAAGAAAATAAGCCCGACAGCGCCGGCAAAAGAAAGAAGAAAAGTAGCAAAGTGTTGCATAGAAAAGTCGAAGTCGCTGCAAAATGGCAACAGAGGATGTGGTAACGGAAGTGACAGAAATTCGCAAAAAGTTACTTGAAGAACACAAGTAAAGCATAATGAAAGCGAGCAGCGAACAATGAACGACCAAATTTCGGGTGAAATTGGGACAAATGCTCTTCTTACCCCCATTTTAAGAGTTGTGTGTGAACGCCGAGACTAGAGTGAGTGTGATATGCCGTTGCAACTTTGGCTGCTGGACGCTGGATGCTATGGCATACTTACATACATTTCAGTACAAAAGTTGCTCCTTGAAGTTTTCTTTTGCATGCAACTTTCGAAACTCGGCGCAGCATCACACAAACACAAACATTGAAAGGCTGCAAGCGTAAATAGATTGCCTACACAATATATGAATTTATAAAGCGCCGCTCATATTAAGAAATAACTATACTTTTCCAGCCGTTGTTGTGCTGGCTGTTCATGCATTTAGGTGTGTGTGTGTGAACCTGCCGTTAAGTAGGCGCCATTTAGCTCGGAACCGCAGAATTGTGGGGGATTTTATTAAGGTCTTTGTGCATGCCAGTGGAAGATGTAAGTAATAGCCCGCAACACATGTAACATGTGTTTGTGTGCTTGTTTGTTGTAATTTTTCACTTTCATATTAAAGTGGGTCAAAGAAGGATTTTCACTGTTCTATTACTAAAAGTTTATGAAAATTGTAACAAATTGCAAATAGCCAGAGTTTCGAGTTCTTGTCTGGGTTTTACCAAGTAAGAATTTTATCTGTAAGAATTCATGGTCCTTGAAAGAATTCCTTCGCTAATTTCTTCTGTTTTACTTAAGAATCGTCTAGAAATTAGATCAACATTTTTTGTATACAGGATTTACTTCGCCTTTGGAACCAGTCCAACAAGGAAGTCTTTGAGTTTTCCACCGTTTAACAGCTCTTTACTATATATTCCAAGAGATCTCGCAAAATCTTCCGAAGATAGTCCAAGAAACGGGTTCGGCTGTAGTGTAGAACAAAGCAGTGACTAATGGATAAATATTTATGTTTCTTTCTTTTTTCCTTTTACGCAGTTCTTTTAGAATACCCAGCTAACGGATGGATACGAGAGATGATAGTCGACTATTTATGAGTTCAGTTTTATGCCATGAATCCATTAACAAGTGTTGCTTATGATCTGCCGAGAATGAGAATATGATTGAGGAGTATTTCCAATAGACCTATTGCACCATATATTTTGAGAATTAAGGAAGCAGAAAACGGGACAAATATGAGCAAACTAACTTGAAGGCCCTAAATTTTTTAAAGCTCATTATGTATGGATCACAATCTGAGAGTTTCCATAGATGCCGTATGGATCCAGAATATGTATTTCAAATATACAGATCAGGGTACATAGTTGAGATCTAAGCTATGGCTTCGATTATCCGTTTTTTTGAAGTGAGATCTCTCTATATCATCTTATTGGACGATAACGAAGCTCACCAATTTGATTCAATTTAAAAATTCCACATTCCGGATTCATATCGTTTACGTTCCCCAAATTGCCGATAGCCGTTGGAAAATAGTTTACAATAATTAAATCATTTTTTATGCCGTTATGCGGCAGCGCGCACTTCAAAAAACTGGTTCAACTCAATATTTAAATTGTATATTTTTACAGTTAACTCGAAATTTAAAATGGATTCGAGTTTTTTGCTGCGCGCACCAACCTTAAAATCACAATGAAATTATTGCGCACAAATGGAGTTTGGCAGCCGATAGGCAGATAAATACTTAGCTATGTACATAGTATGTGGATATCTGTCGATAGGTTTCCCAGCGCTCGCAACAGCTGGTCCAACAACAGCACGCTAAGGCTTGCGGGCAAACAAGCGAATCGAAAACGAACTCACCGCGACCGGGTCGTCGAGAGAAGAGTTTAAATAAATTTGTGAATATTGGGCAGAAGCCAGCAAAATGAGGCGCGTCCACGACGAGTGTTGTGGAAAAACAAGTAGCAGACCCTAGTAGTGTGCTGTAGCAAATGGGAAGCGTTGAAGAAGCTTGTCCCACGGCTCTTGCTCACACCATATTGTTGGCCTGCTTGTGGTCCCGTTTTGCTTGGCTCTCGGCTGGCTGCTGTTTGGTGTGTTGGTCGCTGGGTCGCCTGGCTGTTCGATTGCTCGTTCAGCGGGTTGTTGAACACTTTTTTTGTGTTTCCGTTTGCACTTCCTGTCATTTCCGTTTTTTGTCGCTTCTCTCGTAACTTAACAGCAGCAGGTTTGAGTGCATAATTTTTTGCGTTGCCTTCAGTACCTTAATGCCGCTGCCATGGCTTGTTGTTTTCAGCGCAGTATTCTTTTTATGTTCTTCCGCCAGCATTTCCGCAGCAAGCGCCGTTGTTGGAGCGCTGCTCGCTGGCAAATTTAAAATGACAAATTCATTTGAGCATCGACCACTTTGTGCCCAGAAGAAATGAATAATTTAACTCGGCAGTGGCATATGGTGAGTGGTGGACGGGGGGAGCATGTTGGAGACCAACTCGTTGCGCTGCATGGAAATTCTAGTTTTGCTGCTTCTTGTTGTTGTTTTTGTTTACGTGGGTTTTGTCCGCAGTGTGGCGGCACATGTTGCAAGAAGCGCATTGAATGGAGTCTACATTGTCGCGTCATTGAGAAATTGTAAAGTAAGGCATCCGCTTCCGTTTGCCATTTTGTATCGCCTGAGAAAACAGTAGCAGCGACAATCGATCACCACCAAGAAAACAACAACAACAAACAGTGCATACATTACAAAAAAGAAAAGCACAACAAAAAATATCACCTGGTAATAAACGCTGTTGGAACTAAAGAAGAAGTTGAAGAATAAGAAGAATCAGCAGCAGCATGTTGTTGTTGTGCTCTACTTTGTTGCAGAAAATAATGGCATTGTAGTTCTAAAGTGAATTGCGCGCGAATGGCATGATATACCAAGCAACAAGGGACCAACTTGTGGCGATGTTGCAGGCGCATATGTGTGTGTGTGCTTTCGTTTATTGTATTAAGTAGAAAGTAAGAAAATAGAATGTTAAGTGCGCAATTTAAACTAAGAATTTTCCAAACTTCATTGAAATAAATTCTATTGAATTTTCGTGAAACAGAAAGGTAGCTGAGATGAAATAAGGAGCATCCGTTGTACCATACATACAGATGTATTAACTCAAAATGGTATTGATAGCAAGCATGTAACTAGCCAAGAAAGTCCTTACAACTAAATACTATGTTTAAGAAGAGGTTTAAGTGTTTTAAGTGAACGAGAAAGATATCGATCTGATGAGGCTTCATTTACTTATCTCAACGTAACATCATTTCAGTAAATCAGGGAGTCTTTATAGAACGTAGGAGAAAGAGTGAGAGTTTACTTTAGAGAAGTGTATAAAGCTGTTTCAGAAGCCACAACTACTCGTAAATATTTTAAAATCAATCGGAACTCTTGTTAAAAATACAAAGGGCTTGGGTAAAAGACGAGGTCTTACCATCTATCATGGAAGCTACTTATACTACATACAAATTGAAGAGTTCTCCTATCTATTAGATAATTTATGTAGATATACTCTTTCGATCAGTGAAAATATTTTTACTGTAATTCAATCCATTTATAAACAAAGATATACATATAATATTTTTAAGAAAACAAAAAAAAGTTTCACAAAATTGTCTAACTATTGCTTTACTTTTAGAAATTTAAACTATAAACTTTGACACAAGTGGCTTTAGTATATATATACATAACCATTTATTGTTTTTGTACTGTTTATTGTTCTTGTACTTGTACTGCAATCAGAGCAAAAACAATTGAAATCACAGTTCAAACCATTGAATAAATAAAATAAATTATATTTTAAGGACATTTAGCTCGAAGTGCTATGAATAAGTTTACATTCATCTCTTTCCCCACCTCATCCCGGTTTCTTTATGCTACACAGCATTGACCCTAAAATGACATACGGAATGTCCATCAGAATTCTCCCACCCCAGCATAGCGATAACGACCAGCATCAAGAAATTAATAAGTACTAGCGCACTCTGCAGGTGATGACTGTGAAAATATTTGCACATAATAAATCTTCAACTTTCATCAAAATTGTTTTGCTAAACAGAAAAAAAGAAATGGCGCAAAAAACTAGAAACACAGCGGTGTAAATTGTCATTTAGGGGGACAATTTAAAACGTTCTTTTTGCCGCATGAAAAAAGTTGGCAGAAACAGATTCACTGAACTCCCACCGTGCCGAGGGGGCGGCAGCAATTACGGTGCAGCCAGCGTACACGGAGCGCACTGCCTGTCGCCATTAGCATAAACAATAATGCGGGGAGCATACGAATGAATGAATCAACGAGCGAGCAAACCTGCGACCGACGAACGAATGGGCGAACTAGGGAGCCGGTTACGCGGTGAGGGAATGCGGAATGACTGAATGTTACATGGTTGGGTATTTTATATTTTTTAAACTTCGGTGTGTGTAACTGTGAAAAGCGTGCGGGAGTGTTGCCTACCGATCACTGTTATACCGTTATTTCAGCACCGTTGGTTGTTAGGTAAAAGTGCGTTAGGCCATTTCGTTGCGACACAGCTGAGATTCGACAATTTTTCAGTTTTATAACGTTACGAATGTAAAGACCGACAGTGGTCACGGCGGTGGCGAATGATGCAATGAGATGCCACAGGACAAAACCGCATGTAGCAGCAGACTCGATGGCATGCAGGCTGCTGCTGACAGAGCACCGAACAGCGAGTGTTGGAGAGATACCGGCGTCACATGAACAGAGCACAGAACAGAACAATGCGCCATAATATGAAATTTATAGCGTTTATTATTAAAATGAAATTTGAACTTTCAACTTCATAACGTTGCATACCGCTTGTATGTGTGGGCTGGTGGGTGGCGATATACCCATGCAGCATGTAGGGAAGTGTATCACTGCTGTGGCGCTATTGTCTAACTACAAGTACATAAGCTCCTGCGGTCACATCGGTCCATGCTGGCTGATTTCGTAACGAAACAATTTTTGTTACAAGTGGACGTTGGGTCGTATGAGCAACAATGTTAATGTTTAAATTGGAGATGATGTGAAACTGATATGGACAGCCCCGGCGGCGCTGTAACTGTAGTGGGAGACAGATTTTAAGTCCGAAACAATTTTGTGCAGGACAGTTGAAAATTATTAATCTGTTGTGCCGTTATGCTGTTGTAATATGACAGTAGGGGCGTTCGTAATGACAATGATATTGCACAAGTGATACTTTTGAAGTTATAACCCATTCGATATGGTGGCCATAATCATTGTTATTGTAGGCGGTGGGCTTGCATTGAATTTTGATTTGTTGCCATTTTTCGTACAGAGATTGTATTTGGATATGTGTATGTTTTATATATGCCTATGCTGTACTGTATTGTCATCTTTCTGACCATTTTATAATCGTTGAAGTTGAATGCGCTCTACATATAAGTTTGTGGAATATATGTATCGCCAAACTCCCAAAAGAGACGTAATTATGTCACATTCTTTCGACACTATTGAACTGATTATGATACTAGTTCTTCTAATCTGGATGGACTGTAAAGGTCCAGCATATCCTACTTTTCAAACTTTACATGTTTTCTTATAAGATAAGAGTCTCATAAATTCTGATTGATCAAATAAAAATCTTATCTTGTTAGAAAAATTAAAAATTATACATTTTACTTCCGTTGGGATTTGAACCCACAATCTCTTGGTTAATTGTCATGCACTCAAACCACTCTGTTCTACTTATAGCGACATATAATTTAGTACTCAAATAAATTTATAATGCAATGAGACAGTAAATTTTTTATGTCAGCTATATCACCGTGTTATAATCGAAACCTAATCGATTTAGACGCTCTACGTTGACAGTTTCTTAATATACAAAATAAATTATTTATGATATTCTACTTAATCCAATTCCAATCTAGCTACTGAGTACTGTTATACGTATATACATACATACATTATAGTGTAGGTGTCCCTTAAAATAACCGCTTTCGTTACCTCACTGGCAGAGAGAAGAGAGAAGATTTAATAAAATTATGAATACTTAAATATACACATTATGTCTGCCTGTCTGAAAGTGCGTGCGTAAAAGGCAAAGTAGACGCACAAAATGTAATAAAATCCTTGCAGCCTCCTCTATAAGCACACGCACAAACAACTCTTGAAAAATGTAAATTTATTTCACCTGAACAACTCACAATCTCAGCGCTGGCTCAATATTTGCTTCAGACTACTAGTTGCTAGCGCTAGAGCGCAGGTAAATACACCCACGCACGCATTCTCGCACCGATGTTTTGGAAACATCACGTTCCACATCAACAACAACAAACAACACGTTCGCTGCCAACGACACAGCGACGCATTGATAACGAGGCCATATTTTCAAAGTCATCTCGCATGCGATCTTTTTGTTTTCCATAAGCTCCGGCTGAAACAACACCATTTCGCTGCAAAAACAATGCCACAAGCGGAAATGTGAATTACGCGTGTGTTGCCATCGATGCCTGTGCGTGTGAGTGTGTGTGTGCACCTATACAAATGGGTTGCCTACCAGCCTGATTGGTGGGTGTCATAGTCCTAGCGCTCGTTAGACCCGTTGACTGCTGCTCCTGCTGTTTGCCTGGCTTGCACGCTGCCTGCTTGTGGGTGAGATATGATAATCATAATGGCAAATTTGTGTTAGGCGAAATAAATAAATGGCTTTGTTATTGCGACTGGGTGAGTAATTGTCAACGCCATTGTTGTTGTCTTGATTGTAGGAGCGTTTTTGTTGTCGTCGATAACATCGCCATTGGCGTAATTTCGGAATGCTTGCGCTCTGCCAGGACGAACACATTAATAAATATATCCTTATAAATGACTAAGACATAAACAAACGTGCGTGGGAAGTATACAATGCAAATACAAATATATAAATTGTGGACAACGCGTTGCATAAATTTAGGCGTTTTGGATGGCTTTATTTCACAGCTGGTTTCTCTATGGCACTCGGTGGTCGTGGTGTGACAGTTTTTGTTTTCCTCCAGTTTGGACACTTCCACTCATTTTTAGTGGCCACTTCAAGTTTTTATAAACACACTCACTCAGCTGATTTCCAGGGCGAGCAACGTTAAAGATTTTATATTATTAAATATGCTTCACGAGCCCACTTTTGTTATTCATTTTACTCGTTTATGGCCACATAAATCACTTCGAATGGGATTGGGCTGCGCGCTTGAATGGGCCTTATCTTCGACGAGGAGTGAATAAACGAATAAATATGCCAACGCTGTCACTTGGCATGATGACGGGTAGGCAGTTATGAGGGAAGTCTCCATTGTTTAAAGTCGTTTGTCGCTTTGAATATTTCTAAAGTTCTTCTTATTCTTATGTGGGAGAGCAATGGGAAGCCGGATTAACAGTAAATATTAGATATATAAATTGCTTTTGTGGATGGTATATAAGGATTGCTTTAAATAATATATGTTAAGTATATTTTATAAAAATATTTTATGAAACATTTTATAGAATTTAATCAGTTTAATATACGTAAAAATTCCGACTTAGTATCCTGCCTTTACTCTTTACTTCTTTCGACTGTATGACAGAGGCACACTATTAAAAGAAAAATATTCCCCTTGAATTACTTTAGAATATCTAAGCGATTTACCGCTGTTTTTTATAAAAATTATCCATAGGCATTAAAGACTTCACGTTCGATATCTGGGGTCTTGAAAACTTTGAAGGTTTTTTGTTTAGATGGTTCTGGATTTATATATTGTAAAGTGAACGAACCAGATAGAATAGAAAATTGAGTTAAGTGTAACATGTAAATATAATATCGAGAAATATATAATAGTTAGAATACTTAACATTGCGTTTTTCTCAGTTCTATATTTAAAAGTCGTGGGTAAATAAAGTATGAAATAAAGATTAAATCTTAGAAGAATTTAAAGCAGAAAACACACAGTTATTGATTTCTAGTATAATTGCCTACACTTGGTAAAAAATAACTACTCTTACCATTAGCGTTGAGGGCAATTAAATACTAAAATATATTAATTAATTGTAGCGGTAAGAAAATTGCGACGAAAAAAGATTTGATTTATAATCATAACGCATGGGTAACCTAAGTCTGGTAGGCCAATAAGCAACGCATAGATCAGTTATGGTTGTCAGTGATGCTTCTCCAGTTTCTCATACTTTGCGGCCCCCAAATACTTGCAACATTGTCTTGACAGCGCAGAACTGTAGACTGTAGACTATTCCCTGCTACCTTTTTCTTTACACTTCTTGCAGTCTTCTGGATCTATCAGCCCCATCTTGCAGGTGTGCACCGCCAATAGACTGTGGCCAGTGAAAATGCCAACCATGCTCCTACAGTCCGTTCTATCGAGCGTCAGTAGGAATTTAGAGTAGTTCTGATCTACCGCCTTACACATGACCCATAATATATTATCTGAATACTGAGAAGCGAATATTTAAAATATAAGTATATTTGAGAAATTCTAATTACTTATGGAAGAAGGCCATAAATGAATATATGTGTCAACTAAAAACGAATTCTGTAGTATAGAAGAACATAAGAAATGTAAAGATGAAGAAACTTTTAATATTTTTTTTTTTGTTGAATATTTCGTACACAATATTTAATACATGTATATTGTTGAATATTTTCATATAAACTGCATTTACCTTAATACATACATATATTGTACATACATAATAACCTTAATATTGTACCTTTATCTTACGTGTAGATATGTTGTATACTTTCATATATACCATATAGAAGTGAGTATGTATGCATGTTTGTTTGCACTTTCCGTTGCATTTGAGCAACCACCTTCGAATTGTAAAACAAATTCTATGAACTTTTGCTTTCAACCAGCACATGTTGACGCCTTTCAACACCCACAAACACAAACGCACACACACCTGTGTATACATTTACGTTACATGCGCTCATATGCACTGAATGGCAAGTCAACTAAAGGGAAGGGGAAGCTAACGGTAAGTGTAAGTACGAGCGCAAATGAGGTGACTGATGAGCTCTTTATAAACACACGCAGTTTATTTGTTGTAGCTGTGTGTGTGTGATTTAGCCATTTGAAGCCTTGTTTAAATGTCCAACGAGCGTGAGTGAGCTGGTGAGCATTCAAATGTGGGCTAAAATGTTTTTGGGGGATGTCCATCAAGTTGATATCAGCTGTTAGTAACTATTAGACGCGTTGACGTCGACAGGATATTTATATCAGCACATTTGCGTTTTTTGTTTTTGTTGCCCACCATACTTTTTATGGTTCGCCTTAGCGGTTTTGCCCATAAGTGCGCCGTAAGTGACCGACCGTAAATCTACATTTTTGTCCATTTCGGTTCCATTCACTGATTTCAATTAGTGGTGCACTTTTCAGCGCTAACGGTGCGGAAGAAGCCGAGGAAGTGGATGAAGCATTTGTGGCAAAGAAGCGCGCGTGTTCGCATTTTTTCTTGGAACTGGGAAATTTATTTCACTTTAGAGAAAGCTTGGCGATCAAACACAGTTAACATTGACGTAATCACGCAACAACAACAGCAGTCAAATAAGCAACAACAACACATAGCATTTGGCCAACGCATTACAAATATTAAATGGCCATGGTTAGTATAGTGCTTGCCTTTTTTCCGCGCTTATCAACGCATACTTGAGCACATATCCACATACATATGTATATCTATGTGTGTGTATGTTTCTGCTAACGGATAGTCACGCAAATGTAAATCTGCTGTGAAAGGACATTATTGTAGGAAATATTTGCTTAGTGCTCGCTTCGTTAGCGAGCGTGTGAAGCGTGCTAGTTGAGCGTGGTGTGGCGTGGCTGGGTCGAGCATATTTATCGGCGCGTAAATGCCGCAGCTCGAGTGAGGCGAAGCATATTAAAATGACGCTCTCATTTAGCATGTAAGCGCATATGTCGTAGTGCCATTCATATATATAAACACACTTATATATAATGTGTGTGTGTGGAGCATTCCAAGTAATGGCAAAGTATTTGATAACGCTGCAGTGGGTTCAAGGGGCGGCAGGCGTTTTAGAAACTGTTATACGAGGATTAATGTAAACAAGCTTGTTTGCCCCTCAGTATGTCTGTGCACATATTTATCTATGTAAATAATGGCAGATAAATATGTAAATCTGTGTGGCTCTCATTCTCAGCATGGACTGAAATGCAGCGCAGTTGTTGTTGTTTGCATTAAGCAAGCGTCTGGTCAAAGGCGGCGAAATAAATAGGTCGCAGATTAAAAGTAAAAGGATAATAAATCGTAAAGAAGTAAAATTAAGTGAATCTCTTTTCGGGGTAATAAAGCGTGGTGGTATATGAGTATAGTATCATGAAATAACGTTAATACTTATATACTGTACTAACATAATTCAAGTGTTGGTGTAGTTAAGTGCAACGAAATCGAGTAGCGTAACAAAATTTCGTCACATATTGTTCAGCGTAATACCCGAATTGTTAAATAATAAAATCACTGGATTGCCACCTCTTTGTAAATAAGTATATGGAAAGAAAAAACTATAAATAACGGAGCTTAGATTACCAAATAAAAAAGTTAGAGCATATCTTTGTGCATAGTGGCCACCTGTTTAACATTTTAAATTCAATTCGTTAAATAAAATAAATTAAATATTACAGTATCCCGAGATATATAGACGGATTTTCAGAAGAGTTGCCACTTCTATTTCGGGAGGATTTTAGTTAAGCGAATTATTTTGCAAAGATTATTTTCACATTTTATGTATAACCTGCGAGTTATCGCAAATCATTCGTGTCAGACCTAGCCTAGCTCGAAAAGTAATTTTTAACATTTTTCCAATACTGTCGTTTTTTTCTTCTTCTAAAGCAATGTACGCCGAAATGATAAATCTTGTAAGCATAGATCTATTGCAGCTAATATGATAACTAACGGAGATGTTTGCTGTGCAGCTAGCTGAAAATCTCTCGCTTCCTTTTTATCCTGCATTTTCGATATTTCCCAAGCTGGTGAATTACTACAATACAAGCACGAATAAGTAGTTCCGTAGTTTTTATTATACGCAATAACTATACCAACCTAGGTTCAGAATGAAAAGAAACGATGAAAATATTCAGAATCGTACATATATACAACAGCTTGGAAAAAAAACTAGGTCAAAGTGTCTAAAAAGTATTTCTGTATATATTTTGCAGCTTTAAATGGATTTATTAAAAATAAAAAAACAAATCATAGCCTATTTGTCAGAAAAGTCACGAAGTTGTCCTTAAGTGTGCAAAACTTATGTCTAACTAACCTACATACAAATTTCTAACCATTGTTTGTGTTGGACATTTTATTTACTATATTTTATATTCAAACATTTTTATATACATATCCATAGATTTAAGCTTGATCTATGGATATCTATGGATGATATGGATAGATAAAAAATAATACAACAATACAGTTTGCTAAATAAAATTCTGTTTAGAAATTCAAATCACATAAGAATATTTTTGCTTTGAATATCCCACAACTGTGGTAAAATATTTTTTGCAAAAGCAAGTTTTCACCTTATTTTATTACTATGGTTGTTTAATAAGAGATATTATAAAATGATGCTATAAGGTTTATGCTATGAAGTCTGTCTTTCTCGATCTATTTGTGGATACTCGTTTAAACTCTCTTTCTTTTCTATATCTAATTGCTTACGCCAGTCGTTTGTTCGATTCGATGTACCGAACTTATACATAAATTGACTTTGTGACTTTTACAAACTTGATTTTTCATAAAAATTGTAAAATTTTTTGAAAAAATTACTTCAATCGAATAATTATTTATAGAGTAACCCGGTCAATCAACTTCTAAAATAATAAAACCTTGATTACTTCAGATTAATCCAATAACCCTACTTTGTCAACTTACTTATGAAGCACTCTTATTTAATTTAGAGAATAATGGAAAAACTATATACCTTTTAATAGCAAAATCCAATTTGAAAAGCGCAGCGGTAATTCTTCTTTATTTTAATCTAACCTGACGACATAAAGGAGTCACATTTCACATGGTGTGAGGAGTTCAAAGCGGAAAGGATTACTAAAGGTATGCGCTAGGAGTAGAAATAAAAACATATAATGGAAGTTCTCAAATGTTGCTAACGACGATGGGTTGAACTTTTAAGTCGCTTTTGGGTACATACATTAAGTTATATGAGATATATATATGTATGTCATAGAATGAGTATGGTAATATATATGCAAAGCAGGGCGGTACCAACACATAACAGTGTATACAAGTAAAGTCAAAAGAAAAAGTGAAACTGGCGCAAACTGTTTATGCTGTTTATGAAAAACACATTAAATCCTTACTTATCAAAATGCAATCAGCTTAAATGGTGTTGCGGTCACCAGCCTGAGCGCCTGAGCACCGTGGTTGAGCAGCTTATGCGATAGACTAGCAAACTGCCTGGCTGGCTGGCTGACACGTTTGACTCGCTAACGGCTGTGTTGGTCTGCACTATTCGGATAACTGCTATTGTGGGCGCCCGCTTGAATATAGTTTAACTGAAGCGTTGTTAGCGCGTCATTGAAGAGCTGCTCTCGACCGAAATTGATGTGAAATGATATCCTACGACAAGAACATTCCGCATAAACCGCATACATGTGCAAATAACTGTATAAATAATATGAGTATATATCTTTTTGGTAATTCGACACGCTCACAATTTACACGTATCACTAGCCAAGCGGCGGAGATGGTAAGTTGGTTCGTGGATAGGCTTACGCATACAAAGGCCAAGTGCGGCGCCGAATATTTTATTATATATGCACAATATATCACCAACACCTACACACACACACATTCGCACTAACAAAATTAAACTCGCACGATTTCACACACTTCAATTCTCGTAGATTTTTACATGTGTATATGTGGCTGCGTGGCGCTTGGGTGTGAGCGCGGGTTTGGGAGCTTTTCGAACAGCACGCACAGACAGACACAATAACTGTATAACTGGGACCTAAGGACTAACGTAACAAAGTAACTGTTGAAAGCGGAGACGCGCACACAAAAGATATGAAGACTTGAGCGTTGCACGTTTGGGGTTTGGTTAAGTTAAGGCAGCGCCGTACGCGCAATACAGTTAAAGGAATTCTTTTTTATTTCGTATCTACTCACTTGTGTAGTTGTTGTTATTATAATGTTGCTTAAGCGCACTTATCCCGGTGATTTTGCACTTTCAGCATTTCAGCAAAGGATAATATTTCAACTAGCCTTAGCAACGCGCCTTTGCGTTGCGACCGACGCCTGTTCTAGTGCGAAGCCTTCAACAAACACAATTGAACAAATTCAACGAAGTTGGTTGGAACAAAGGCATTCGCTGCTTGTTAATGTCCTTTTGCATGCCGCGCGACCAAAGCATTGTGCGCGCAGACTTTCAGCACTCTTCTAATCCTTTTAATAATCTACTATTGTTAGCGCGCGGCGTCAACTTGTCGTTTTTCTTACTTCGCGCGTTTGTTATTACTTTTGTTATTGTTGTTGTTAAAACCACAGTAACAGTATGACAACAGAAACTTTTTATGACACTTTAATGAGGCGCGAGCAGCGACGCATTCCCGAGTTGGCTTATGCGTAACACGGTCGCGCGTTGCTAATGAAGGCGCGCTATACGCGGATTCTTGCGCGTCGCTGGTTGGAGGCTAGTTAACGAGATTGGTTTGAAGTACACCGTTATTGTTGTGAAGTTTTTGTGTTAGTAATGGTGTGCGCGCTTGACAACTCATTAATATGCCCGCGTGATAGTAGCGCGCTTTGTTCCGCTTTTTCGGACAGGTAAAGTTGCACTTGATCGGCAACTCGAATTCTGATTACAACGCCGGGCTTCTCGTAAGCGTTTTACTTAATGATCACGTATAAGCACTTATAGCGGTTCCTTTTGTTGAGCACAAACACTTTAAGAGGATTAAATTTTTCGTTTCGTTTGATTGCAATTTATATATCTTAAGGACACCAATGTTGGATGCGCGTCCAGCGTTCGCTGTTACTTTTTATTCTCACTTTTGTATTATTTTGCGTTAATCCGTTGATTGTTTGTTATTTGCAATGTAAAATTGAAAACACAATGGTTTACCAATGCTGACACTGACAGCAACAGCGTTGCGAAGAATACACGTCACTAAGTGGAAACCGCTGAATAGACCGGTTTGCGGGCGCGGCACGACGCGACACGTATAAACAAAACACACACGCTCACCGAATATTTACGTGCTTGTTACAGCGTCTACTTCAAATCGCCTCCAGATGAGTGGTGAACGGAACGACCGGAAATTAAAGAATTTGTTTTAGGACTGGGAAGATTAGCAATGCATTGAAAAGAGCAGCGCGTGAAGTTAGAGATTCAGCATAGTAACTTTAGTGTGGAGTGTTGATATTTGGAGTTGTGGAAACACCGGCACTTTTGTTGCGTTCTCTTATTCTTCTTCGTTTTCTGTCACTCAGTTGCAAACACACCACGTCTTCTTCTTCTTGTTCATTTACTTTTGTTAGCGGTTAGCTTTCTACTGTGTTGAGCTTTTCGGTTCACCAGCACACCGTCTACCGCTCAACACGAATGTTAAAGTACGACTGAAAATGTTAAGTTTTGGCTTTCATACAAATTCTTTACATAAGGAAAGCCATCACATCGCAGTGTCGCCCGCCGTGCGCTCTCTAACACCCCTCCATGAAGAGACGCTAAACTAATAACATTTCTCCAGCGCCTCGTGTGGGCACTTGCGCCGCGCACGCCGGTCTCTGCACAAACAGAGAGCCACTGTTTGCTATTTTGGCGAGAGCACACAAAACAAATGAGTTCAACATAAAGGACAACAAAGTTGTATTTTTGGCATTTCTTTGAACCTATAACAGCTCGTACACCCACACGGGCATGGAGTGTGCGCCGCGCATATGGCAACTGCAGGACACATATCACCATGAAATTAAAGGACCACTACAAGCACACTCATACAGATGTTTGTTTGTTTGTGTGTGCTTGTCAGCCTGTTTGCTGGCAGCTTACATTCGGCCGAAAGTGTTGTCAATTGGCACGTCTGTGGCGGCGTTATGTTGTTGGCTAGTCAGTTCAGCCATCACCGGCAGTCACCATGTGTCCGTTTACAGACTAGGATGTGCTGCTGAAGCTGCTGTTGTCATTATTCTCGCCCGTTGCTCATGACGCCTGCAATGTGGTCGAATGCCTGCTGCTTCGCAGCGCTGCAGTTAGCTTTCGAGGAGGTGGCGGTGGAGAGGCAAGTGTTGGGAGTTTAGCAGCTAAAGCCGGTTCGTGTTACACATAAATGTGTTATTTCCAACGGTGTTACCACTTGTGCATATAGTTTTTCCTGTTTCCCATATTGTTTCTAAGCCTAGTGTACTCATATTTTCTTCTTAAGTCTAACACTCTAACTTTACATATTTCCGATATAATTCGATGGGTTCTTAATGATCTCTTTTCGAAATGATTGGATTGGTCCTTTATAATCAAAATTAGTGTTAGTCATAGTCAGTTAAATAAGCGAAACATTGATATTGATATTCCGTTGATCTTCTCAAAAATACCCTTATTTTTTGGTTCCCAAGATGCATCGGTTCAGTCTTTCCAAGTTCTCATAGCGTTTTCAAAAAGAAATTAAGCACTATCTGTTGAGCATTATCTCTTCTCGGAAAGACTCTTTATCGAATGAGATTATGTTCAAGCGCCAAGTGATGTTCGAGAGCGCGGTGTTTACTGTTTCCGAGATCAACTAAAATTTTTTCGTTTTACTCTTATCAATTACAGAGGTATGTGATCTTTATGTCTTCATGTCGTGTAGTTGGGTTTAATTTGTTAGATCGTTTAAATATAACAAGTAAATCAGAGGTTACCACTGTCATCTGATAGAATATTATAACATACTATTGAAGAACTTATTGGTTTACTAAGTAGCTTTTAAGCTCTTCGAATTTGTTTGGTTCGTTAAAAATCTGAGTGTTCTTCGTAACAATTAATGAATCGCGACTTAATTTAGAGGGATCGTTGTCCGATTAGACACTGCATGAGTTATTAGGTCAATACATAAAGGCCTAAAGTCTTATACTCTCTATCACACGCAGCAATCATTTACAATTCAGCTGAGGTTATTTAATACTAGAAAAACCTAGTAGCCCATCCAGTCTGTCTCCACAACTCGCTATTTGTTTGTGTTTGCTTTTGGATGTTTGCGGTTGCTATCAACCAAGTGTTACAGCTGGCAATGCCGTTGATAGGAGATACTGCCTTGCTCCACAGTGACTGTTATCGCCACTCACACACACACATACACACTTATAAGCCAATCAAACCACTTGCAACGTCACGCTTCCATGGTTTTCACTTTGCCCATTTCGGTTCAACATTTACAGCTGCCGACGAAACCCCAACAACAAGTGCACCAGCAAAAACCCGCCGTCAGTTAAGCAAACTTGTGCGGAGCAGCGAACTCAGCTTGGCTGAGGTGGAAATGAGAAAACTTACCGCAGGATATGTTTGTGCTGTCGTTTCGCCTGCTAGCCTGTCTTGCCGGCCGACCAACCGACCGACTGCTGCTCTCTGTGTGGATTGCTGCGCTGTTGGTTATTGTTGTTCTTGTTGTTGGCGCTTCATAAATGCAACTGTTGCGCATTTTTGCTATTGTTTGGCGCTTTTGTTGATTTTCCTCGTAGTTTTTTCATTGCGTTGCAGGTGTTTTAAGGGTTTGAGGGTTCGCGGAGGGTCTTCATTGTTGCTGCTGTTGCTTGTTCTCTTTGTGTTTATGCAGTCTGAGCAGTGTGAGTGTCTGCGGCAAGGAGCGTTACCGACGGCGCACTGGCTTGCGTGCCGCGCTGAAAGGCGTGTTTCTTACGCTTTTGTGTGGGAGAATTTTGTGCTCGACGGATGCGTGGCACTTGGCGCTTGACTGTTGCAGGTGGCAAGTAACCGCAAGTCATTTTTATGTATTTTCCGCGAATGCTATGTCATGCAGTCGTCTATAGATTTCTGGTGCGCGGAGGAAGTCGCGTATGTGCTTTTCAACAGCTGTCTTTGCGAGTTCATTGTGGTCGCGCTATATTATTATCATACATTTTCGTGCTTGCTGTATTGCCAATCACCTTCTCTGTTATGCAGCGCACCACCTTTATCTTACGTACTTACTCTTACTTACCGCCGCCGCCCTAAGAATACATACATAGCACACCTCAGTCAGCTTTCCGCTAAATGACTCAGTTGACGCGCGTGCACATGTTAATGTCCTTCAGTCCTTTATTCTGCTTGTCTACGCTTGCATGCCGCCTTTGAAGTTCCGAACGGTTGTGACTATGCGAAATCGTTTTCGTCCGTCAGGTACTTTCTTAGCGCGGCGCGCTCGTAAATATTCATTCACTTCATCTAAATCACTTTTGCTTTTCTTCTGCTGACACTTTACACTTCCTTCCTTTCGGCGTCCGCTGACTTTTTAGTGAATGTTTCAAAACCATATTTCATTAGTGACAATTTTCAGCACAACCCGAGCTGGGCGCGTCTTCTGAGCAGTAAATCGAAATAAAAAATTATGCTCTAAACAAAAAAGGAAACAAGTTGAAAGGAAAAATTACATCAAAGCTGGCGATTTCCTTGAAAATTGGTGACGAAAACTTTTCCACCGTCCACTGTCTCCAATTTTAGGTTTACACTACTGCTGTTGGCTGGCTGGGTTTCTACAGCTCTTGTTCCGAACTTATCGCCTTTGTGACTGTCGCACGTTCGCTTGAGTTGATTTGCCGGAAAATGTCCGTCAATTAAAACTTTAATGAAATAACTTCAGTGCCAGAATTGTATGTGGGTTTGGGTAAATTGGCAATGGGGATCTGGGTGCAAGGAAAAAACTTGCTGCCTCGTCGCATCGATCGCTCACTCCATTATTTGCATTTGCGTGATTCTTATTCTGCTCTCCCCCTCCGCTCTCCGCCTCCTTTCCAATTAACACTTTTAACTTCTTAAGTGATTATTTCTCTGTTTTTTATAAATGTATTTCCTCATTCTTCCTCTCTGCAGCAGCGTCGCCAACTGACTTTTTCCGATCAATTTTAATTTTTGTTACATTCTCATGTTGTTCTTATCATTAAGTTTGCGCTATAGCAACCGTTATTTTGTACTTTTACTTTATATAAATGCTGTAGCTGTTGTATTTGATTTTGCTTTGCTCTCACCGCTACCGTGGCCAGTATGGTGCGCTGCTGCGTTACCGGTGTCGAGAAGTACTATATTAAAATTGAAGAAGTTTAATTAATTTAGCAGCGTGTCAGCAGAAGTCGGTCGGTCGATTGGTGTGTGCTACAAAAACAACAAAAATTCGGAAAAAACCGTTATAAAAACCAATAGAGCGTAAAAACAAATTGCATTGCTAACAGCTCCTTCGAGCATAGAATCTGCTCCACATCTGACCCTGTCTCCTCCTCCGCAATTTAACTACCCCTGCTGCTTGTGTTTATTAAAATCTGTCGCATATTAGGCAGCAGCCCACACCAGCTGAGATGAGCGGCCGGGCATGTTGTCCGCCACAGTTATTATAATTTGCTTTTCGAAAAGCAAAAACAAACGAAAAAAATGCAAATAGCTATGAATAAGGTTGATTATTTGGAATGTGTTAACTCCGTGCTGGGGTTCTAATGGCTCTTCATAAATCAGTATGACGCTCATTTGAACGGTTTATTTTTTGTTTTTGCTATTTTTATTTCAATTTTATGCCGTCCAAATTAAAAGCGTATTTAAAAGTTGTCAAGTGTATTTGCCAAGGGATTACAAGTAAGTAATAAATACATTTTTTTCTCAGTGACAAGGGTTTGTATAACTTTCTTATTATACCGTGACCGCATACGGATTTGTAGAGTGTACTGGGCGTATGCAGCAACGCCATAAATGTTACATTTTGGGTTAAATTTATTTTAAATTTATTTTTAGAAACTGTGGCTAGAATATATTAATATTGTTTTTTAATCGATTTTGAAGTTTTTAAAATGGTTTTCAATATTAAATAGCTTTTCTCAATAAAAAATATTGAAACATACGTCTAATTTCCTCATTGTCCTTTTTTAGGTTAAGAGAGCAGAATATAGATTTCTAATATACTTCAATATTGAACAATACTTGGACAGTTTAATTTTTTTTGTCTTTTTTAAGGTTAAGAGAGCAGACTATAAGTTCATTCAAAGAGATCCAAAGGATATAAAGGAAACTAATTCCTAAAATTAAAAAATATATAAATATAGGTTAAGTTTGTCCATTCATATACAATTGTAAATTTTGGAATCAATTTACGACATAAGAAAATGCCCTCTAAAGATCAATTTTTTTTTTTAACAAACAAAAGTGCAACCGTTATTAAAACATGCTGCAGATTATTATTTTTATTATGAATGACGTTTAATATTTTCGCCATTTTGTTTTTTGCAAGAGTAAAATGCACAAAAGTTGTTGCCGCGTCATCATAATGGACAGTATGCTTCGATTAATTTATTCTATAAAAAATGGAAATGTGAGTTTTTGCACATTTTTCAGATACCAACATTCACTTATTGAAGCATGTTTATGCAAACTAACGGGATAAGTAATAAAAACGATTGTTTTTCATTCGCTAAAGTTGAGTGGAAAGCTTTGATAGCTAAGTGTATTTTTCGGTGAAACACTTCAGCTTTAAATATTTAATTAGTAAATATTTAATGAATATATTTATTTATTTACATAATTATTTGTAATTATCAATCCTTAAGTGCGTTTTTAAAACTGATTCGGAAATCGATAAAATTGTAATAATTTACAAATCTCCAAACGGGACTTTATCTATCAGACCAATGAAACTCGATTCATTTTTTAGTAGAATTTCGACAAAAATCCGAAGAAACTTTATCCTTCAGGCCTATGGAACCCGATTATTTTAATTTGTTTTCCATGTAAGAAACACTAAATCTTTTCGCAAACTCTTCGTAAACAATAAAAACCGAATTCAGAAATCACGTCAGGAAATTGAACATTAAAGCACACGACTGGCCTAGTTACGACTAACACACCCCCTTCTTTATCCTCTGTGAAAGTAATTTAACACTTTCAATTTCCGAGTGAAATATTTTTAACCAATTCCTTTTACTTCTTAAGCGCTATTTACTCATGTTGCTGTTTGCTCGTCTACTTGCCGCTTCATTATTGATTTGCACGCAATAATTCGGAAAACTCGAGCGTACATAAGCACTTAGGTTGTCACATTGCGAAGTGGGGACAGGGGAGGACTGGCAATGATGTACTTGGTGTTGAAACTCACGCTATGCTCAGCGCACATCTACAACATGAAACGAGTAAGGAAAAGAAGCGGTTCCTTTGCAGGCACCCACACATTTGTACATTCATACAAAAAGGTCTTTGCCGGTAGTTGAACAGATTTTGATTGAGTATTGGACTTTGCAATACTGACATCAACAGATTGTTTTGTGAATGGTGGTGGTGAGAAGTGCAGCGTAAATAAACAATGGAGCATACAGACAGATAGACACATATATATATTTATATAATATTTACAGTTATGCAATCATATAAAATGTATTTGCGAGGCAAAATAGTGGTGCCAGGTTGAGGACAAAGCACAAAAATATATGAACTTTTCTATAGAAAATACTACAGGAAATAAAAATGAACTATGTAATGAGCGATAAGAATATATGTATGTCAGAGGATATGCATTGCGCCCGGGGGCTGTAAACTGCCAAGTATTTTGTTTACAATTCACGCACGTGTTAACTGGTTGCAGGCATTGCAAATATGTACAGACTTTTAAATATGGAATAATCATGTACACACAAGTGACTACTTACTATGTATTTGTATATTTGTTTGTGTGTGCAATGCTGTGAGTGGGTCTGTGGGTCGTTGGGTTATCCGCCCACGCTGAAGTAATTGGTGGCGATAAAATTGTGATTTGCTCGAAAGCCGGTGTGACGCAAGGTGCCATCAATGAAACTCGTCATCTGCTAACAATAGCAACAAGAACAACAACAACAGTAAGGCAATTATACAAGTAGTGGCGGTAAATGCTACGTGCATATGCAGGAATATTAGAAATAGCACACGAAACTAAGTTATTGATGTTCGGTTACAGTTTGAAAATGAAAATAATTAATTTTATAAAATCTATTCTATTGAAAAAAATTATAAATTTTACTTTCTGAAATGAGAATTAGTAGACTGTAGCCTATACAAAACAGAAGAGAATTTAACTTTATTATGAAGAAATATTGCATCTAAGTCGCGGTAATAAGAGTAGAGTAGCGTGCAGTGAAAAATGTTGCCTACATTTCGGCGTGAAGCCAAATAGAGGCTATAAATAAAGACTAAGGTTCCTGAATTTATATATTATTTTGCTGATCTCACTTTTCAAAATAAACCACCGTATCTTGCTCACGTATTTAATGATGCTTTTCTTAGTCGCTGCTAATCAGCCGCAATGACTTGCAACAGTGCACCATCTAACACGTTGCCCTGCTCATATCGCCGAATTGTTGTAAATGTCGAGAGGATGCTGTGTCAGCTTTCCAGCAACTCTATTAAACAATTACAGGGTGTGAAAATGCGCATTAAATACTTCAGCGCAAATAGGAACTACTGTGGGTGGATTGGGATTAGATCAGTAGTAGCAAGTGTGTGGATTAGGGCAAAACGAAATTCCATGTACTGTTTTTGCGAACTACAACACATATAGCAACAACAACAGCAGCAGCCACCGTGTGACATTGCATTTTTTCGTGATAACAGGCCACTAATCTGCGCTTAGCCACCCAAATATATTAACTGCAAAACGTGAACAAATAAACGATGAGTGTGCCGACACACACTACCATAAATATATACACATTATTGCTTAAATGCATGTAAGCATCGCAGAAGGGTGCGTGTGCATTTGTGGCACGAGTGTTGTATATGCAATGTGGCCATGGTGTGGGCGGCGTGTGATGCGGTACTCTTATCTCCAGTGCAAACACTTATTACACCCATTTAATGATCCCTTCCGGTGCAGCATGCTTATGACGCGTCAGAACAACACTGTGCCGCCTCCTATTGCCACAGCCTCTCCCAGCCACCAACGTTCGTTTGATGGTGTGCAAATAAATGCTTGAAAAGCTGCCCAACTATTGTTGTTGTTGTTGCCGTAGTTGTTATGTTTGCACATATGCTTACGCCTGCCAGCGCCTGCGGCTCAGATTGCATTGTATTGTTCGAGTATAACTATTAATATGAGTCTCCGCTGTATTGGCCGGCGGTTGTGTACTTGTGTGGCAGACGGTAAGAGGGCAAGTGTGAAAATTTACACCAAATCTTACGCCAGCCATACCCGAAGAATCCGCGCTATGTCTATGCTGCACATTCTACAACTCATCGTCCGCTTATTCGCTTGTGATGGTTGAAATTTTGTTAACTTATAAAAAACACAAAAAAAATTAAAGGGTAGCCAGAGCATTGTCCTGTCGTCTTTAAAATAAATATTTTATTATAAGTGCATATATGTATATTTACTCTTGTCCTGTAGAATTATAATTGAAAATTTTATAAAACCCACTTTATTACTGTATATTTTGTAACTGCTTACGAACCAGTTAAAAACAGATAGGATGTGGTCCAGTGGTTGGCAATCATTTAATATGTTCATACATACGTGCTAATGAAAAATTCAATAAATACTAGTAAATCCGTTCTTTGTGAAATATTTATAAATATATGGCAACGCTATTCTCCAAATTATCTGTCCATATATCCTTTCTATGTAATAAATGTGATTTTCAAAACAAATCAAGTAATATTAGTTAAAGTTCAATGTATTAAAATAAATCAAAAAATTAATATATATTTTTTTCAACAGCGGCAAACCTGACCGTATACTTTTATATTTTTTTAATAACATTTTTAATTTTAAATTAATCTAACTTATTACTTATAGTTGTACTACATTTTTTGCGTTGAAGAAAGCAAAAAGCAAAGTTTTTAAAAGTGTTTCAAAATTATTCCAAAGCTCTCAAATTTCAAGTTAAAAAAAAATTAGATCCAGTACCGAACTCAAATATAGTTTCGGACCAATTCTTAATTGGTACTAATTCCCCAAAATTTAACCAGCCCTTCCAGTAATAACAATATGCACATAAGATCAACAATCGCGCAATGCAATCAAAATCACGGGGTATTGCCGACTATACGACGAAAACGAAGAAGTAAATGCGAACACTTATTTGTAATCGAAATAATGCCAAGCATTGTTGTCACTTCTACAATTTCCCCTTCACACTTTTTCGCACTATCGCACTTCCATTGGCGTCGGCCAGCAGAAAAAGAAATGAAATCCTTTAATGCGCAATGTAAACAAAACGGACACGTGACCAAATCTCGCTCTATTTGTGAATTTGTATAGAACAACCTATAAGTAGAGCTATTGTCTTGCAAGTGGTGTCCACACAAGCCTTAGAAGTGTGTAAAAGAACACAGGTCCTTGTCGCCGCCGCTACCAAGATGGCGAGTAAGAAGAAGACATAGAAGAAATGTACGTGTGGCAATTGCAATGGCGGCGAGCGGGGAGCAACAGCGTTGAGTTGAAAAACAGAGGCCGGAAAACAAATCGCCCAAGCTGGCCAGACACGACACGAGCAGCAGGCCAACCGAATAACTGTGCTAGATACTGACCGCGGAGGAGGAGTTGAAACGGAGGTTAGCATATAGTTGGTATGCAGTGGATTAAATTAAATACATTTTATAGTAAATTTTAAAAATAAATTATAAAAGAAAATATATCAAAAGTCCTCAAGCTTATATTTTAAAAGTTCGTCTACTTCATGAAAGATATTGGAACCCATCACAAATCGGATTAGATGTTTTGTTTCTAATCCTAATTTAGTTTGATGCCTGGCAAACACGAACAGTCAAGAAGAAAGTGTTGAGATGATTTTTTCTCGACTTTCTTGGAAATCGATTGTGTAATGATCATTTTAAGTTAATTCATCAAGAGAAAGGCGAACCTGCAGCTAAGATCTCTTTCGATTTCCACATCTTTTGAGCAAAACTTTCCTTCCAGTTGTAGGTTCAGCCAGTAAACAACTAACGGGTGATTTTTTTGAGGTTAGGATTTTCATGCATTAGTATTTGACAGATCACGTGGGATTTCAGACATGGTGTCAAAGAGAAAGATGCTCAGTATGCTTTGACGTTTCATCATGAATAGACTTACTAACGAGCAACGCTTGCAAATCATTCAATTTTATTACCAAAATCAGTGTTCGGTTCGAAATTTTTTTATCGACAAATTTTGTTCAGCGATGAGGCTCATTTCTGGTTGAATGGCTACGTAAATAAGCAAAATTGCCGCATTTGGGGTGAAGAGCAACAGCAGAAGCCGTTCAAGAACTGCCCATGCATCCCGAAAAATGCACTGTTCGTGGAAATTGTGGTTTGTACGCTGGGTGGAATCATTGGACCGTATTTTTCAAAGATGCTGTTGGACGCAACGTTACGGTGAATGGCGATCGCTATCGTTCGATGCTAACAAACTTTTTGTTGCCAAAAATGGAAGAACTGAACTTGGTTGACATGTGGTTACAAACAAGATGGCGCTACATGCCACACAGCTCTTGCGATTCTATGGCAACCATTTTGAGGGAAAACTTCGGAGAACAATTCATCTCAAGAAATGGACCCGTAAGATTGGCCACCAAGATCATGCGATTTAACGCCTTTAGAACGCTATTTTTTGTGGGGCTACAGTCAAGTCTCTACAAGAATCTACAAGAAATAAGCCAGCAACTATTCCGAAAAGCTTTGGGAAGGACAACATTTCCGAAGAAATTCGGGCTATTCCGGCCGAAATGCTCGAAAAAGTTGCCCAAAATTGGACTTTCCGAATGGACCACCTAAGACGCAGCCGCGGTCAACATTTAAATGAAATTATCTTCAAAAAGTAAATGTCATGAACCAATAAAAAAAAAGTTATCAAGCTCTTAAAAAATCACCCTTTATAATTATAATTATATCTCCGAAAGCTACGTTTCTTTAACTTAAAAGCTTTATTTTTAATTTTAATCTGAGCTTTGAAAGTTGACTGTTACATGAATCATTTTACTTCACTCTTGGCCCACTGTAGCGCTGCCATGTTAAACACATTGGAGTCTAGGGCAACAGCTTGCCATATTGTGTCATTATAAAACGACACAGAACAATGGAAATTGGCCAACAAAAGGCTCCCCAACATACACGCATTCGAACACCTAGAACATGCACACATGCACAACAACAACAAGATATGTACGTACAGAAGTGGAATGCAACAAAAAGCTGAACATAAAAGAGGACCAAAAAAAGTGCACAACAGGCGGAGAATAACGTAAATATAATACAAAGGACAATCATGCTGGCGAAATACCAACGGCAGCAATGACGACAACAACAACCACAACAATGTTAAGCAGTTTATAGCGGCGGCGGGAGCGTTGGGTGTGGGGCGAGCACTTACAAGTTGTTCGGACATGCCGATAATGAGGCGGCCAGCTGGCGCGCTCCAACGTCTATATAAACACACTCACGCATATACGCATATATGCCTGCAACATTGTTTGTTGATAATGCCTGATAATTTCCGACTGCAACAACTTGCCAAAACGTTCGGCCGCTTGCATGGCCCACCGAGGAAGGAGGGAGAAGGAGACGAGCAGCGACGTAAAAGAAAACCTCTCAGTGGCGTTGAGCACTTATAATTGTAGAGTGGTACTGCTACACCGACGGACACACACACGGACGGCACACAATCACAGCCCCAAAGCACACACAATGAATTATTAATTTGATATTTTCTCTTTATGTACGATAATTTCTTATGTAATATCAACGTCTTTTACGCTCAAGCGATTGCAGGAATAAATGCCGGCGCGCCATTTGTGTCCTTTCAGGACCTTTCAAGACCTTTCACTTGGCATTTGTGCTTTTCCTGGGAATTTTCACAGCCAACGTTTGTCCACTTAATTCTGCAAATGTTTTTTCAATGAATACTCTTTATCTTGGTTTTGCCTTGCTCTTTTTTTTCTATTGTTGGTCAGTGTTTGCTTTGTATCGTTGTATGGACGACGTTGCAGAAAAACCATGAAATACTGCAGCATAATCGTTTAATCGTGAGTGCCTTTAAGGCTTTCGAGGATAATGCAATTGTGTTTGAAGTGAAAAAATATCACAATAACTGCACTTACTTACGGTATTAATGTGTGCGCATATGTTAGAGACGAGAGTGGACTTTGAACTTATCTTGATTGCTTGTAAATGGAAGTAAATGAGAGACTTATCTCTAACTTATGCGGAAGTTGCTTAGGTTAACTGTTTGTCATTTCTGCAATTTAGAAATTTACTTTGTTTTACATACATACATATGCCTGAAAAGAATAAATTTCAAATTGATAGTAGAAATATGTATTGATTGCATTTGAACTTCAAATCTGAAACTATATTGAAGTAATAATTCCAATTCCTTTCTTCACTTTCAACTTTTAATGTTAAAATTCCAATAAAAACCTTCGGCATAGCATAATCCCAAAATTTCGGAATTTCGAAAATCCACCTGTTCACCAATATTTTAGCTTCTACAAAAATCGAAATCACCCCAAAGAAAGTTTTTATCTTAAATAATAATAAATGTATCTTATCTTAATAATAAAATCATCATAAATCTAATTGAATTTAAAACTCTATTGAAATAGTAATTAAAACAATCGGTATACTTCAATTCAATTTACTATCCATAATTAAAATAAACCTCGACCAAGATGTCAACAAACCCTGGGCAAAAGTCTTTGCCCTCAGCCAAAAGGTAAACAAACACCAGCCAAAGGTCATTGACCTCAGCTAAATGGTAAACAAACACCAGTCAAAGGTCATTGACCTCAGCTAAATGGTAAACAAACTCCTGTCAAGAGTCAATGGCCTCGGCTAAAAGGTAAACAACCCCCTGTCAAGGGTCATTGACCTCGGCAGAAATGTAAACAAATCCCGGGGCATTGACCACGACCAAAGTGTACTTTTGTTTCATTCCGATATCTGTAGTTATTTTTGATTAACAAAAAATTTAGAAGCCTGAGGTAAATTTAGGCAAACGGTTTCTGTTAAGATGTCGGCCTTATAGGGAAAATATTCGAGGAAATGAGTGTGCCCGCTATGGAATCTCCATCTAAAAATTCACACTTTGCTGTAATTTATTTTTTTGTTCTGTTCTTTTGTAATAACTGAGCGTCCAACTATCCTTATCTCTCGGCATGAATGTTAATGTCAATTAATAATTTTCATTCTTTGCCGAAGCATCTGCATTTGAAATTCCACAAAAAAAAAGAGACTCACTAATTATCCAAAATGTAGAATTGTCTATATTTGCAACAAAATCACATTTTTAATATTTGCTTATTCACTTGAAAACTAATTATAAAGCAGTGCTATGCACAGCAATGTCATGTGTTAATTAGTGGCATATGAATTGTTGGAAATTATAGTTTTTGTTTTTGTTGTTTTTGTTGTGTGTTACAAAATGCGACGCTGTCATTAAGCTGGGCGTTATCAAAAATATGTTTTTAATATTTCGCTTCTATGCCAATGAAATAAAATTTAAAATAATTACAATTAGCAAAATTGAAACGAACACACATTTATTCTCACTTATATTAGTATTAATGAGTAAAATTATTGAGTGTTTTTGTATAGGGTATAAATATATGTATGCATATGGAATCAGTTGTTGTTGTCACTGATTTATTTTGTGTCAATTAGGAAATTGCAAGATGTCTCGGTGTTGAAGCAGCCCTCCGAGACCTATATAAATATTCACATTTTCGAATAGGGTTGCCATCATCTAAGAACGGTAAAACTAAAAATATTAAATTAATAAAAATATCTTTAAAAGTCCTTTTTGGGTCTTCAAGTAAGAGATAAAATTAAGAGGAAAATAAAGATCCTAAAGGAAGCCTTTTTGAGTAGCTAAGTTATCAACTGCGAAATAAAGTGGACTGATGGAAATAAAAATACTATGGTGTCAATTTTATATTTTGAAAGAGTATATTAACTATTTTTAGTCAAATAAGATAAGTTATTGTTTCGAATACTTATTGATATATTTTACAAGTAATTTCGTAAACATCCAGTCAATAACTGCAAAACACTTCTGTGTCTTCAAAAAATAACAGGAATTGAAGAACTTAAAATGACACGGCTTTGGACAGTCCAATTATTAAAACTTTTTTCCTATTTTCTATTTCCAAAAAAGAGAAACTTAATGGTCGTCGTTTTACAAGCATACAAGAAATCGCTGAAAGAGCCACAGGCTATTCCAAAAATCAAATTTGAGAAGTGTTTCGACGATTGGTAGAAGCGCTGGCATAAGTGCGTAATATCGAAAGGAGACTGTTTCGAAGGCAACAACATTAATGTAAACGAATGAATAATTTTTTTTTTCTAAAAACAAAAATTCCCGTTATTTTTTGAACACACCTCGTACATAAGTATGCATGTTTAGCTTAAATTCTTCTACACACTTGTGAGCATTAATTACGGTATTTTCGCACACATGTTGAAAAATTGTTTATGGCTTGCTTAGGCAGACACTGTTTTTGGTTGTACATCAACAGTTTGGCAACGGCTGCTGAGACATGCAACTGATAATTGCCACACACGAATAAACAAGTAGCTATACATACATATCTATATACTCTGTGACATTTATTTCTAAAATATATCTACTTCGACATTTTACAAGAATGAGTGACAGTTGTATGTTTCCGGTGGGTCCCTTAGGAGCCGTTCTACAACGCCTAGATGACTGTCGTCTTGAGCCACACTAACTCGTTAAACATTGATCACATACAGCCGAATTGCCGCGCTGATACTTTACCCCGGTGACTGCCGTCACAAGTTCGTTGATAATTTTAGTTGTTTGTTGGTGGTGCGCCAAAATGAGTTGCTTCGCTGGTGTTGCAGCAACGATTTTCCAATTATCGCTGCGCGCTCCATCCTTGTTGTTGTTGTTCGCTTGTTGAAAATCATAATTGCTGGCAATGGTGCCAGAGCGTGCTAAAGCCAAAAATGATATAGCAAACATGCACATCGCACACATTTTAACAAATTTAGCACCGCACAAGCGTGCAAGCACACATACATACAATCACGCACTCACGCGCCAAAACTCATATCGCATATCACACAATTAACTTTCCATCGCCTGCGAAAGAATATTTTCATTTTTTACGCAAATTATAATTTCAAACCGTTTTTTCACGCGCACACGATAGCAACATTACTTTCCGCTTTCTCAGCGCTCAGCTTGCGTGTAATCAACTCTGGATGTTGCATGCCACAACTGCCTGTGTGTATGTGTATGTGTCTTCACTGATATTATTATTATTGCTGTTACTTGTTGTTGTTGACGCTTGTCACTTGTCGTTTGGCACAGCTTGTTTCGCTTGTTATGGCCTGTCAGCCAGCCGCAATCGAAGTCGCGTCGCAGTCGAGTAGACATAGTCTGCAGCTGTGACAGGACCTGCGTCTCTGGCGAAGGAGCATCGCCCAGAATTATGAAGTTCTAAAGATAATAATGCGCCAACACTTTACACTTGGCATAAATTCAAATCCGTCGCGCGGAACAGCCGACCGCCAGTCGACAGCCATTGTGCGCCGGACCGCGCGACTATCCGTCCGCTATTCTGTTAGTCTGCTAGTCCGTCCGTTAGTCTGTTAGCGCGTCCGAGTCTCTGGTAGGCGTCTTTATGTGCCAACTTTTCGCGCCTTGTCATTTGCTACTTAATGCGAATGAGTTTGCAGAAATCGCATCCGCATTGATGGTGGCACGAACACGCACACAAAACAGGGACTCGTGTTCCCGGCATGAATGTGTGCTTGTATGTGCGCTTCGACTTTAATAGCTTTTAGCCAAACGTCTAAGAATTTCAGAAATGCTTGAGCACACAATCATATGGATATTCGCCATTGTATTGGTGGGCGGATGTCAATTGCTTCCCAACTCAATTGCTCGAACTGCCCAGTAATGGCATTTATCATATGTCGCCAACTCGTTCGTTTTTATTGACTGAGCATTGACAAAGGGTATACGAGCATTTTTTAATATTTCCTCCTCGAGTTTATGGCGAGTATGTGTGCTCATAAAAGGAAATAATGCATAATTGAATTGAACTTTTACTGCGTCGCGTCTCTAAATGGATTTTATGCGCGCTCGTGGAACTTTGTCGCATAACTTCGGTGGAAACTCATCAAAAGCCATTAAGTAGCATATTTTTTCTTTAAGTGCTCAAGTTTTTTTGGTGGAGAAGAGAGAAGATTATTTGTAACTGTTAGATGGGTAACTCAGTCCACGCTTTGTAACATAACGAGTTACTGTTGGAGTCATGAGCTTTTTACAAAGCAACTGGATTCAATACTATTTAGTACATCATATCATCATATGGTTTCATCCAATATCTATAAACGATATATCTATTAGTAAAGTCGGCTAAACGGTTGAACGCCAATCACATACATACATTAGTAAATTCACTGATTTTTTATGTTTAAAACTTCTGCTTGGATAGGTGACGCAGTGATCTGGAATTAGAAAAGAATCAAGCTCCTCCCACAATGTGGTTTAATTTATTAAAGCACAAAAATATACTGAAATATTTTAATAATCTGGAAGATTAGACTAGTAGGACCCTTAAGTTAGTCGCCCACTAGTATTCGTACGTATATACGGAGTGATATTTTTGGCACACTCTGTCATCGGATTGTGTTTTAACTAAGATGTTTTTACTTTTTTTGTGATGAAACTCAAGTACCGTTTGGTTAGACTTATAATTCTTATAACCAAAATGATATATGTTTAAATTATAAACTGTTTGTTGTTCTTGTGTTGGCGATAACACCAATTTTCGCACATTTTGTTGTTGTAAGCAATATTTTATAGATATACTCATAATTCCCCTTAGTCGTTGTTGTAACGAAGATTTTTTGAAGCCACATAAAAATCCGCTTTATTATCGCGACTCGCGTCACTTTGCAATTTTCAAAAGTCGTCAACAACATAGACGTTTGCGTCTTTTTATTAAGCTGCTTTCGCGGCAATTGCCCCCAGACCCTTGTTGGCTTTTAAATAAATTTCGAATTTTTAATATTTTTATACGGCAACTTAACATCGAGACTCATGCCATTCTCTCCCCCAATGCGCTGTGGGTTTGTGGGAAAATGCGACCGAAATTCGGGAACACTCAGCTGGCTCATTCAATGCCAGCCATTTAAAGCCGACGCGGCGGTAAAACTGCCAAACATCGAAAGTCGCGTTGTAAATTTGTTTTGTTTTCACCAATGTCAATGCAGTTGTAATGCTTGTGTGTGTGCTATGAGTTTCAAGTTTAACCGCCACGCCGGGTGTCAAAAACAATCATACTTACTGCCAAAGTTTGAGTAATATTATCTCACTCCACCCAATCGCCTAACCTATTAACTTATAAAGACACCATCGAGCGTCATACTTAATGCCCCAAATGGCAGCAGCAGTGAGGCTGTAAGGTGTGAGTTTTGGCACGCTCGCGTAATATCGCGCACAAACATACTCGTATAATAGTTGTGTATGTGTTTCACACTCACATATGAGTTGTAGTCCTTAACTGTCGCAAATAGGTCCTTGTCCTGTTTGTTTTTGTTTGCAGTTTATTATACCGTTGTCATTATTCTACTTTTTCCTCCTCAGACATTGCAGCTGCTGGCTGACTCCTACTGCTCCGCCTGCACTATGTCTGGCTGGTTGGCTGGCTGACGCCTTCTTTACAAACGCCACTTCCTCCTCTTCGCCCTTTGCCCTCCAGCTCCTCATCCACAATATATGTGTATGTCTCGTCGCTTCTGCTTCTGCGGTGCCTGTAAATTTCGTTGATGCCTGATCTGTGAGCGAGTGTGGGTGTGTCGGTGCATCGTCTGCTCCTAGCAAAGGGGCCGGTTAGCTGCTGCCTGCTGGCTGGCTGCTTGTCAATGCCGACTCCGCCTGTCGCCTGGCTGCAGTACATAGGAAGCTCGCTTTGCGGGCGCATAAAAATAAATGAAGCGTGACGCTTTGTTTTCCTTTGATTTAGTTTTATGAGTCTACATCGGATGTAATTGAATTATGCAAGTTGGCGCCATATCACCCATTGCTCACTCACACCCCCTCACAAAGCAACGCTCATATAGTCAAGCATGCGAATACTGGTAAAAATTCACGAATTGGGGTCCCCAACAACTTCCAACAAACAAAGTATCTTATATATACAGAAACATTGTTAGTGTAGAATAGTGAACTATATCATCTCTTTATCATATGCTTGTGTGTGTGGAAATTTTAACTTCCATCCCGCCTAGAAAGGATTAGCGGCGGGAAGATGACGACATAACTTTATTAGCATTCGATCTTAATATACTCCCATTGGCGAACACACACTCATACTCACACTAGTTGTGGATTCCCTGCTCGCATACTTTATTGTTATAATTCTTTTAAGGTATTATACGAGTATACATTGAACGAAAAAGTTTTTGTCATAGATTCTACCCAACTATGTTGATAATGCGAAATTGTGAGAAATGATGATTAATTATATTCACTGTAAACATGTGCGCATTGATTAATTACGTGAAAACTTTTCTCATTCAAAATGGGGCAATATTTCCTCGAATAATCGAAAATTAGTTTTTTACCCTTTTCGAAGATTTCTTTCGGAGGGAATTCTAAGTTAATGGTGACTGAAGTATTGAATTCCAACAGCAACTAGAACTTAATCTGATCTCATATATTTTATGAAGTATTAAATAGTAATTGAGTAGGTCAGAAATACCCAATTGGGAGAACTCTCGGTTTTTATAAGTTTTGGAACTCTTTTGAAAATTTAGAAATTAAAGATATGAGTTAATTTTTTTGGAAATTTTTCTGGAATCATCTTAGAACCAACCGCTATACAGAACTGGTTCGCTATGCTACTGTCTTTGAATAGCTATTTGGAAATAGTGCATCTCCAAAGTGCCTATTTTCATTCCCTTATCTATTGTACACCCCTCAATATACCCATAATAGTAGAGTTCCGCATAATTTCCAAGCCAACTACAAACTTTTTTCTGCGTGTAACTACTAATCCTTAATAAGGTTTTGTGTTTTCGCTGTGACACTTTTCACACACAGTTTTCACTTGTCACCCACATCGTCCGCCAGAGCCACAAACAACCACACTGCAGTCAGCTGCAATGCTCAGCCAACTTAGCAGTGGCAGCAACTAAGTATCACACGGCGGCTGCTGCCAGTCTTCCCACATTTTCACATTGTTTGTATGCGTGCTTATTATCCTTTCCTTCCCGTTAAGCGCACACACACTCAAGCGAACACAACGAGAGTCATTCTCTACACCTACTGCTGCTTCGTTGAGCCATTGTTATTATGCGAGGATGTGTGTGTGGGTAAGTCGATACATGGTTTCGCTCTTCGGTAATAAAACGATATTTGCATTTTTGATGCTTCATAGGAGTAGTAAATGAGTTGGAAAATATGTCTGTGGTTTTATTTTTAATACACACAACAACAACAATATGATGAAGCAATAGAATGGCAAGAATACAAATATCAAACAGGAAATTGCAAAAAATGCGCACAACGAAGAGAAAAAGAATAGATTGAGTGTTCAGGTGGCAGAGTGAGTGGAGTGGGTGAAGAGTCTCCGCATGACAAGCAAATTGAAAAAGAAAAAGTTTCGTAATCGAAAATGGTAAAATGTTGGCTAATCACCACTGATGGGTTTTCGTTGACCCAACCGAACAGGCAGATAGTGGCACTCCAGCGGCTTTAAACGTTTCTGCCAGCCTATCACAGTTATCAGTTGCTGTCTTGTGGGTGGTAAGAGATGTTCGAATATGCGACGTATAACTGCCAGCACCAGTTAGTTAGTTGGTTAGTGGCTTAAATACCAGCTATTGGTGCTTTACCGCATTCAGTTTCAATCAGATTGCATGCTATATTTCTACATGGATTTGCTCTTCTGGTTCTCTGGGGAGCACATAATAAATCGATTTACCAGAGTTCGCCCAAAATGCATCTGAAGTAGCCCTTCGTCAAACAGAAATTAAGGAAGTGAGAATATTTTGTATTGCTTGCTCGTACCCAGTGGGTCTACGTTACTAAAATAACCGATTTGTATTCTTTCCGTGACTCTAGGAAAAAGTGCATACGAAAATTAATTAATTATTCCAACAGGAGGAGTTTACTGCAGCCAGTACCTAGTGTTCCCTGCAAAGAAACATCTATGCCTTGAGTCCAGAGATCAATAAAACGTAATTATTTACGAAGATAATCGTGGGGGGGTCACGTGGTGGCAAAGTTGATGAATTTCGAAACTTTATGGATGTGGCTTAAAACATACCAAATCGGATGTCTAATTTCCTTTGAGCATAATTCCGAACATTAAAACTAAATTTTGACATCTAGATTTAGGTTCAGTGGTTTGAATGGCTATAGCAAATTCGCCTCGGGTTCACTAATGTTAAACACGTAAATATATTAAAATAATCATATTTTTTAACCACAAGTTAGCTATAGCTGGCACACTGTACTTCAACCTAGTCACCGTTAACCGTCTGCCTTGTTGGTTTACTGCGCTGGGTTCAATAATCGCGTTAATCACACAGGCAGGCAATCAGTCAGTCAAATGGACACACGCGTGGAACATTCGGAAGGCATATTGATGAGAGTGCAAAGAAAATGCTGCGCTTTCGGTGCTGGGCGTATGGGCTGTTTATAGTAAAAGCACGAATTTCGACCACAAATCGCGTTGCCTGGCGAATCTATCAGATTGTGCTCGGCTTAACGAAGCGACAGATGGATGAACGTGCGGGACGTGTTTGCAGGTAAACACACACATATCGGCATAAGCACATAGCTTGTCACTCAGCGGCAACTTGCGCCACATTTGTCAACGACGCCCGTGGCAGAGTGTATTTGTTTGTTTGTGTGTATGATGGACGGTGATCACCCATTTACTTCTAGCACCCCTTGTAGAATTTATAATCAAATTACATTTTTTCCGACTTTCCGTTTCATTTGCTGTTGTCCTTTTCATTGATGCTAGCTTACGAAATTACAGCTGAAATGTCAGATCCTGAGTGATTTGAGTGGTTGTTAGCCGAAATCGAGACGAGTTAAGACAACTACAAATCAAACAAGTAAGGAAGGCCAAGTTCGGGTGCAACCGAACATTTTATACTCTCGAAATTTATTGAAGAAATTTAACCAATACATATATGCGGAATAAAGCTCACCGTATTTTTGAAAAACCTATAATAAGGTATATGGGAGCTAGGAGAAGATACTTTTGAAAAACCTACAATGAGGTATATGGAAATGTTATGACCCGATTTTAATAATTTTTGGAGCAGAGACACACTATTAGAAGAAAACAATTTCCACTGAAGTAAATTGAGATATCTGAGAGATTTACCCATATTTTCGGTGAAAATTTATCCTTAGACGCTGAGTTCAACATGTTCGATATCTGGGGCCTTGAAAAGTTATGGTCCGTTTTCGACAATTTTTTCACAAGTGAAGCCAGAGATGATATGCACTAATTGTGTAAAGTTTTATTCCGTTATCTTCATTGGTTTCTTATGTTTACATTACAAAGTGAAGGAATAAGATGGATTTCAAAATTGAGTTATAAGGAAAGTAGTAGTGGTTGTCAACCGATTTGTCCGTGTTATTAGGGTGTCAAGAAAATATTATATACCGAATTTCATTCGAATCGGTCGAGTAGTTCGTGAGATATGGTTTTTGACCCATAAGTGGGCGATGCCACGCCCATTTTCCATTTTGTAAAAAAAATCTTAGTACAGCTCCCATCTGCTATTTTTTCTGCAAAATTTAGTGTTTCTGACGTTTTTCGTTAGTTAGTTAACCCACTTTTAGTAATTTTCAACCTAACCCTTGTATGGGAGGTGGGCGTGGTTATTATCCGATTTCAACTATTTTCATGGTGTGTGGTGGGATATGTAAGAGAACCGACTGCAGAAAGTTTGGTTTATATAGCTTTATTAGTTTGCGAGTTAAATACAAATAACCGATTTGTGGGCGGGGCCACGCCCACTTCCCCAAAAAAATTACATCCAAATATGCCCCCTCCTAGTGCAATCCTTTATTCCAAGTTTTACTTTTATATCTTCATTTATGGGTTAGTTATGACACTTTATGTGTTTTTGGTTTTCGCCATTTTGTGGGCGTGGCAATGTTCCGATTCTGCCCATTTTCGAACTTGATCTTCTTATGGTGCCAAGGAATATTTGTGCCAAGTTTCGTCAAGATATCTTAATTTTTACTCAAGTTACAGCTTGCACAGACGGACAGACGGACGGACGGACAGACATCCGGATTTCAAATCTACTCGTCACCCTGATCACTTTGGTATATATGACTCTATATCTAACTCTTTTAGTTTTAGGTGTTACAAACAACCGTTATGTGAACAAAACTATAATACCCTCTTTAGAAACTTTTGTTGCGAGAGTATAAAAAGAATGTGTAAAAGTGAACGAGCGTAGATGTAGGAAGTGGGGTTGTCATGTAACTGTAGTCGAAATAAATATTTTGTGTTGCAACAACACCAACTACCAGCAAGCAGGTCTCCATAAGCAACACGCACATATCCACAACTGCACGCGCGTCCCACTCCAAGCTACTTGCCACCAATACCTTACTCTCCTGCCACTATTTTTCACTGCTGCAACAAATCGAACTCAAGTATCGAATATCAAAAATATGTCGAACAGCGACATCTTTGACACTCCCTTCAAGGAGGGTACGTCCGAAATGGAAACGTGTATGCCTCACCTCACAAAGGCGGGTTAACGGTAAATGGTCGAGTGTGTGCCACGAGTAGCGGTGAGTGCCATGGCCACCTAGCATCAGGTACACCATTGGGTAGTGCATATTTTTTATTGGCAACGCTATTGATACCCAAAGCTAGGTGCTCCAACTGTCTCCCAATGCTGGCAGTGATGCCGGAGCACACGTGCTGCCTGGCGGGTCGCTTCAATGAGACCTGATATCTTTGCCTGTGTAATGGTGTCGTCTGTGAACGTATGGCTTTTAGTTGAATATATTTTGGCGTGTGCATGTGATTGGCTTAAGTTTAGAATGTTTCGATGCTTGACAGCGCTTTTCGGTAGGGTAATCCGATTTGTGGTTGATATCGAAGAACCCAGGTAATAAAAAATATATTGAAAAAAATGGACCACGAAAATGTTGCCACCATATACTAAGTTATTCTATATTTGCTAAAGAAATTATATAACAATATATGGCACTCGGATGAAATTAGTTTCGTTAAATGACTACGATACGTGTTTTGCTGTTATTCGAAAAGATAGCTTCGACCTCTTATATGCCTACATATATAGTATATATGTCATTAGTGGTTCAAACAATAGCGAAAACCCTTTATACATTCGAAAGCTCATAACTTTTGTAAACTCAAAAACCTATAAAAATGAAGAGTCTGACATCTTAGGTCTAAGCAGTCGTCTCATGCTGTTGTTGATAGTCCTGGGTCGATAGATAGGTAAGTACGAAGATTTGTTGCATCTAACATTATTAAACAACCACCCAAACTAGCGGATATATAAGTCGAGTCTTAATATCTAATCAAGGGGGGTGATCCTGGCTTCACAAAGGACTGTCCCTCATAGTGTAAATGCTTTACCACAGGGGAACAGCCATACAACCTAACCTAACCTATAGAAAATTTTGGCTATCTTTGATCATATAATGACACCCTTTTATTGCTATTAACGACGACAACTTTTCCAGCGCAAATTTCGCCAGCTAGCTCACACAGGTCTTGTGGCAACATATCATGCATTCCATACTCCATACATTCCCCAAAGCATTTTGGCATATGGGTGTAATCCCAGCACGAATTGGGAAAGGTCGCTGCAACAGCATGTCCAGCCACGTGATGATGAACGAGCGTAGCGTTTCGACCAAACGAAAATAAAATGCTGCCGCTAAATTTTATGCGAACATTAACACGCTGGCTGTTGCGTTCGGTTTAACGAGCTTTGCGAACGCAACAACAGCAATGGATAGTCAAAAGTAAAACACTAACACAGAAATAGTGCGTGCACAACAGAGCCCGAAGTGGAGCTACGCTGTAAATGCGTTTGGCGATTTCAACCGCAAAGTGGATTTGGTGCATGTAAAACAAGCGGAATAGTAGAGGCACACACGACCGTCTGCGTGAACATCAAATATTCGGCGATGGCAAATAAAACACGTCCAAAATAATGCTGATGCCATAAAAAGGAAATTTATTGACTGGGTCAAGGGTATTGGCGGCAAGCGGCAAGGAAGGACGGATGGAAGCAAGCCATAAAGGATGCATGGGTACAGGCTACAGTTGCGCGAAATTTACGAGTCGGTTGGCATAGGAGTAGCGTGTCACCTATATTGAGAGCCGTGGCGTGGAACAAGTAGTTAAGAGGTTCTCGAATGACGAATGGCGCAGCGGAAATTACCGAACACCTACATGGGAACACTAATCTATACGGCATATTAATGTATTGATTGTGAATTGTGTCAAATTGTATTGTTGTTGTTGTTATTAATATTATCATTTAGTTCCTAGCGCGCTGTTTTCGCCACTAAACTTCGCCGATAAATAACGGTTTATCGTGTTTGTTGTAGTCGCTTTGCTGAACTTGCAGAAGGCACAGCACTTTGGACGCCTGCGACGGTGGACTTTCGCTCGTTCGGCGTTCTCTGGTGGCTATTAACCCTAATGAATTTTCTTAATGGCTCATTAGGTCAGTGGGAAAGTCATTGACGCTGCCCTTGTGGCCCTCTCCACCCACGGCCAGCACATCTCCTCATACATTTCACTTTCCACACACACACATACACCGGCACTTCAACAGAATTTTGTATTTGCGCAAAGCATAAGCCCATAAATCCTTGCGGAAAACCGCAAACATAGTGTCGTCCATTGACGTCTACTCAACTGCTCGCCCTGTCGACCGTTCGACCACTCGGCTGCGTGGTCAATGTTCATTATGGAAATTTTATAGCCACAGCTTTGTATGAAAGCAGCGCCCGAACCATCCGTCCGGCCTGCCCCAATACACACCGGACGCACCCAATTCGGTGTTTTGGGGTTTGGAGCACGCACAACAAACACCTGACTGACCCACTGATAATCCGAATCCCAAATTATCCCAAAAATTAAAATGTAAATGAAAAACCGTCTTTATTTTCCTTGTTCACAAGACAAAACATTTGTTTGTGGTTTTCATTGGCGATTTTCAGCGCTGCTCTCGCTTCGCTGCTGTTGTTGTAATTATATTTTGTGTTTTGATTTTGTCATTGCTATGCGGCACTGTTATTTCGTTTTAGTTTGTGTCCGTAATCCACTCCACTCCGATGCGTCTCACCCGAAATTCATCGCATTCCAACCCAACCTAACACAATTGAAATTTTTGTAGTTCCCACTTTGGACGGTATTGTATTCGTATTCGTTGTTGTTTCATTAGTACAACTAACATTGAAGCTTATGCATTTAGTTGGCTTTGAATTTTGTATTTGAACCACCAGTTAACTGAGAGCTTGTTTTTCCGGACGAGCATTTAAAGTTGCAAGTGGTTGGAAAATATATGTGCGTCCCGGTGGATGTGGAGGTGTGCTGAGCTTTCATGCGTTTAGTGTGAAAATATGCAAGCTTTGTGGAAAAGAATTTCTCACACTGAATTACAGATTGGATAGGAAACTCGTATGAATTTGTTTTTGAAGAGAATTAAAGAGAGTTTTTAGACAAAGCATTACTGTAGTTTTCTAAATAAAACTTTTATAAGTAGTGTTGCCACCTTTTTTAGATTTTGAGTAAACTTCTCTTTCTAAGGTATTATATATACTTTAATTTTAGTGTCCAATAGGGAGTTTGGCGTTTTTCAGTTAACTTTGAATTACCTTGAGATTTATGAGGATTGCTTTCTTCATAGAGCTACGATAAACCCAAAAAACCCAAACACGAGTAATGTTATAGCGTTGAACCGAACATAACTCGTCGAAAAAGATCTTTAATCTGCATAGTTCCAGAGTAAAAATTTCAATTTATAATATCAAATCACGACGTCATTGAAAATAGTTATCTCTGAGGGGCGTTTCTAAGTAACCGAATGGACCCAACACTTTGTTGTTGTCTGTCCGACAAAATTTAGTTATGTAGTAATTTTCTACAACAATCACAGCAGTCAGGTCGCGCTTCGTCATCAAACTGCGAACAGACTACTGCTGACACTAATTGTAAATGCACGTTGACAAAAAATAAGCGAAAACACAACAAAGGACTGATATGAAAAATTTTAGAATTGAGTGCAGGACACAATAGGCATTGCGCTGCAACAACAAAAACGAGTGACAGAGCAACAAAACGTTGTTATACAGAATAACAAGAACATGTCGCATGTTAGTGGCATTTATGCCACCTCCACACGACATTTGCAAGCAAATCGGCACGCGATGTCAGCGTTGTAGCCGATGAGCGTGTCACATCCTATCGCGTTATGTACAGCAATGAGGATTGAAATAGTATGGGCCACTAAGAGGTTGCGAATTTAGCAATCGGTCTTATAAGAGGGGACCAATATTATTGCTTCTGAATCAAACGTAGAAATATTTTCTTTTCATTTTGGAGAATAATTTAATATCTTATGTGCTATTAGATGAATTCTATTAGTTATATCTATTTCAGGATTAAATAAATCAACTTTTCCGTTCTATTCCCCATCTTTAAAGACTATGCGCAATAATATCTACTTCTTTACTAGTAATCTATAGTGTTCCGAGAGTGGAAGGTGGATTTAGTTTAACATATGAATTTCCCTATAACTTGGAGTTGAAAGAGCGTAGAATTTAAGGTATGACCCGTGTCAGGGTTTAACTGATTAATTTTTGAACTACTCTTTTCATTAGAAATTATCATCAATTCACCATAGACCTCATCTCTATTAGCTTTCCAGCGCCAACATAGCCCTGATATCTAGATATATATATTTCGATAGATTTCTATACCTGCAAAGAGCGACTCTGTTCTATTTACTTGTCCAACACTGTCCAGTTCTATGCATATGCATGACAAGTTTCAAGATTTGTCCGTCCACTTGTGCATTCGCAGTATTGTGTTTGCTTAAGCATTGTAGTTGCAGCGCAGAAGTCACGCCTCCATAATTCCACGTCCCGACAACGACGGCAGCGTCGCAGACGTCAACGACGGTCGAGTCAATTTAGTTAGTTACACAGTGTAACTTTAAATGGTAAGTGCTTTGATTTCGAAATGATGATGACCGCCTACCGCGACAGCAACTAAAAATACAACAATGGGCATAGCGCTTTCAACACCTCTGCGCCCGTCGGTTATTCGGTTTGTTGGCCAATACAACGCCGCCTCTGATCGTCTGTGGTTGTTTGAACACCGGCTGGAATGGTGGCGAGCACGTCTCAACGCCGCAGGACAACAATGTTTGTAGTGTTGACTTTCGTGTACAATATGTTACTATTGTTGTTGTTGTTGTTTAAGTTGTCGTTGATGTAGTCATCAACAGAGTCGCTGCGCAAACGGAGCAGTAATAATTGCTTAATTTGATTACGTGTTCCCATACAAAAATCAGCACAGGAAATTGCCGCATACACGCGTCCAAAATGCGAGTATGTGTGTGAGTGTGAACGGGACCGCGCCTTACAATTTCATATACTCCAACCAACTAAATATATAGTAGAGCATATTTTTGTATTGCATGTGGCCCCATTTATTAGTTGCGCTCGCGCTTGGGCGGTGTGAGCGTTGCTTCAACAACTTAATTTATATTTTGTGTTTTAACATTTTCGCACATGTCGCGCATATGAAATATCGCGCCCGCGGAACTCGCTTCACACAAACATAATCAACCGACTTGTAGCAATCGAAAAAAGTCATAAAACACTATACAACAATAATAATATGACACAACCTTGTACTTAAGTACGTAGGAGTTGCGCGTCAGTCGAGCGCATGCGAAGGACACAAAGCGTTTAAAAGCAAGCAAACAGGCAGGCAAGCGCTCAAATTGGTGGCGCGATAGAGCGTATGAAATGTCTTAATTAACCGAAAAACAGCGCCGCGACGTCCACTTACTGCATGTAAGTGCTAAAATCAGCGCTATGCCCCCGCGCGCCTTGCCCGCTCTTAAGCGGTGTATCGCAGTTGCCAATGTTGTCGCGTTGAAGTGTTTCATGTCAAACTGCCCACAAAATGCTTTTGGCTTTCGGTTTTAATGGACAGCATAGCTAACGAAATTACAAATTGCTGCAACGCCACCCGCGGCCAGGTGCGTTTTAAATGCAACAGTGCGCACTTGAAAATCATGTACTGTTGGCGGGCAGTGCGGGGCGCAAGCTTCCAAAGTGCTACGAACTCACACGATTGGCGCCAGACAAAGTGCCGGCGACAACGACAATGACATGGACAGCCAAGGCAAAAAGGCAAAAACGCTGAGGCAGGAGTCAGAGTCATAAAGCAGCGCGTAAAAACAAGAGAAAGGGTAATAAGCAGCGCAGCACAGCAGGGAGAAAGGCCGTTTACTACTGCGCACACACTGGCGCTTTCGAAGGGAGCAGCATGTGTGTATACGCTGATGTTCGCTCCATGTACAACAACAAGCTGGGGCAGTCGCTGATGGCTGCGCGATAGTTACGCTGGCTGTGTGGCGGCGACAGCGATGGTGTTGGCGATGGCGATGGCAAGGCGGTTGGCTGGTGATGCTTTCGCAGGCTTACATGTCACTTGGTCATAAAAAGTTTATGTCTGACATGAAGCAAAAACAATTTGCATATTTTTTCACCGAGTATAACAACTTAATTTGGTTGTACGAAATTCGAGAGTGAGCTCGTATGAGTAACTGACTGACTGAGCGTGCGTCTCGAGCGAGCGAGTGAGTGAGTTAGTGCGACGGCGAGCGTTTCCTTTTGCTGCACAACTTTCGGGCAATAAAAGTACGTTTGCATGCCGACTTTAATGGAAGGCTTTGTATGTGCGTCGTGCGAGCGCGGAAGGGTTAAAATGCACTGCGTGGCTGCATACGTCGTAGTTTGCCTGTTTGCTGGCGCTTTATTATGTACATTTGTTTGCAGGTCCATATGTGTTATGCTTTTGTTTTTATTATTTTTTATTTGCCTTTTTTTGGCCCAATGCACATTAAACAAAGTGGAAAGGCGGTGAAAGTGTTGACGTTGAAGACTACAATTTTTATTCGCAGCGCCATTAGAGCGCCCCAAACCTTATAGTGCAAGCCAGTTATATGCTGGCATGCATACATTCAACATACATATATAGTCACTATTGCATAACTCATTCAGTTCTCGACAAATAGTGGAATGTGGTGGCGCCTTTTTATAGCATTTCCACATCTCTGTACTCCTTCGGTAGTCTACTTTATGTCTGTTGAGGTCCCCCATCCCCCGCGCGGCCATTTTTTTGCTCCTTTAACTGTGAATTTTTTTCTTTTTCAACTACTTTGAAAGCGTTATGACATTAGTTGGAAGTGAGTCGTTTTATTTATTGCAACAACACATCCAATCTCATCTAAGTACTTACAGAGATGAGTTCCACAGATTTTTTTCTTGAAATGAATGACAACGAGTTATTACTAGAAAGTGCTCTAATTGGCTTAGAGTGTTGCAACCAAGCTTTAAAATGTTATGTAAATATAGGGTAAATTAAGCAGTGTCTTAAGTATAAAAGGGTTATGTCACACAAAAATATTAAAAATATTTGATTTTGCTTACCGTAAATAATCTTCTTGAATAAACGAGTTTATCCTCAGCTGTTCCGTAGAACTTGAAGTTACATGAGATTTACTTACCACATAAGGTCCGGGGTATTATACAGGATACGAGTTCTATTCGAATTTTTAAAAGTGTTAGACCCTCTGTAGAAAATCGCAAGCACTTCCGCTATGAGAAAAATTCTCATTATTACCCTTGGCTCTTTAAATATGACTTCGAATATTGTCAAGTCGCATACCACAAATGAAATGAGCTAGAAGATCTCCTTACATTACTTGGGACGATTTTCTCAAATTGAATCAGATGCTTTTGAAAGAACTTGATTTGATTAATTTCTGTAATGTGTTTGCCTCACAAAAATAAAAATCCTATCATTATCCTCCTCCTCCTAACATAATGGTTGTTCCTGGATCAAACAGTTAAAGTATTGTTCAGCCAAGATAACCGCTTCAGATCATATAAATATCATCTCTTAAAGGCAATAACAGATTCATGAATATAAAAACCAAGCGTAAATTTATAAAGTGGAACAAAGATCAGAGTTTCAATGATCCATTTCGAAAATGTTGTGATACGAAAGTATATAAAAATCCTAATAACCAAACAACAAGCCGAAACCAACACTCCCGTGTCACAGCCTTATAAAAGCGAAAATTCAAATGCGTGGCAACTACCAACATCAACTTTACTTTCAGCCGCTCTCTTAAAGACACGAAATTTAATACGAAAACAGTGCGAAACATTTGGTACACGCGCACTCGCACCTGGTCCCCCCCAACCAACACCCCTCATGAAAATGCTAATAGCGACCTAGTTTACCTACGTCAATCTTGTTCTAGTTGCCTCGGTGTGCTTGTTAAACAAAAAGGCGAGTAGTTTCAACAACTTTCCGCCTCATCGCCGCTCACTGTTCAGCCACGACGCTGCAGTTCAATTATTCTCATTCGAAAAAAATTTCAAAATAACTTTTAACGCTCCCTCAAATTACCACGTATTTTAGACCATTATCATCAAAAACTGAAAATACACAAAAAATTCTAGAATTACGGTAAAAATATTATGAAATCACCTGCCGTCAGTGTTTGTAAGTTGCTTGCTGCTTGGCATTGACGTTGCATTGCGTGTGGCAGCAACAGCTTCACCTACGGCGTGCAACAGTACATAGCTAATTTTTGCGCTTTCCCATTTGTTGAGCTGCCGTACAACCCTTTCTCTCCACTTCCCACACAGTGTGGATATTGTTGGTATGGTTGCTAACTTATGTACTTCCAAGTGAGCTACTTTGCGCCGCATTCACGCCATATTAAACCGACAGCCCGAAAGCAACGGCAAAAAACTAGTTGCCACCGGCAAAATGATCAATGTTGTTGTTGCTGTTGCACCTACACAAGCACGCGCGCACAGCGGCTGCACATTTTAAAATGTGGTCGAGCGACATGTTGGATGAATTTGTTTGAAATGCAATTTATTTGCCGTCACTGTTGCTGAGCAGGCGAGCCAACGGACCTTTCCGACGCGGTTCAGGTTGTCGTTCGGTCGTCACACGTTTAAGTTCTGGTTCACTGTTGCTGGTTGTTAGTCTTCCTTGAATGTCTCTAACTCAAACTTCCGCTGGCTGCTGCGGTAGCTTTTGACTGATGCCATATTTTGCACTTTTTCAGAACAACCAGACAAACACAACTCTGGAATAGATGTACTACATTTATACCACGAAGTACAGTGTTACTATACATTTTAACCAACTCCGGATTAGTCCAAAGAGAAAAAAACTTGAAAACTTGGAACTCACTCTTTCAATGTATAGCTATTTCATTTTGCCTATCCCCCTTGGAACATAGGGATCCTAGTCTACTTATGAGAACCCCAAACAACTTCAAATATAGCTCTATAGATTTGATATTTTTTGAGAGGCAATTGATTGGGGTTTCGAAAGGAAAATACTGAGAGAAATATACGGTCCAATCAGGCTCGAAGATGACATATATCTTATTAGATACAACTCCGAACTTGAATATCTCATTAATGGACAAAAGGTTTTAAAACTCATAACAATTCAAATCGAATACGTTAGCATTCAATAAACAACCATGTGGAAAGCGAACTAAGGGCAAATAGCAGACCAATGAAAATATGGATAGATATAGTCATGACCGTACTTAACTGGTTGCGCTTAGTAACGGATCGGGAAATCCAGAGGAATATAGTTGAGGAAGCAATGGTCCAACCATGATTTTGTTGCTAAGGAAGAAGAGAATTATTTATTGATCTTTATGAGACTAGTCGGGTACTAGTTTAGAAGTGAGACCCTGCTCAATGACCACTTTTAAACTATACACATTCTCTATCCTCTTTACCGACCTCTGAAGTACGAATATATGTTTTTTACGAACTGTGTCCTTTGACAAAGCCAAGTTTGAAACTTGTTTGATTTGCCACGCGCACACACTCGAAAATCACCTACGTGCAGCCCAAAGGCAAACTTTCCATCATGGCTGCTGTCCACCCTGTATGTTTTTATCTCTTTAGACTCCGGACTGCTGCATCGGGACTTTTCGTAATTTTTCATCTGTTTTTTGCTATTGTTGATTTTTTTTTTTTGCAGTCGAACTAAATGCTCAACTCGCACTCTCGCTTTAAGGCACACTATGAATGGCGCGCGCTGCATGACGTAAGGTATGTAAGGTTTTTCAAGTTGACTGTGGTTGGCACTTCACAATGGAACCCTAAGGAAGCTACGTGTAAGTAACGGTGAATTAATAGCCCATCCAAGTGTAGAGGAGTAGCGTGTCTTACGATGCCATAATCAATGCTTCAACGAGAGAGCAGTTCATAATTGCCTCAAATCGCTCTTTGCCAGCAGTCATTCTTGCAGTAAGTTGAGTACTCTAAGCGGGCGCATAAACATAAAATCACGTTTATACCCACATTTATATAAATCGCATTTTATTTGCAACACTTGCGGATTTCAGCTTGATTTGAAGCTCGTTATCCCATCGAGTAACTCCGGTAGTGCGACTGAGGTGGGAATGGAGTTGTAGTTGGGGTTGGCTTTCGACGCCACAAGTGAACTGCGTGTTCATGCACACTTAGCCTTAATGGTCGGGAAATTTTCACACTCGCATGCCCCCTACACACACACACCCTCGAATGTGTATGAAAAAAGTCCGAATGAGTTTTTCTGCGCCGCGCGCCATCAGAAGCCGTTCGAAAGTGAAAATGCAGCTGCAGGCGTTCTCCAATTCACCATGCGAGCTTTGTAGAGGCAGCACACACACGTACAATATTATGAACCCTGCCAGCCAAAGGTGGTGAAAAAGCTGGTTAAACCGAAGTTTCTTAAACCCAAGTGGTAAAAAAAGTGGTGAGTTTGCCATAGGCCAGCATAGCTGGCAGCGAGTTTGTTTGAGTTTTAACCACTATTCCCCTCACACGCTGAATACAAAAACAACCCAACAACCCAAACAGCAACCCAAACGTGTGCGTTGGTGTTAGTAATTGAAGAAACATGAGGGGAAAGTGGTTAGGCCTGGCTGGCAGGGAATATGCTTATATATTTCACCTTTCACTATTCAAGTTTTTCGCTATCCGATCGCTGGCGGTTGGTTACCAGGCATAGCGTCTAAAAGTTGGTTGTTGCTCAGCGCGCGTCTTATCATTTTTATCGACTTTATTTCTATTTCTGTTTTATTTTGTTTCTAGTTATATTCCTGCTAACATCTTTACCTTAAGTTTTGTGGGCTCACTGTTGCTGTATACAGCTGCATAGATATAGTATACAGCGCTCCAACAATGGCGGACCAAGTTAACAAGTTCTTCCATTCATTGAAGCGTCTTGGCTTGGCGTTTCGTGCCTTTTAAAATCTCATCGGTTCTTTATTTGAAACGTTAGATTGCTTCATGACATTTACTTTTTGAAGATAATTTCATTTAAATGTTGACCGCGGCTGCGTCTTAGGTGGTCCATTCGGAAAGTCCAATTTTGGGCAACTTTTTCGAGCATTTCGGTCGGAATAGCCCGAATTTCTTCGGAAATGTTGTCTTCCAAAGCTGGAATAGTTGCTGGCTTATTTCTGTAGACTTGACGTAGCCCCACAAAAAATAGTCTAAAGGCGTTAAATCGCATGATCTTGGTGGCCAACTTACGGGTCCATTTCTTGAGATGAATTGTTCTCCGAAGTTTTCCCTCAAAATGGCCATAGAATCGCGAGCTGTGTGGCATGTAGCGCCATCTTGTTGAAACCACATGTCAACCAAGTTCAGTTCTTCCATTTTTGGCAACAAAAAGTTTGTTAGCATCGAACGATAGCGATCGCCATTCACCGTAACGTTGCGTCCAACAGCATCTTTGAAAAAATACGGTCCAATGATTCCACCAGCGTACAAACCACACCAAACAGTGCATTTTTCGGGATGCATGGGCAGTTCTTGAACGGCTTCTGGTTGCTCTTCACCCCAAATGCGGCAATTTTGCTTATTTTCGTAGCCATTCAACCAGAAATGAGCCATGATCATCGCTGAACATAATTTGTCGATAAAAAATTTTCGAACCGAACACTGATTTTGGTAATAAAATTCAATGATTTGCAAGCGTTGCTCGTTAGTAAGTCTATTCATGATGAAATGTCAAAGCATACTGAGCATCTTTCTCTTTGACACCATGTCTGAAATCCCACGTGATCTGTCAAATACTAATGCATGAAAATCCTAACCTCAAAAAAATCACCCGTTATATAGCTGCATAGATATAGTATACGCCGCTCCAACAATGGCGGGCTAAGTTATCAAGTTCTTCCATTTGTTGCAGCGTCTTGGCTTGGCGTTTCGTGCCTTTTGGCGTCAAGTGACTGAAAATGAGCTTTCAAGCTTATCGTTTGTCATATTTCACGGAACACTAAATTCAGCTTCGGTTAAAATGCCAGCAATATCAGCTCGTCGATGCAGCACCGTGTGCGTGGCACAGTGTCTTGGAACAAAAGAAATTTCACACTTTGGTTTCCATATACATATATTTAGATATTGAATGAAATTTGTATATTTAAACAATCAATTGCTTGATTATATACTACTCTCATATGTATCTTCGGTTTAGATTCTAGCAATAAATATAATGTACTATGTTACTCGAGGTAAGATGTAGCTTTCGAATGGTGAAAAGAATTTTGAAAATCAATCTGATAGTTTTTGAGTTTATTCATTACAAACATACACCAAATCTTTCCTCTTTATAATAGTAGTATATATAAACTATTATTTTTTGGGATACGCTACAGTCTTTCTCAAAACATAATTCTTACTCGTACAAAAGCACAGAGAGCGCCACTGCCGATCAACGCGCATTAATGCCTCTTGACCAAAGTGTTCAACCTTTTGTTCTCGTTGTTGTAGTTTCGCAATAAACTTTAGCATTTAACACAGGATTTACAAAGCTCCTAACAAATTCCACTGAACTCAATGGTGCTTATACGTATTACTATAATACTACCTTCTCCCCTCATTTCTAGCCATGACACTCCAAGAGGCAACGCTTCCGAATCGCGTGGTTGATCGCTTTGAACTGTGTAAAATGTTTTGCGGTGCGATTATTGAGCTGGAAAATAAATCGATTGCTTATCTGCTATGTATGTATGTATGCACATAGCCGTGTATGTTTAGCAAGTATCTTTTGTAAGTGGCACAAAGAAAAGCAGCAACAACAACAATGATAATTTTAAAGTATGTTAGTTATTGTTGTTGCCAACTATATTTTGTTTGATTATTGCAACAAATCGGCAAGGGCTCATGGCAATCTAATGGAATATACATACATACAAAAATATTCACATACACACGCACAGTACAAGCTCTCGGCTAATATCTGCTGGTAAGTAAATTTCTGAATTGTTGAGATGAAATGTAGTCGACCAATTTGTGATTTATGAACTTTGTACTAACTGCAACAACAACAACAGCTGTTACTACTACTACTCGTAGTACCACAAACACTAACAATAACCACCACATAATTATGCCACATCAGGTAGGCAACAAAAGTCGTTTGCAACAGCTGAAGCCGCTGCAACAGCACTAGCAACGGTAGCAGCAACAATAGCGTAGGCAGCAGCAACAACAGCGATAACAACAGTCAACAATTTGTAAGTGGAAATTTGTGAGCTGACTGACGCTTAATTTGATTTTGTAACTTATGCAATTGACTGAACGAACGGGGGAAGTGAGGAGAAGGGCAAACAGGTGTGTGGTGTAGTGGGGTTCAAAAAATTTACTGGATGAGAGGCGTTAGTACTGAGGAACTGATTGAATAAGCGAGCGAATATGTGAAATGAAAGTTTGCGAATGAGTTTTGCTTTTACTTAGCACTAATTCAATTTATTTGCCAGTCTAGCCAACCAACCAACCACCATCAGCTGGACCAACTTTTCGGCAGTAATGCTCAAACCTGAACACACACACGTACAGGCTCTTATATTCAATATCAACAATGACAGCACCGGCAACAACAACAATGACACTGGCGGTGGCTTTCGTGCGAGCAACAGCAGTCAAGTGGCACTCAATTTTGCCTTGAGTTACCTTGACAACGCCACGAAAATATTTCTATATCAAATTTATTGTTTTCGACTTGGTTACAAAGTTTACGGCAGCAACAATGCTTGAGTTTTAATCATTGATGGTAAATTGTCAGTTAGTCAGTCATGCAATGCATTTGGACATGAGAATCTGGCAGAGCTACGACGGAAGCTATACTCGTACATATAGACATAGCCTTTTGTGAGAAGACATTTATATTACATTTAAAGACGAATATTAACTCTCAGTATGAATTTCAGATTTGAATTATTTAGTATTCTGTCTTAATATTAATTGTGTAATATTAAAATCTTATTGTTTTAGCTATTGTAGATCACACGAATACAAGATGGTCCTTAAAGCGGTGTGTGCTACTTTGACAGTTATTATACATATATACTATTATGGTACACTTCCTTTTCAATATGGAAACTATCGAAATCATTGAAAATGCTACTTTAGACAGTGATTTGCCTCACATTATCTAAAACTGCTTGTGAATTATCAAGATTTCGACTTACTGAACCAGAAAGAATGTATGTAGAATACAGGGATTATCAAGTAGATTCAATTAACGAAAGTAAACCATTCTACCATAAAGAAATGGTGACAATGTAGAAGGAATATGATGGTTCTGTTCTTTTTAACTAAGGTTTGCTCACAAATGTTATTTGTATGTGATATTTATTAGATGCATTTGCATTATATGTGTATATACAAGGGTGGAGAATCATGTTTATCCTAGAACTGATCACATTTCTCCAAATAAATCTCTTTTCATTTGATGCATTCATTGGACTAACCGGGTAATTAGTGGATCTGTTAGAATTTGGTGAAAAAGTCCTCTCATTTAATTTATTTCTTATTTTTGTATCATCGAACACTGAGTTAACACATGAATCGATGAAATGCGAAAAACTAGATAGATATCCAAATATGGATTTCTATATAACCACTCACTCCAGATTGAGTTAAGTCACTTTACTCTATTTGATTTGATGACTTAGTCAAGAAAATAGTTTTTATTAAATCGAACTCAGCGCACTCATCTAGATGTTGGTATTGTACGAAACTCTAGTTTCCTCCTTCTCTGTTCTTTAAGGAGAAATTATTTGATTATTAAGAACTAATTTGCACAACAAGTTAAATTCAATTCCTATATAATTTATATAAACTATAAGCAAATCATTTCACTATTGCTTTAAACTGAAATAAATTTAATTTAATTTACAAAATTTTGCCTTCATAATAAGTGTGTGCTAATTATATATATGTACATCTCAAGTTGTCAGTTAATTATTATATCGAAAAATGTCAATCAAATGGCATGGTGGAACTTACGCAATATGCATTCCTTAATTTCACAACTATCACGGTTTTGAGTTTTCCACGTATTCTGTTGGTTTATCCACCAAAGGCTTATTTCAATTAGAAAATAAATCGATAAAGTTAAATGTACTTATATTTAAATATGCAAATCTGCTATTTTGACTGCCGCCATCATAATGTCAAATTTGAATAATACTTAATTTCCATAATAATAGCGATTTGTGCATTTATTGCCTTCATTTCAAGTGGTTAGCAGAGCTTAATTGAATGCTCGGACATTTGTTTGATGAGTTTTGTGTAATGTAGGAACATAAGTGCAAATGTGAATTACACAAAGTAATGCATCAGATATTAAATCGTGCTAATTGTAATGCAATTGTAAAGAAAATTGTCTTTGGCACAACAGTCGGAAAATTCATGCCTCCATGACGAAACATCACCAAACGGTCTGAGGCTGATCGACTTCGCCGGGGCCCGAAAATATGGTCGTCTGTAGTACTAGATTCCAGCATAAGAAAATCCATCAAGCTACTTGGCTGTCCCCGGATCGAATCACTCGCAACCAGATCGATCATGTTGTATTCGATGGACGGCAATGTCTCCAGTGTTTTTGATGTGCGTACGCTTCGTGGTCCCAACATCGACTCGGACCACTATCTTGTGGCAGCTAAGATACGCACCCGATAAGGAAGCGAAGCGTATGGGTCTGGTGGTGAACGAGGACAAGACGAAATGTCTCCTGTCGTCAAACAAACGGTCAGCGCATTCGCGTCTTGGCTCCCACGTCACTGATGACAGTCATAACTTTGAAGTTGTAGATAATTTCGTCTACCTGGGAACCAGCATTAACACCAATAACAATGTCAGCCTGGAAATCCAACGCAGAATCACTCTTGCCAACAGGTGCTACTATGGACTAAAGTAGGCAATTGAAAAGTAAAGTCCTCTCTCGACGAACAAAAGCCAAACTCTACAAGTCTCCTCATCATTCCCGTCCTACTTTACGGTGCAGAAGCGTGGACGATGTCAACATCCGATGAGACGGCACTAGGAGTTTTTCGAGAGAAAGGTTTTGCGGAAGATGTATGGTCCCGCAAGAATTGGCAACGGCGAATACATGAGACGATGGAACGATGAGCTGTATGTGTTATTCGACGGCATAGACATAGTCCAGCGAATAAAAAAAACAGCGGCTACGCTGGCTGGGTCATGTTGTCCGAATGGATGAAAGTGCTCCAGCTCTCGAAAGTATTCGATGCAGTACCCGCTGGTGGAAGCAGAGGAAGAGGGAGACCTCCACTCCGATGGAAGGACCAGGTGGAGAGGGACCTGGCTTCGCTTGGAATAACCAATTGGCGCCAAACTGCCAGAAGGAGGGATGCGTGGCGCGCTGTTTTGGACTCGGCTATAACCGCGTAAGCGGTGTCTACGCCAGTCAAGAAGAAGAAGAATTGTAATGAATATTAAATACCATAAAATGAAGTAAATACAATTAATAGTGTACATTAAAATGTTTAATAGCCTAAAAATTCAAATCTTAATTATCAAATTTTAAACGTGGTAAAGTCAATGCAATCAAAGTTACTTACTGAATTATTTTTAAGCATATTTATTATCTAACTTCACTGTTAGTTTTGATCTAAACTCAAATTTTCCAACAAAGATGATATTTAAGAAAAATCAATTATACAATTATATAAATAGGTAATTATACTTCAATTATATCTGCGGATTTTGTATTATTTTTTTATAATTTTTTTAATTATACATTGGTAATTCGTGTTCCATAAACATATAAAATTAAAAATTCCCATTGAATAAAAATATATACATATATATTATAATATACCTTTTATTTAATGTCAGAGTTTTGGATTTTATTCCAACTTTTTTGGACCTTAGATATTAATAATTTTGTCTTCAGGTTAGAGCGTGTCGGACTTTCCTTCATCGTCATCTCAGAACACGACCGAACTCCATTTTCTTTTGAGTATTTGTACATAGCCCATAAGTCTGTGTTAGAGACAGTAACGCAAATGTTGCGAAAGACATCGGTTTGCGAAAATTGCAGCTTTTGGATATCTGGATTCTATGATTTATAAACCGAATAGAAGAGTTGACTTAATATTTGAATTTAATATTTCTATTTTGGTCGTCGCCAAAAACTTGGCCTTTTTATACGGTTGGTGATGTTGAATTCTTGACAGCTCAGATTCAATACAGAACTTTATTTATATATTTATCTCTGAAGCTATATTTGTAATTTGAACTGGCAGAGATAAATATAATGGTTAGAAATATCCGATATTTTAGAAAGACAAAAAATCTGAATTATTATTTGTTTGCAATATCTCAGCAAAAATTAACCAGATATATCCCATATATGATTTAAGAACTTCTTTATGCTGCCAGCGCTCCCAAACAACCCTGCCGTCATCCAATGGCATACACTTTTACACTCTTACAAACTAGAAACAAAGTCACGGCACTTGTAAATTTTCCCATGCGATCATTTATTGTGAAGAGGGAACATAAAGATTATTAGCGATATTGCAATATAATCCAATGGGATTTTGCCAAAACTGAGAATAGTATTCACTATGCGCACAAATCAACGCTGTGTAGCATACTTATGTGCGCTAAGAAGTTATTATTGCAAGTCATAATACAAACATTTATTGAATATTTATAGCATGGAACGCAAGCAGTTCCGAAAGAATATGAAGCAACGGACGACGATTGACGGTGTTTTTCCTCCTAAGCATGAGAGAGAAGTGATGAGCTGTGCGCGTTTTGTTTTTTTTCTGGAAAAAAGCAAAGTTTACAAAAGTGTTACATGTCGCAAGGGGCGCGAAAGTGCCACGTTGCTCTCTTAGTATTTTCGTCGTCACTCCACACGCTCAAAGGCAAACAAAGCGTGCAACGTAAAACGTTTAAGGAACAGCGCTTTATAAGCAGTCATATTCATGCAAATATGAATGAAGGTGCTTGTGTGTGTGTGTGCGGCAAATCTAAAAGTGTGTGTAAATATGTGCTTTTGTGAGCGCTTCTATTGAAATTGCAATGCAAATGCATGTGCGAAAATTGACACCTGAGAGAAATCCAGACAGAAGTGATTGTCCGCAAATTGATTGAGGAACCGTTATTATGCTGGTGTTAGTGTCAGTGTGACTGTGTATTATTGATGTGTATGCAGTGCTCGCCAGAGTGAATATTTTTATGACAAGGAAGCTAGCGTTAGTTTGCGTTTTTTGTTGTTCTCCGAATATTATTATTATTGTTGTTGTACTCATAATAGCTTTTCCACTTGCCTCAGCATTTGATTTTGTTGCATGACACGCTGGAAAACACGACCAACACGACTAATATTCGCTTCACAATGAGCTGGGCTGCTCAAACGCCCAACTTACTTTTGATTTATGCAGTTGTATGATATTGTTGTTGTACAACAAAGCGATGTATTGAACTGAAATTGAATATAATTTAACGAATGTACGGGTGGGCAACAACAATTTATGAAGCGAAAAACTTGGTTTGTGACAGAGCGCGCTTTGTGCTAGCACAAACAGCTTTTTATAGTACACAGCTACATATGTGATAGTATATAAATTCATAAACATATACAACGACGCCCGCTGATGGTCGTGAGAAAACTGACAACTGTCTGCCACAAATTTGCTGACTAAAGTCACTGCTGCGACCGCTAACGCTTTGACTCAAAAACAATACACCCCGCCATTGACGTTTGTGATAGCGAATTAAAAAGCAGCTTATTTTTTATGCCTTTTTTAATTTGCACATACATAATACCCTTGTAGACCCCTCACTCTCTCTCTCTGTACACATAAAAATAGCAGTCATCAAAACAAATAAAAAACCTGGTATGCCCACAATGCCTAAGTGTGTTGACAAAAAATACCAAAAAGGATAGGATTTGCAAATATTTAATTCGACGTTTAAGGCAATGAGCCACTACATGTGCCGCGGCATTCAAATCTATATGCGCTACAGGCAACGCTTTACTGCTTACTGAGGATAAGCATATATATGTATATGAGGTGTGCTCGAGTAGAAATGTCCACTACGACCATTAAATTACGATAAGATTAATCTTTTATTGCGGTTCGCCGAGGCTAGCGACTAGAGCACAGCATTAGACCCCACAACACTCTCCCACACTTCAGTGCGTACGCTCCTCTTTTATGTTAGCCAACTTCAAGCGCCGCAGTAATAGCGACTGTGGCACTATAAATTTGGAAAGTTGTGAAAAAACGCATAAAAATGTATTCGAAACGGGTTGCAAATGAACGAAAAAGCATAAGAAAAAATCACAAAATCAAATCTGTGGCTTTCCAAATGAACCCTGCACCCCAAGCACTTTAAATTGTTCGTACTGCGAACAGTTAATGCCGGGCATGGTAATAGTGGTGATTCGGATAAGCTTAAAGCATTTTTTAGTAGCCTACTAAAGTTGTGATTCGTTTCGTGGCTGCACATACCAATCAAAACTCTCAAGTGAGGCCGAGTGCTTAAAGTTGCTCATTTGTATGAATTAAGGCGTTATTAAGTGCTTTTATTCTAAATTGACAAATTAAAAGATTTTTGTAGTTTAATTGTTCATGAAATTGGTGGTTAAAATTGCTTTTGACCAGAGAATCTCAAGAAGCTTGTGAAGCTTAACTCAAGAACTATTGCAAAGCAGATAACTTCAGATAACCATAGATTTAGAACTGAAACCATGATACAATCGTAATCAATATAAAACACAACATTTCGAAAGAAATCTTGTTGAAGCCTTGTAAAAAAACTGACTTCAATTTGGATATTTTTCAGCGATCTATGAAGTAAACCCCTGAATCAATGGACCAACGAATTTTCAGTACATTATTCTTAACTTATGCTAATGCTTTTAGTGATATAATAGTGAATCGAATAACGTACTGCTTTATTGGCTATATATTAATTATTCCAATTTCACCTTTTTGAGGTATGTTAAAAAAATAACGGTACTTTTCGTGTTTTGAAAAAAAATTTATTCATTCATCTAATTATGTCGCCTTCAAAATAGCCACCACACACGACATAATGCAGTTATGTCACCGCTTCTTCCAGTGGTCAAAACACTTCTCCAGCAAGATTTTTGGAAAAGAATATACCGACTACGCTGCCATTATCATCATTACAGTATTGTTTTGGCCAAGAATTCACGAAAAAGTCACGAAGTGTGAGCTTTTAATAAACGAAATTCGTCAAACTCATGAAAACACGTCCAAACTTAGCGGCTGCTACAGATAAAGTAAGCAGTGAATAAGGTAAGCAATGAGTATGCAAGGATTTTTACAATAAAATTTTTGGATATTTGGAAATTCCCGTTACTTTAGTCACCGTGAAAATAACACTATTTTTTTACGTTTATTATGAAAAAAATATTTGACTCATGAAAACCTTTTTTTGTCCTTCATTAACCAATTACTTGACGAGAGCAATGACTTAGGTGTCTCAAGAATCGTAAACAGCTCATTGTCGACACATCAACACTTCGCTTAATCACAAAAATGAACATAACAATACATATATATAAATATGAGCTGTGTGTGAGTCCCTCATAAAAAATTTCCTTTTGCTTGGTCATCGGACCTTACTCGGTCCACCACATATGACACGTCATATTCCAACAGAACTGACTCACTGGCTTTTCGAGTATCTGCAACGAGCATCAACTCGCCCGAATGTGCCGTTACAATTCATACTCAACATGCATTTTACGATGTTGAAGACAATAAAATTTTATTATCTTAGAAATCACTTTGCCAATGCTTCGGTCGCGCGCCGCGTTCGAGCTGAGTCGCTCTGAACATACCCTAAGTGAGTGATGTGAGGGGTTCGAAGGGCTGCAGTGTGATTAGCGTGTGTGGCGAAAAATTTACTGTCCTCTGTGGTAGTGGGGTGGGTTCATAGGTGAACTGAGTTCACAACCCTTTTGTTATTTGTTTCGAGTTTGTTTTGTTTTTCATTTACTTTTCATTTAGTTCTTGTTCTTCCCCATTTTTGTTTATGTTCTCGGTTTATGTGAAGTTGTTGCCACTTTTATATTCTTCTAGTTCTTTGGTTGAGATTTTGTTAAGCCACATGAACAAATTTGTATTGGCGCTCATACAAGAGCAACCATAAATGTGAATGTATGTGTCAGCACACACACACCCATGCACACAAATCAAACACTTGCATTTTATGCCTTACATGGCGCTGACCTCCCTTACGAAGTTTACGATCTTCATATTGTGTCCTGCATGACTGTGTATGTGTGTAGCACTCTTCTGGCCCTTGATTGTTATCTACATATGTACATTCGTTTGTCCTCCTCGTCCGCCCTTTGAGTGCAGCATGGACTTGGTCTCCACTGTCCGGGCCATTGCAATTACTTATGTGGCAAGCGTGGCAAACAAACGCCTCTGTTTGTCCTTACAATTTATATATATATGTAAGTAGACATGTGTAAGTGCCCCTCAAACTGCATGTAAGTGTGTGTAAGTATATCTAAGCATGCACTTGTTTCGTTGTATTGGAATATAAGCACATTGTAAATTGGTTTGTAATTTTCGGAATTAACAAAGACATGCAAGTTGCCACGCAGAGATCCCGCATACTATCCACGTATGTGCTGCACAAATGTTCATTTGTTTGTTTACATACATATGTGTGGAATATATTCAATATTATATATTGTTGTTGTAATTGCAAGTGTTCTCTGGTATTTTATTGCATTTTCAATTGCCTGTTGTCCGTCGGGTGCTTCATTTAAAGTTAAATGCGAGCACTCTCGGATGAAAATTAAGGCTCTACAACAATGACAATGTGATATTTGTGGCCATAGATTCGGCCAGCCAACAAGATGTTGTCGATAACGCCTTGACACGAATCTAATTTACTTTCGAGAAAGCGCAATACTCGTAAACAGTAGAGTGGGTGCTGCATATTAATTTTAAACTTGTTAAGGCTAAATATCGTTGATTTACAATGAAATCTAATACTTACATTTTTGTATCTAAGGGTTAGTTGTGCCCAATCTCCTCTCAATAGAATGGGAGTTCAAGTCTCGGGACGCGTTATAAGCTAACTTCCAAATATATTTCCGATATCGGAAGGTTTTCAACTTGAAGATGTATACCAGAAATTGGTACAAGACTAAAACTATATTATAAACCTCAAGTAAATGACCTTCCGACCCATCGTCTAAATATGAAATGTTGAGGAAAAGCTTAAAAGTTGTAGAACTCTCTATTTCTAGCATAAATTTGAGATGTACATATACCAGCAGTTGGTACCAAATGACAGTCGATCAGCTAGTTGAATAAATTACCTTTCGACCTATCGTCTGAATATCAAACGTTGAGGAGGCGACAGAAAATGTATAGATCTCTCTCCAGATCGGGAATTCTGACGAATAGATTGTTGAATCCTAGAACTATACTATAAAGCTATAGTAAAACTACCTACCGCACAGTGGGCGATTGGGCCTCGCTAGCGGCATTTAATTCCAAATTTTCAAATTTGAAAAAAGCGTTAATTTTTTTCACAAATCGATAACAGATGCTTTGATTAGATTTTTGGCGGTTTTATAAGCTCTACGATCAGCTGATCATCAGCTGTGAGCTTCTCAAACACAAAATATGTTTTAGCAAGTGCTTTACAATATTTTTTCTTTGTAGTGCTTGCATTGATTTCTAGCTCCTTTGAAATTTACAATTTTTACTTGTTTCATTAAAAGTGTGCCTTTTATTAACTTCAAGGTATGTATTACATAAAAAATCAGTTTTTGTGATCGGTCTGTAAATGTGTTTGTTCACATAAAACGTAGTGGCAATTAAGTGTATTAACAACTAGCCCGCACTAGCGTACACCTGTCGTTCGTGGAGTAGAAGTTACAACATTCGCACGGATTCGGTCTAACTATTTTTTTAGCTGGAAGCATGTGAGTCATTGTGCGTCCAAAATGTGTAATATGAACTGCTATTACCTGCTAACCTTTAAATCATGGCACTTTTTTAGGAACAATGTCGGTAGCAAAACAGGTTACTTTTTTAGTATGGCATGAAGAAGCGATCCCAAAAAAGAGGTTTCTCACTGCATGGAAAACTTTGTATTTGGTACTGTTCTCAAAAACCTTAAATATACTCAGGAGGAGCAGTACGAGATTGTCAAAAAGCTGCGAAATTTTACTAGTAAGCTTGTAGAAAAGTGGAAAAACTGTAGAAGAAATAAGGTTTTTTTGAAAACAAAAACCAGGAATGGCCCTAGATACGCCGTTAGTATTGATTGAAAGATCATCTTCCGGGAAATTATTGGACGTCCTAACAAAAGATATTTCGGAGTGTTGCAAAAAAACGCAAGTTAAGAAATTGCCAGGCCTTACTGAAGATGTGCCATCGGAAGCATTGTTGGTAACTGCAAGTTGCTGCTTGTATAAAGGTGGAAAACGTAGTGCTTCACAGGTGGTGTCAATGCTAAACGCCGACGAAGAGGTTTAGCGGTAAGATTTTGAAAACTATGAGTACCCCTAAAAAAAAAAAAAAAAAAAAATTCTAAAAAAAAAAAAGAAAATCGCGAAATATAGAGGTAGGCTCAGACAATAGGACAAATTGATATAGCAGAGGTAGCGAGTTCGAATCCCCAGGATAGGCAAAAGCAGTATTTATAAAATTAGCTTTAAAACGTAGAGCGAACAATACATACAAACAAAAAACTAAACATAAACTACAAAACTAACAAACAAAAATACAATAACAACAACAAAAACAACTGTGCATTAGGTGGGTGGGGGTAAGGGGAGGAAATTATAGAGGAATTAGAGAAAATAGGAGGAAATTATAGAGAAATTGTAGAAATTAGTAGTAGTTTATACAAAATAGAAGGAAATTATAGAGGAATTTAGGAGGAATTATGGAAATTGTAGAAAATAGGACGAAATTATAGAAAATAGTAGTAGTAGTTATAGAAAAATAGGAGGGAAATTATAAGAGAAATTGCAGAAAATAGGACGAAAGTATAGAGGAATTGTAGAAAATAGTAGTTGTAGTTATACAAAATTGGAGGGAAATTATAGAGAAATGCAGAAAATAGAAATTAACTTAAATTCTATGACTTTTTTTCTGAGCTGTGAGAAAAAAAAAAACCGTCTGCAGAAAGATATCTTTTTCGTTTTAGAAGTTATTAATTAAATGCTGCCGCTAACGAGGCCCAATCGCCCACTGTGTACCGTCTCGATAGAAACCCTTAAGGTGGTAATGGCGATATTCAAAATGAAGAAAAATTAGAATTCGACCAATATAGAACATACAGTGATGTGAATTCGAAGTATTTTTGATTTTGGATTTCTTTAAAATATTGCGAACAAAGTTTGCAAAGCACTAGTTCAATAAAGGCTGAACAATGTAGGTCCAAAAAGCCGAAAGTACTCAGACAAGAACTTTTCATTTTGTCTTTTGCTTTAAAATTTGAAAGTGTGTGAGGTAGACAGAGTAATCCTGATAGTAGATTACTCAATTCTCTTGAGATTACTTTTTGAATGAACGAATTTTCGAATTTCTTTGCAAAGCATGTGGCAACTCTAACTTGCATATATCTGCTCATAAAAACTTTAAATTTCATTAAATTATTTACATTTTCCTATTTTCGAAACACTCCTCATGCCTCTGTACTTTATAGTATATATTTTTTTTATATATGTTTAATCGCCCAAATGTATGCAACACCAGTCAACCCTTCGGTTTACAAACTCGGGGAGCATACCACAATCGGGTACATACAAATACACTGGCAACGCAGATCCAATGCAAGAGTTTTCAATACGAGGGGAAGTTGATTGGCAGTACCCATTATAAACATGTCGCCTGCCACAATTTTGTGTAGCTAATAAACGTCCACACAATTTGCGACAAACCGGAAATAACTCACACCAAACACATGCATAAATACAAGGGGAACGAGTGTGCAATAATAAATAATATACAAAGTTAAGTTTATGGAGAGAAGGAGCTTACATGTGTGTATTGGAATACAAGTAAGGAAGGTCGTTTAGTCAAACCTTGTAAGGCGAAACGGCAAATGGCATGCATGCGTCAAATTCTCACAAGTCTCCGCGATGTGGAAAGAGGCTGCGCAGTTAGTTTGGTATGAAACATATTCGAAAACATTCGAGGCAATTTATATTTATTCTGCGTCAGGTGGCATGGTGGGTGTCTAAAGTCCCTTTACACCCTTAACTTGACGTTTGTTGTTTTAATTAAGTATTTTATTAATGGCTTAGGCCGAGTTAAACGATCAAAACAAGTGGCGAAGTGGGAGCAATTAACGGAACTACATACACTTACTTGTGGTCTACCTTAAGACATAATTTGAGAACACAGTCATTAGTATGGAATTTCAACACTAAACTTTAATTAGGATAATAATTAAGTTTTATTAATTATACTTTTTTCTTTCTTCATTATGAATGGTATCGCAAAGTAATTATTTGGCTGCTGGTTGGAACAGGAAAAGGTTAAGTTAAATTTCTTCATTATGAATACACATTTGTTTAAATACTTGAGTTGTTGTTTTTGTGTGTTTGACATTTAAGCGTATGTACTCTGCGTATGTACTTCCAGCTGCTGAAGATATTATTCTAGCTCAGTCGCTGGTGGCTACTATCTACTTATATTCTCCAACTTCCCAGTCACGTTCCGTACTGCAGAGTAACTGCTCACAGCAGGAAGTGCAAGCGTCGAGCTTCGTTCGATCGTACTTTTATTTTAAAATTTTCTGCGAAAGATTTCGGGAATAGCTGCCTTTTCAGCTTTTTATTATTTACACATGCCTTGACAGGCCCAACCATATTGAGTGTGGGGGGATTGTGTAAAAGTATCGAATGCTGTGTGAATCGGAAATGTGTGGAGGACATGCGCAGTAATTATCGAACAGCAGACTTATTTATTTTTTAATCCGCGATAAAACTAATATGAAGCCAAAACATAATACATTTTATAGAAACCGTGATTCACCATCAACTTCTGAATTAATATGGATTCAGGTATTCCAAAGGTTTCAAGTACAAAGTAAACCACATCAAACCTTCAGCGGTTCGGTAGCTTTTCTAATAAGTCTACATCATTATAAAAGTTTAATGAAAATAGGTCTAAAGTCCAAAATATTTTTTGGCGGTAAACTTGGAAATTTTTTTTTCATTATTCTATTTGGCGTCATCCAAATATTAGGTCCAAGTTTTGATCTGCAGCTCTTATGTGAACTATATTTACCATTTCTCAATTTTCTTGAAGCTCTCCTTTGTATATAAAACTACAATTTTAAATAGTATTTCGTTTTATTTAGTATTTTTGAAAATATATCATATACATATATTTAAAGAAGATCACTTGTTCTCAGTTAATTCCATTCTACGAACAACCATCTAATACAATCTCAAACACAGCACTTTCCAACTTTGTATATAGTTCGCACACATTAAACATCAAATCGACAATATGTGTAGGAAAATGCGGATCGCGGTTAATATCCACTGGCAGCGGGGCCTCGATGAAAGATTAAATTAGTTACTGAAGTCTTCACTAGATTCGGGAGAGACTTGAGACCGCTCTTCAAGGACGGTGAAATGTAGTGTGAGGATTGCACTGTGCGCACTTGCTCCTCAGCAGCGTGCAGAGACATCGGAAAATGTTGTTCACCAGTATAGCCGTGGCGAAGGAGTCCTGTGAAAGAATTAAAGATAAGTTAAAGAAATATAGATGCTGCGATTTCAGCTGAAAATTGAGCGCGCACTTTCAGCATTAGCGCAATATTAGCACATTCGTTTTAATGTACTTCTTGCCTCGCGCGGTATCGAATTTGTGGTGTCGTCTGTGGTCGTCTCGGGAAATTTATGTAGCTTGGCTTTCGCAGGGCGAGGAACCGCCATTACCGTCGCCATTGCATGTTAGCGACGTTGCAGTATGTTCGTTGCTCTCATTTGCGCAATCGACACTAACCATACGTGCGCCAGTGTTGCCATTAAACTTTTTTGTGCGTCCAGCCGCGCCTCGTATGGGCTACATCATTGGGCGTGACGCATTGTGCAGCGGCCCCACAATTTCATCGCCTTTGTCTCGACAAGAGATGCCGCATGCAGGTCACTACGCTCTTGGGGATACATGGAGCGTCGCGGCAATGTTTTCGCAGTGGCCAATTCGAATTCATTCGTGTCCAGTTGTCTAAGCAAAGTAGCGGTGTGACTGAGTTCCATACCTAGATCCGTGCTCAGAGTGGATTTGCCTGGAAATAATCTCTTTGGGATCACTACCACTGCCGGCGGAGAAGCTAGCGCCACCGAAAACGCTGCCATTGCCGCCGCCTCGACATGCCCGTTTCCAGGTGTGTAGGACATGTTGTAGTCCTGTAAGGCGAAAAGAGAAAAGAAGTATATTGAATAGGAAAGTAAAGCAGTGTATGTGTCGTGTGTATGATAAGCACTTAAAATATCAGGAGATGTGTGTGAGTGTGATGACTCAGCTATTATTCATCGTGATGTGCGGGTTTCTAAGCAGATGTACCGGTATTAGTAGATAATCAATTTGTTGCCGTTGTTTATTGTGTACAAGTGTTATTACATTATAATCAAAACACTCACGCACCTACGATTCGCATGCGTGTGCTGCATGTGTTTTTTATCTGCTACTAAAGGTTGTTAATGGTATGGCTTTGTTAGTGTTTAATAGTCGAGTTAATGAACTTGTATTTCAGTCGTTCGGTGTTTTTATTTGCATTTGTCTAAGCCATCCGATTAAACAAATGCCCACCCTCATTGTGTTGGCGACAGTGTGGCGTTGCAAAGAACACCCAGCAAACGCTATGTGGTTACGCCTATCTAAACAATCAAAGCAATGGACAATCAGTGAAATACTTTTACATACACTCTAACGTATGTGTATATTTATATTATGTGTATATTCAATTAAATAGGTTCAAATCTGGGTTAAAGTGAATGGTGAACACCCTCAGAGGTTTTGTACTTATTTAATCATTCGAAAAGTTAGGATACATAGAGGATAAAATATAATTGTCAATAAAAGGTCCTAAAAGAAGACATCTTCTTTCTTTGTCAGCGACCGCTTAAGGTCAGAACCGCGCCGTTTAGGATCTAAAAACAGTTATTTTAGATCTATCGTAAGCAGCCAACCAGTTCTGTTAAATCAAATTAAAAGCTCCCCTAAAATTTAATCTTACCCCAAACATCTTACTAATTCACTCTCTTTTTTCTCAGACTATATTGCTTAAGCCGTTCGCCCCCGCTTTTGTTTAGTTATGCTAAGTGACAAAATGCCTTAATGGAAAATTTATTAGGAGCAAGAGCTAAAACGACAGACCACAACTAGTCGATAGCAATGGAATGAGTTTGCGGCAAACATATCAGCACAAACACAAAAACCACTGACCGAATTCATTTTAATTTCCTCCACAATCACTAATTTCCTTCGGCTTTATGCGTACATTCGCCTCCATTGTGATTTTATCAATTAATGCGCCTGAGCTTAAGTGTTTTATACACACACAAATGTTTTCAGATTAAGTTTTGTTCTTCTGACTTAGTGAATGTTATTGTTTATCTAATTGTTGTCTCTTCTGTTGTTGTTTATTGTTGATTCAAAAAAGGCATTAACCGAGCTTTGAATAGGTAAGAAATAGAGTTATCATTTTTGAGCGCGCCGCAAAACCATAGAAAAGGCCAATAAGCGCACAAAAAAACCAGAGGGACAATAAGGCCAGCGGTTAATAGCCAAAGCGAACTTTATCTCATTGCGGTGACATTGCGAAGGGAAGCATGTACGAGTACATACTTGTGTGTGGTTATTTTAGCAGCTGCGCAGGACATTTGATTGGCAATTTTCGAAAAACAATGCCAATACAATAGCAACAGCAAATACTGCAAGAACAGATAGATAGAAGTACAATAAAAAAGAAATAATAAAAAACAATGAAGCAGACGGATAAGAGAGCGTGAGGGAAGCGCGGCGCTTTGCAGTTGTTGGAGCTTAATTGTATGCAGTACAAAGTACAATATTGGAACCAACAGCACGAGTTCAAATACAGAAATAAAAGTAAATCGTGAAAATTAAAGATACCACCAGCAGCTCACAACAACAACAACAAAATGGCAAAATATTGTAACAGAAGATAATGGCAACGGCAGACACGCAGACGCCACCTCCACCATCGCTTCAATTCCAGGCAATTCATGCCAAGCCACAACAAAAAATAGCAAAAAAACGAGAGAACAGTGAACAGTGAACACATTGAGCACCAATTTAATTTACACGTTAAAGCGTGCACGAACAACCGCAATATGAGGAAAATTTATTTGCGTTCGGCCACAAATTGTCGTCAAATGTGGCTGTGGTGTAGCAACTTAAATGGTGACAATGATGGCACTGCCAAAATATCGCTTGGCCAACAAAACAATCGTTTGTTGACTGCTGCCGCTAGTCAACTACAATAATGAGTGAGACGACGAGAAAGAGGAATAAATAAATCAGTTTCTACAAGTAGACCAAAAAAAAGTTGCTGCAACAACAATAATAATACTGCGGCACAATATTAAAAGCAAAACCAACAACATCAGTCATGCTCGCATAAAAGTGATGGGCTGTGCTGTAACAGCAACACTGTTATGCTATGTCGCCAATGTTGGACATGTTCGGCATGGAGTGTGAGCCTTAGATTCAGCAGGTGATTGTTGCGGTGAGAAAAGCGCGTTTTGCAAACCAAGTAAGCCGCATACTTCTTGTAACGGCTTTGTCACTAGCAGTTACAATTAAGATGACGGCAATAGAACATAACCCAACGGACACAACTACTTTTTGTTCCAAATTTACTATAAATGAAGTTGGCTGCGGTTCGTATAAGATCATTTTCTATTGGGTGTAAGCTTTAAGTCTGTTCGTCTTGTCTCTGAAAGTTTTGTATGAGAATAGATTACATAAAATCTTCTATTATTAGTTATATAGCGTTTAAATTCTTAAAATTGTTGAAAAAAATTGGTCTGGTCATTATTACTCTAGTTATATCCACATGCCTTATGCCACAGAAACAGCGAAATTTGTTTTATTGGTGGGCAGATTGTGTGTAGTATGTTGTTTATCTATATGTTTATAATGAATTTTGTTAAATACTTTATCGAGATTCTTCTAGGTGTATTTTATCTTGCTTGTTATCCGTTCTACAAGTTTTTAAGCCGCCTACGGAATGTCGTTAGACTTTAAGGGAAGCGAAGGCCTTTTTAATTTTTGTTGGAAATTGAGGAACATGCCGAAGAGGTTCTACGTGAGGCCCCTGCACCTTTAGACACTACATAATAGCAGGGCTGAGATAGTTTCTGGTTCTGCCGATCTTAAGTGGGGACAAAACTAGATACAAAGTGTTTCGTGCTTCATATCTACAAAAATTTTTGTTTATGGGAGGTATGGCCTATTCACCACCAGCAAAATACACATTTTGTGCTCTATAGACATACATACATTGTCTAAATCATGTATGTATGTAACTCTGTGGCTTATACACAGAAGGAAAATTTCAATTAAAGCGAAACAATGTATACTCTATCAACCCGAAGCCACAGCGACGAACGACAAAACGCCGATCCAAACAAAAAAGAAACAAAAACAAACTCATTTCGAGGTTGACGATGAGGAGGAGCTTGGCGGACGATAGGAGTGTCATTGGAGCGCTTTGGTGATAAATCTTTGTCGCCGAGGTGGAGCAGCGAAAGAGGCTGGCCACAACACCCACACACCAAACGTGGCACACACAGGCGCTCGCAGCTACGGCAGTGTGAAAGAAGAAAGCTTCGGCGGGCTAGTGAGCGTTGGGCGTCAACCGACAACGCATTGAAAGTGTAATTAAAACTTTGACTAACGACAACCAAACAGCGAACAGCGAAGCCCGAATCTTTCAGCTTTAAACACACTATAAGTGGCAATAAGAGAGTCAACTATCGTAGATGTCTGGGGAGTACGGCGAGGTGTCGAGTGGCGGAGAGTAGAGGCGAGCAGCTGTTGCAGTTGCGGTTGACATTGAGTTTACATTATTGTTGGGCTTTTTTCCAGCGCTTTTGTTTTTGGTGGCAACATATTTTCTTCCCACACCAATGTAGCTGCCGCTGTTGCCACAGTTGTGCCATGAGGCTGCGGCGCGCTGCTGTTGCGGCATGTCGATGTCATAACTTAAATCTGTAATAGAGTCAAAAAGCGATTGCTGCGAGCATTAGAAAAATCAGCATAGCTGAACTTAAAATTAATGAGCAATTCTAACGGCACAGTACAGCGCCGCGCACAAGTTACCAGTTCAACGGCTGGTGTTAATGTTTCTATTGGTGGGATGGTGTGTCGACAAATGTCATCAGGCCCCACAGATTACGACTAGTGCGAGTTGGTAATTAGTGTGAACGTGGTGCTGGGGAACAGTAATTGGGCTTGTTGGTGTTGTTGTTGTTGTTATAGCAGCAAACTCATCTGCTAACTGCTGCGTGCATTTTGGGCTGTTCTTATTGTTGCTGCCTCGCTGTTTGTTGGCTGTGCGCAAATTAGAAATTTTGACAATTGACACCGCCGAGCGAGGAACACCCTGCGGCGTTCAGGGCAATGGGGATTTCGGTACTTGCAATTAATGAATAACTTTTGTAGGGCTGCATGCAACTGTGCTTATCCGCTCGGTGATATCAGCGCTACACATGCAACACCACCACTCACCGCTGCATTGCAGGACTCAGCCGTGGTGACTCTGGGCATAACTCAGCTGAGTTGACATATTCGATGGGTTTGTTGTGACATTCGAAATGACATATCCAATATCATCCCCCCGGAGTGGCCCTTCGAAGCGTACCGGCTGTTGCAATAATAGTCACACTTGCCACCACTCGCCACATTCGTTGCAGCCACACACGCCAAATGCATACATTTTAAACACTGAACTTTGGTACAAAGGGGCACACATATTTATATAAAACAAAATCGTATATTTGGTGTATAGCGAACGGCATTGTTATAAGGTCACCCAGTTAGCATTTATAATTCATGCCATTAGAGACATTCTGGACCGATCTACCGTATTTCAAAAACTTACCAGAAAAGAAAAGCCTTTAAACCAAGGAATTCTCGTTTCATTTGTAATTTTTACTAAGATGAATAAGCGTGCCAACGTATTACTAAGACATCACAAAGAATCTTGGGAGATTTGAACTATACATGCATAAAAAAACGAAATCTTCCGAGAATTCTAATAAAGCAATCAACTCTAAAAATCAGAAAATACGGAAAAGCTTTGTCTTCTGACATGGACGTTGCTAGAAGAGAAGAGAATTTTTTTTTTCGCGGAAAGAAGACTTCCTTCTCCAAGGAAATAGAAAAAAATGCGCTTATCTTTCAGAGACATACGAGTATTAGAAAATGATTGGACCGTAAGTCCCGCTAGTGTCCTTGAATTGCTGGTATAGTTTGTTCGATTCGCTACTCCCTAATGTTGGCTAATCGAAGACACCGAAGAAACGTAAATCAAGCATTTTCGAAAACTTTCGGGTAAGTTAACACTTCGTGACTTTTTTATTCCATACATTTAAACATAATTTTTATAAAAAAATACTCATCGATTCCTGACCCTCCTACCTAGTTATAACTTAACAAATTTTAATGGTTCTATGGGTTGCAACAAGCAAAAATCTAATCCATCAACCCAACCACAGCTAAGGACACATTACATAGAAACAAACAAGCAACGGAGCCGGCACTCTCATATGGCTTTCTGCTTTTATGTGACATCTATTCACATTTGGTGTGTCCAATGCATTCAACCCGGACGTTCCAATTGCAATGCTGCAGCTGACGCTTTTGTCAGCGCTTGTTGCCGCTGAAGAGGGTAGTGCGTTGTCCAACAAAATGCATTGGAGTAGCCAACACGTCTTTACAAGCGGCTCGCAACCATTCAAGTGGGTGGCACACATACGCTCTCATTTCATTTTCATGCATACGCCTTTATTGTTGGTGAGTGTGACAGCTATAGCTCAATGTTTAAAAGCTTCGAGGAACACACACACACAGATGGTGTATATATAATGCTTGAATGTGCATTATTTGTGGTAGGGGTTGATTTGAAGGAGTGATTAAATTCTTGATAGGCAGTTTAAATCAATTTATGTACGCACTCACGCCTGCCAGTTAAAGTTTAAAACGTGTTTGACGTTTCGTTTTATTAGTTCAATCGCTGTCAAAGGTGTCGATCCGTAATGATTGCGAGTAGATGCTGGTGGGGTTAAGTGGATTTAACATGTGTTGGATGGTGACCAATTGACAGAACTACTAGGGATGAAGGAGCTCAATTTATGGTAAAAGTTAAGCACTTTAAAACTCTCGGCGGTTATCTGTATATAAAGATTTGATTATAGTCATTAAATATTGCAGTATTGGATCATAATTGATTGCAATTAATGGGAAAATTATTTGTTTTACTTAACCTACAACGGCCTACAATGTTATATTACGCCCATATCGTAACTAAGGAACATCGCTAGATTGAAAATATTTATAAAGTTCGTCCTAGACGTGAATCACGATTTGAAGACAAAATCGATCTCTCGAACGTTTTTGGCCTTTTCTGGATCCGTTTTTTTCGAGATGTGGGGATCAAATGTAATCATAAAATTTATAAAAGAAGCAATTCACTTGTGCAATATGGTGAACTCATTGAAGTAACCATATATAGGGATGGTTTGAATAACTGGCGTAATATTGAACACGAGAATAAATAAAAAATTTTAATCCTCTTTCGTAATATTAAAATCCTTGTTGAATACCCATTTGATTATCCTGATATTTAGCACTATTCTTAAGCTTAAATTATCATAATCGCAGTTAATACAAAGGCTATTGGCTCTTCAGCTCGAAGGCACTCTGTGATGGTCCAATTCGTGAGTTCTAATTTGCGTGACTACAAAAACAGATTGACGGATGCTGCATGTAACCAAAGCCACCAAGGGAATATATTTAATACCACACTGCAATGTGGCACAATGCGACTCTGCGACGTAATTATAAGAGCAGGGATGTATTTTGAAATTTTGAAAGAACGGGTGGTGTTTTAATGTGTTGTTGAGACCATAAAATCAAAGCGATTGTCACAGCGCAGCGCTTTCAAAATGAATAGTGCGAGGCGAGAGGCAAAGACAGGGTAAACGCGTACGAGAAATGCAGTTGAGTGAATGTCAAAATGCAAATCATTCAGTGACAGCGATGGACCGTTGGCGCTTTATTGTTGAGCGGGTTGTCTCATTGTTTATGTGTCAGTTGTCCGTTTTACAGTTACACGCTGTAGCACAGCTGCACTACGCTCGATGCGTAACAAATAATTTCAGTTTTGTCACCCTGACATTACAAGTAATTATGTGCTTTCTAAAATCAGAAGTGGAATAAATGGCTATCGTTGTTTAGGGACGGTGGAGGTATGCAGAGAGGATACCATGCAACAGCCACAGCATAGCGCTCCAACACCCCGGCTTCATGTTTACACGAAATATATATTCTTCCATAGACAAAAGCGCCAACTCTGTGCATATAATTTGGTTGCATGCCACCCGTTGCGTCAGCTGTGAAAATATTTGCCACACACACCAACACAGCGAAGTTGGGAAATAGCAAATATAAACAGTGGTGAATACGAGAGTGAGGTGTTCACGGCCGCTTGCCGTCAAGCAGCCCACTTAATGAACGTGAAATTCGGCAGGTGTTGCCTAGGCGCCTTAAAGAGCGTTAAGCTCTTGATGATGTGCGCCAGCTTTACATTACTCGTTTCATTTCATCATCACATTCTTTACGAACGCTTCGGTTGCAGTGTTGCTGCCTCTTCTTCTTGCTTGCCTGCCTCTCTACCTTCTGCTTTCAGCTGCCCTTTCTGGAATGGCATGCAGTTCGCAATCCGACTGAGCAACAGCGTGCCACTCAAGCGTGTTTGAGCTATGAAATCTATGCGAACAATGTGAGAACCCTTCAACGGTACTTGTAATAAGCAAGCAGCCCTTTCTTCGGATTTCCTGTTTCAGTGCCACCTTGAAGGCGCTGAAATCTGCCATTACACACAGGTGAGGTGTTAATTTGATGTGGAACAAGTTATTTTACGGCGTATCCGAAGCCGGCTGTTTTTGCGCCTAAGTATGTAAGTTTGCACAAGTATATTCGTCAGACACTTCATTTAGGTAATGTCAGAGCACACATACTTTCAGCTTACTTTCCGCCGCCACCGCCGGGATTATGTGAACTTTGTGCATTGCGTAAATTATACAATTTAAATTATGAAGCCCATAAGATGTTAACTGTAACAACAAAAGGTAGGTCGCTGAAAATTTTTCGAAAGCAATTTACACGGTTCGAGTGGCGCAATTGACGTGCGTAAATTGCTTGTTGAGGACTTAACCCATCGTGAGAAAATGTTTGAGATTTGAACATGTCGGCAACACGCTTACATGTAGACCTTTATTTGGCTTGTTTGCGTAAGCTTCTCTGTGTAGTTGTATGCACCAAAAGTTTTCGTAGAAGGAAATTAAATGCCCTCAATGTCGATAAAAATGTATAATTAATTGCTTTGAGCACATCTAAGTGGTTATTTAAGATCCATAATTAAATCGTTTTAATAATGTAATACTAGCAGCGCATTTACATAAATATTAAAAAAGTTTCGTCGAATCAAAAAAAAAAAAAGAAAAAATGATAGGCAAACTTCTTGAACTACAGGTAAAATGTTTTCGGTTGTAATATAACTTTCAATTGTTGGCGTGTTTCGCATGCCTGAAGTAATTAAAGTATCATTACCATATTTCGTAAGTTGTAATTGATTATCAGCGACCCGTTGAAATACGTCAAACATTGTCGGTGAGTTTATATAATGAGGTGTTCGAGTAGTACTTTGGTTACGTACAACTTTCTGGAGTAATTTGGGAATATTTAAATAATTCTGGCCTGAAGCTTTTAAGAGCTACAATATGACCAATTTATGGGTTAAAACAGGTCCATGGGTTAAATTTTATATAAGTTGCGACTCGCGCACCCTAGCGTACTAATCTCGAGAGGTTACCGAGTATGAATTCTAGCTTGAAGTCAACTGAGCTACTTGAAGTGTTGGTCCTTACACTGAATTAAGTTTTTAGAACTATCGTTATGGTTTACGTACTCACGACACTTCAAACGAGAAGTAAATATTCCATGGAATTTATACCACAGATTTTCAAGGAAGTTAGGTCATCTATTTTTGAACTCATGTGTTATATTCAACGGTATGATTTCATTATGGCATTTTCTACATAGCTAATTCGCTGTAAGGACTTGTATCAGTAGAAGTTAAGCATCTGGTGAATTGAATTAGCTTTCTGCCCCCTGAACCATTGTTTTTTTTTTTAAGTGAGATCTTTTAAGTACATGTTACGAAGCCATTTATAAATGTGGACTTATAAAACATTTGGAATTTTTAGAATTTGATTAAGACAGAACTTTCTTTCACTTTTGAAGGGGGGGAACTAAGACGTGAAAATTGTAAACTTCAATAAACCAAATTCCCATTTCATTTCATAAACACCCTCTCATATTTATTCCGAATGTCTCTTGGGATAATTTTCTCCGCTTTAAAAAATTGTTGCAAATAAAAGTGCCTTAGAATGCCTGAGTTTAAATGCTGCAAATATGATTTGTTTAAATTTACATTTTCAGGGTTCAACTGACTTGTTCACTGTTGACTGACGTACTCATTGAAAGGGTGATGTTATATGAAAACATTGAGAGAATATTAGAAATGTTGGAAGTGTAATTGACAAATGGTTAAATGTCACGTTTTGTCACGTCACACGATAAAATCGAAACCTAATTATAGGTCTCACACCAAAGCGAAAGCAACGGCATACAAACTTGGATGTGTTAGGCTTAACAAATATTAATTTACACAGTGGCACAAGCTGAGTAGATATCTGTATGTATGTATATGTACGTCTGAGTTTAATAAGTGAAGCTCTCTTCAAATAGTCGGTTTCATAGAAATATATTTACATTGGACTACCCAGTGAACCACAAATTAATTTTTCGTATCTTAGATTGTTGTTAAATTCTGGGGAAATTGCCTTGAGGTTAAATAGCGGCATGTGGTCTAACGGTCACTTTGAGTCTTCATTCGGATAATGCTGTTTTTGTTCTCTGGAGGACTCGCATTAAGAAGCGTATACATTAGAAACTAGATTGGTCGATATATAATTGTTAAATTATAGGGTACTCAATTCTGTGAGGGCTTTTATGGTTGGAAATATATTTAATACCAGTATAGACATCTAAACTAATTTTTATTGAATTTTAGTATAGGGAGTCAATATTGAAACGAATTCTTTGATGTTGAGATTTTCTGGTTAAGAAACTGTTGAAAATTAAAGTTGACTTTCTATTAATTTTTACTAAGAATTCGGTCGGATATTCATAGTTATACTTTTGATCTTTATAATTTTCCTTAATTCTCCTTGATAAGCTTTTGATAATTAAAGATAATTAATTAAAGATGGTTGGGTATTAACACAACTTTTCTTATATTTATCTATATAAGTATATAGAGGAATATATGTATATGTCATTTATGGAAATGTGAAATGTGCCGTTACTGAAGACGTGCCACAAGCTAACAACAAAATGAGGCTACCAACAAGCCACCCTCCCGACCACTTCAATTAAGTTTATTGCGTTGACAGTGCGTTTTGTAGCGCTGCCAGCAAATCGGTACGACGATTATTGGTATTGACTGAGTTGTAATGTTTGAAAAGCCTTCGTAACGGTACGAGCGTCAAAGTGTCAATGTTGAATGTGAAATGCAAGTACAATCATTGATTTAGACTAGCGGGGATTGCGGGGCAATTGTCGTCTCCACGTCGACAGAGGTGGGTCAACGGCAATTGGAACTAGCAACCAACTAGTAATTACCGTAAATCGTGCCTTTGAAGTTACACACGTAGAGAGAGAGAGGCACGCCGTGTCTGGGATTGGAGAGGTGTCTGTAAAGTAGGCAAATTATGCCGCACAGGTTGCTACAAAGGACACGTACCAGTGAAGGAAATGTAGGTATATATATACAAGGAATGCCTTAACCGTAACTAGGTTTAATTGTATTGATATGGTTGTCGGCAGCAGAGCAGCCAACAATATTATCGATGTCTTGATTATGCGTTTGGCCGTCACAATGGTGCCTTAATTGAACGTTAGTACATATATTTATCCTCATACCATAAAATTCGCTCATCTTCACTTATTAACCTTAAAGCATTTTCAATTATGTTGAGCACGTTGAATAGTGGTTTTCAGCGGTATCGGTAATGACACCTTTAGCTATCATCAAAGTTATCATCGTCATTACGGAGCAGCCTAACGCTCCATCATTGTTGCGGCGGTCTCATTCAGCTGTCCATCTCATTTGGGGCCGCGCGCTAGCTTTTTAAGTGATTTAATGAACCGAAATTATTGGTAATAAGTACTAGCGCGCCGAGAGCTTCTAAGTGAAGTGGAGTCTATATGTATTTATTTTATTTCTTGCGCTACGGTAAACTTGCTGAGCGCCCCGCTCCTTAGTTATGGTCAATAATATTTTATGAAATTAAAGCACTCAATAATTTTCCAGGGCCTCCTATATAGAAGTGTACAAATCGTCCAGCTTAGCTTATCCTTGTGTATCCAACACTACAAATTGTTAATGTTGTTGTTGTTCCATACCGAATTTGTTTGTTGACCTAATTCATTATTAGTTTTTCGCTTTTATTATTGTTTTCACATTGCTGCTGTTCCTCTGCTCTGCTCATTCGACGCTTTGCGGGTATTTACTTTGGTTGGTCTCTGCTTTTTGATATCGCAAATTTCTTTTTCCGCTTTTACCATTGCTGTTGTTATTCTCTTCTGTTTTTTTGCTTTCCATTGCTCACCAATTCAGCCATACACTTTCCATATTTTAGTCTAATCAATTTTCGCTTTTATATGCAATCCAATGTTGACAATAGAAATATTGTCGTGGACCGTATACATACATGCAAACATACATGTATATAGATATGGACAATTTATATTTTTACGTGCATATTACAGCAATCACATTGAGTTGTGTATACATGTATGCGTGTTATTAATTTTATTGGTATTTGTTTGTTTGCTTTCTCATATGGCACTGCGGTCTGATGGCCGGTTTTGTGCGGCCGTTGCGGCTTGACAGTTTGTTGGCGGTTAGGCGGCCCACTTAATGGCCACCACAATACCAACAATATCAACTATCCAACACTCTATTTTATGCACGATTTATATACATACGAATGTAATTGTATAATGAAGTTCTGGCAGGAAAACTTTTAGCATCTACAAACCCTGTAGGAAATGTATAAAGTGGAAATCTAATAGTTCTAAAACTCGAAAGACTAAAAAAAGGATATCCAACTGCTATTTTACATCCATTATTATGCTAGACTATAGCAGGTCAATTGATTATTCACGGACCTCTTACCGAGCTCGTCATAATAGTCGTCCGTTCTTTTTCTACAGTTCCTTTATCTTATTCAAAATTGACCCCCAACGCACCTTATGGTTCTAACTAAGTTTTCTAACTAACATAAGCAGTATTCCCACCCGGCATAACGTAATAGATATGTAACCATCACGTAACTTTAACCAAAACAAATTAATAGTTTGCTAAACCAACGCAGTCGGCCAGAATAACGTCAATATTCAGGCAAACATTAATTTGCGGGCTTTGAATGGACCAACGCCAGTATTACCAACCAGCCGAAACAATGATGAGTATCGCTCATCGAAGGCGACCGCAAACATTGCCATCGCACGAACGGAATGGAACGCACGAAACGGAATGAATAAAGTGCTTCAATGGGCAGTCAGTGTCAGTATCACTGCTACACTTTGTTGGCTGAGCTCTGTGCTTGTTGGCGCTGTGACGCTGATTTCCCGGTATCCAGTGTTTTAAGCTCATTTGGTCATCGCCACAACAGCTCGCTGCCGCTTGACGTGTACTTACTTATGTGTTTCTCATCAACTGACAGAGCGGAAGAGTTTTTCATGCCTCTGATAGGTTATTCAAACACTTTCGCAATCAACGCAGACAACCGCAGAAAAACGTACGTACGTAGGGCACAGTGGGATCTCGAGAGAAATTATTGCATTTTTAATTTTCACATGGAAGCTTGGAAATATTGTTTCCAAAATATACTTTCGTTAGAACAGCTGGTTGAATATGAACCTCTATGAAGTTGGTGATCCAATGGTTTCTTCCCACCACAATCTCATTATGTGAGACAGTAAACTGGATGGTATTTGCTTTTCGGAGCCTTTGTTAGGGGTTCGGCACGAGTTAGACTTATAAGAAAAGCGATTTCCTCTCGGGAAATATACATCATTAAAGAGGAATTAAAAGCTTTTAAGAGTTTATGAAGCGGAAGAAAACTAAATTATCAATTGGTTGAACTCTTTAGCTATCAAAAGTATGGAGTGAGAATTTTACATCTTCAAAAAGTTAACTAGAGTTGTGCGAGGTTCGGAAGGAGACCACTGAAAAGTATTATTATAAAATTTTCTATATAATTGCCTCCCTAAAAGTAAGTTATTAGCACTTACCCTACATTCAATAGAAAATAATTCATGACTTCTACGTTACGGTGTCTCACAAATTTGACCAGCTTACAAACACTGTTCGACTGAATGTACTTCAGGGCATTGAAAATGAAATCACATCCGTTATGGGCTCTTCCGTTTTTGTGTCTGTGGTTGACAGGAAGTAATCAATAGTTGTGACCACGCCGGACAATGGTTAGCATCCGCCGCAACCACTATCGCCAACGCCAATGCCAATGTAGTGGTCGCTGCCATAAACTATCGATGGGAACAATTGCGAATTGTAGCCGAAATGGGTGGACGGGTAACGGTGAGCGCCAGAACGAACTTGGCAAGAAGTTCAACTAAGTTGGTATGTATGAAGTTTTACATTCGATTATGGACACAAATGGGAGTTGACCAATAGAAGAAGTGCTTTAAAAGCGGTGCGGCAGGAAACTGGCCAGTCGCTGGTGGTTAAATAGAGAGTCGGTAAATCTGTTACACCTAGCCGCAAGAGTCGGCTTTTCGCTTGGTGTGGCGTACAATTTGTCAATTTTGCGGTTAACTTTGGCTTCGGTCAGCAGCAGTATAAACATACATCCACGAGAGATATACCGAGGTCGTACCATTGTGTTTGGTTATGGGCAAATGGTAGCTGCATTGGCATGTTTGATTGTTGTAGTCATTTAACGGTATTCCCCCCATGCGGCTATGCTAAGTTACGCATTGTGCTCCATATGGTTTCGACGTTCCCTAGCTTCCCCCTTGGTCAGCTGGTTGCCTCGCAGTGCCCGGCGTTAAACTCCAAACTGCCATTAAAGCAATTGCCAACGTTTATGGACTGATTTAATAGAAACTAAACGATGTGGGTTCATCTGTAGTACTAGATTCCAGCATAAGAAAATCCATCAAGCTACTTGGCTGTCCCCGGATCGAATCACTCGCAACCAGATCGATCATGTTGTGATAGATGGACGACATGTCTCCAGTGTTTTTGATGTGCGTACGCTTCGTGGTTAACATCGACTCGGACCACTATCTTGTAGCTAAAATACGCACCCGCCTCTGTGTAGAAAAGCGCACCCGTCAACAAACACAAGGAAGGTTCGACATCGAAAAGCTGCAATCACAACCAACAGCCGAACGATTTTCTACTCGACTTGCACTCCTGCTCTCTGAGAGCACTCATCAGCATCTCGGTATAAGGGAGCTGTGGGACGGCATATCAAACTCCTTACGTACAGCTGCAACTGAAACCATTGGCTTTCCGGAAAAGCCCAAAAAACAGCTGGTATGATGAGGATTGTCGTCTCGCAGTGGAGAGAAAACAGACTGCCTATCTCGCAATGTTGCGATCAACCGCAACACGAGCGGGATGGGAAAGATACCGAGAGCTGAAGAGGGAAGCGAGACGCATTTGCAGAAAAAGAAAGAAAGAGGCCGAAATGCGTGAGTATGACGAGCTTGACAAGCTGGCCGACAGAGGTAATGCTCGAAAATTTCACGAAAAGATCCGGCGACTAACTGAAGGTTTCAAGACCGGAACACACTCCTGTAGGACCCCCAGAGTATACTGTGTTTGTGGAGGGAACACTTCTCCAGCCTGCTGAATGGCAGTGAAAGTACAACACCAGGAGATGGCGAACCCGATTCCCCAATCGACGACGATGGAACAGATGTTCCATTGCCCGACCGTGAAGAAATTAGAATAGCAATTACCCGCTTGAAGAACAACAAGGCGGCGGGGCCGATGGATTGCCGGCCGAGCTATTCAAATACGGCGGCGAAGAGCTGATAAGGTGCATGCATCAGCTGCTTTGCGAAATATGGTCGGAAGAAAGCATGCCCGACGATTGGAATCTCAGTGTACTCTGCCCAATCCACAAAAAGGGAGACCCCACAATCTGCGCCAACTATCGTGGGATAAGCCTCCTTAACATCGCTTATAAGGTTCTATCGAGCGTACTGTGTGAAAGACTAAAGCCCACCGTCAACAAACTGATTGGACCTTATCAGTGTGGCTTTAGACCTGGAAAATCAACAACTGACCAGATATTCACCATGCGCCAAATCTTGGAGAAGACCCGTGAAAAAAGGATCGACACACACCATCTATTTGTCGACTTTAAAGCTGCTTTCGACAGCACGAAAAGGAGCTGCCTTTATGCCGCGATGTCTGAATTTGGTATCCCCGCAAAACTAATACGGCTGTGTAAGTTGACGTTGAGCAACACCAAAAGCTCTGTCAGGATCGGGAAGGATTCGATACCAAACGAGGTTTCAGACAAGGTGACTCGCTATCGTGCGACTTCTTTAACCTGATGCTGGAAAAAATTATAAGAGCTGCAGAGCTAAACAGAGAGGGTACCATCTTCTACAAGAGTGTACAGCTCCTGGCGTACGCCGATGATATCGATATCATTGGAAACAACACCCGCGCCGTTAGTTCTGCTTTTTCCCGCCTGGATAAGGAAGCGAAGCGAATGGGTCTGGTGGTGAACGAGGACAAGACGAAATATCTCCTGTCATCAAACAAACAGTCAGCGCATTCGCGTCTTGGCTCCCACGTCACTGTTGACAGTCATAACTTTGAAGTTGTAGATAATTTCGTATACCTAGGAACCAACATTAACACCGATAATAATGTCAGCCTTGAAATCCAACGCAGAATCACTCTTGCCAACAGGTGCTACTATGGACTGAGTAGGCAATTGAAAAGTAAAGTCCTCTCTCGACGAACAAAAACTAAACTCTACAAGTCCCTCATCATTCCCGTCCTACTTTATGGTGCAGAAGCGTGGACGATGTCAACATCCGATGAGACGGCACTAGGAGTTTTCGAGAGAAAGGTTTTGCGGAAGATTTACGGTCCCTTAAACATTGGCAACGGCGAATACCGCAGAAGATGGAATGATGAGCTGTATGTGTTGTTCGACGACATAGACATAGTCCAGCGAATAAAAAGACAGCGGCTACGCTGGCTGGGTCATGTTGTTCGAATGGATGAAAGTGCCCCAGCTCTGAAAGTTTTCGATGCAGTACCCGCTGGTGGAAGCCGAGGAAGAGGGAGACCTCCACTCCGGTGGAAAGACCAGGTGGAGAAGGACCTGTCTTCACTTGGTATTACCAATTGGCGCCAAAACGCCAAAAGGAGAGATGCGTGGCGCACTGTTGTGGACTCGGCTATAACCGCGTAAGCGGTTTCTACGCCAGTTAAGAAGAAGAAGAAGAAACGATGTGGGTTAATGGGGAGTATAACAAGCGAGTGGCGAACGCACGTTGCAACAACGAGTGGATGGGAATCAAAATTACAAACTGGGTGGTGGACAGGCTGATTACAGCAGTGTGTGTTCCATTCAAAAAAGAACAATTATGTAGTACATTACTGTTTTCTCTAATTTCGAATCCGGCAATACGCAGTCAAACTGAAATGGCTCCACACACACTCTCTGCTGGTTTCGGCTGAAATTCATTTAATTCCCTTCCGGCCGGTTGAATGCTAAGAGTTCCAGCGCGCACGCCAGAGTGACTGACTGACTGACTGCTCGAATATTTGTTTGTAAACACAGATGTGTCTGTGTGCGTTTGCCAGCTTCGGAATGCCAAACACTGTGCCGCCGTTGCTCGATTTACTCGCCAAACAATAATGAGTGGGTCGGAGCTAACCCACGGGTTTGCAGCGATGTGCTGTTGTGGCACGCACTCATTTTGCAAACCATTACCACCACCGACAACACCGCTATACACCAGCTGCCAGCGGCAGGTTGACACTGCCTTTGATGCTGCGACTGTTGCCATTATTATACACTCGCAACAAAAGTTGCTAAAGAGAGTATCAGAGTTTTGTCCACATAACGGTTGTTTGTAAGTCCTAAAACTAAACGAGTTAGATATACCAAAGTGATCAGGGTGACGAGTAAAGTTCAAATCCGGATGTCTGTCTGTCCGTCCGTCTGTCCGTCCGTGCAAGCTGTAACTTGAGTAAAAAATGAGATATCTTAATGAAACTTGGAACATGTGTTCCTTGGCACCATAAGAAGGTTAAGTTCGAAGATGGGCGGAATCGGACTACTGCTGCGCCCACAAAATGGTGATAACCGAAAACACATAAAGAGCTATAACTAAGCCATAAAAAAGCTATGAAAGTAAAATTTTGAAACAAACGATTGTTCTAGGGAGGGGCATATTTGGATGTAATTTTTTTGGGAAAGTGGGCGTGGATCCGCCCCCTACTAAGTTTTTTGTATATATCTCACAAACTACTAAAGCTACATCAACGAAATTTTCAGGAGTCGTTTTTTTCAGGCATTTCCTTATATAGTCCAAAAATTATAACCACGCCCACCTCCCATACAAAGAATAGTTAAAAACTAAAAATGGTATACAAAATTTTAAATGGGCGTGGTTCCGCCCACTTATGGGTCAAAACCATATCTCCGAAACTACTCGACCAATTTTAATGAATTTTGGTTTGTAATATTTTCCTTACACCCCAATGATATGTTGTGAAAATAGGCCAAATCGGTTCACAACCACGCCTACTTCCCATATACCAGAACTTTGAAGTCGATCTGAACCGTTTACTTTACAATATATAAAGTAAGCACTAGTGAAGATATCGGAACAGAACTTTGCACAAATACTACATTTATAATGTGGCATCGTCCTTCGAAAAATCGTCGAAATCGGACCATAAATTTTCAAGGCCCCATGTATCGAACTTGAGGACCTCAGGGAGTCTTATTTTTTTTTTTTACCGAAAATATAGGTAAGTCTCTCAGATATTTTGAAGAAACCTAAACCTAACGTCCATATACCTAATATTATGGTTTCCAACTTTCAAATACTTTATACCATATATATGACGAATATGTGGGTCAAATTGTGTGTTATATTAATACAATTAAATAAATAAATTGCGAGAGTATAAAATGTTCGGTTACACCCGAACTTAGCCCTTCCTTACTTGTTGCTATTGTTGTTATTCGAAGCCTGTAAATTTACTGTTGTTAAGAGATAGCAACAGCGATGAGCATTCAAATGGCTTGCCACCGCTTTGGCTTTCATTTTTTTTTGTATTTTTTATTTTCCCTCTTTACTGTTGTTTTCTGTTAATATACTCGCCATGGCATTCGACAACAATAACAAGGGTTAAAATTGAAGTCTAAACAAATATAAATAACATTAAGTAAACACGTCGCTATGTGCCGTTATGCAAGCTAGCTAATTCATTGACTCGCTCATCCATTTCAGCTACACCGACCCCCACCTCCGCTACAGTCATAAATACCAACGCACACTCATCCTTAGCATTTAGTCATTTAGTCTGCCGTTGCAGCTAAAGCCATGTGGCATGTTATTATCCTGTAAGTTTATGAGCTGCAACAAATTCCAAAATGTCAAATTAAACACTGCGACACAGCCCCGCACCGCCCCGCTTGCGATTGCAATTGAACGCAGCAAAGGCAAACAAAAAGTTTAATTTTAAGCCGAACTTTGATTTTTAAATGTGTCTGATTGCTTGGATGTGCAGACTGCTCTCGGTGTTAATTACACTGTGTGTGTGTGTCGCTGTGTGTGTTGGACGTGCGATAAGCGATAATCACACTCACTCACACTGATGCACAGTTAAATAGTTGAAATATGGAAATGAGTTTGCACTAATTGAAAACGATTTTAATAGCAACGTGCTGAGTATTGTTGAACATTTTCTCTAAATCATCGAAATAAGCCGATTAAAATTCAAGTAAATTTGTAATGTACAGGGTGGCACACACAGGGTGTTTAGATGCGATAGTTGTTATTTATTGTGGTGATAATGATGGGATGTCTCCCATAATACATAATAATGAACATATAAATTATTGAAATATGCATTTTTAAATCTGTACTTTCTCTCTTTTCTTCTCTGCAGGTCAGTTTTACTTACGAACATTAGTGTAGAGATATGGATGTATTCATCTGATCGAAATATTGAGCTTTATAAGCAGCACAGAGTTATATTTGTGATATTGCATTATAAATATTGCACATTGCATTATAAATATTTTATATTTGTTATAAATATATATGTGTACTATACACAAAAATTTCATCATGCCCGTCCTGACCTAAGGCGCGTTAGAATGGATCTCTTGGTTCTTCGAATTCGAGTTCTAAGAATCGGATGACATGTAAGGTATGGGTGTTGATATAATGCGGTATCAGCAGGAGTAAATAAATAAATATTTGGCCTAATTTCTTCGACTGTGCAACAAAGAAGATACAGTTTAAATGATTATGGAGCCAGCCAACGCTCTCCACGTGACGTTAGGAGTTATCGACCATAACTGTGTTACATCCATTATTATTTTTGTTGGTTAGAAATTTTGCAAATTTGAAATTTCATCGAAGGACTTACAAAGTGTTGGAGGGAAAGGGTCAATTTTAACGTTACAAATCAAATGGCGAATGGGCTGCTGAAAACATTAATAAACTTGGCTGCAGATTAAGCATCGGCGAATTTATTATGTAAATGTACATTTTGCAATGCAAAAGCAAAACCAGCAACAACGCTTCTGACTTCCTGGTATAACTGTTGACTGTGGCATAAGGAGTCTCTGATTTATGGATTTCTAATTGATTTCAGCTTAATTTCAATTGAAGAAAGAAGAGGCAGGCATTTAGGTTGGCAAAATTACTTGCACCGTTGTTGGGGTAGAGTAAATGCTGAAGCACAAATTTCAACGGGGCACAGGTGTGCATACATAAATAACGGCAATTGATTTTCCAGTGTCCATAAATATTAAATAATCTACAGAGCAATTAGTTTTACGGTAAACTCGAAACGGAAATGCATTACTTATACAACAACAACAATTATTGGGAAAAAGTTAATATTTATTGTGCCACAAAGGCATGCGACAGAATTTATTATAATAAACTTCTTAAGCAAGAAGTGTTGCACACTTGTTGTTGCTGTTGTTTGTGTGTTTTTAAACTATTTCATTTACGTTTTTAGCCTTGCAACACACACAATGTACGCTGCTGTGCTGTTATCCACAATTCCAACTAATTTCCACACACAAATTTCAGCGATTATCTTAGCCACTTTGTATGCTTTGTATGTGCCACACAGAAGTTGCAACATCAGCAACGGCAGCAGACAGCAGCAGCAGCAACACGCTCGATCGCAATATCTGTAAACGCTCCGTTTTGTTTCGTTTTTGTGTACGTGCAACCATGCAATGGGTGTATGTTTGTGTTGCATAATTGTAGCTACTTTTGTTTATGCTCCAATAGCTGAGAGCAATATGTGGGCTGCATGTGTTGCCATGTCTATCTGTGTGTGGTTCTTTTGGAGGGACGAGTCACGAAAGGGTTTCACTGCCTGTTGTGGGACTTATCAGCTGCGGCAACAACTTTCACTTGCAGCAACATCAACAGTGAACTTAACCGCAGCAACAAAAGCAACGGCAAGAGCGACATGTTGCACGACGACGCTTAGCTGGCTTGCCCCAAATAGAATGTCGTCTCTTTATGCTTGCCACAACATTTATGTGTCGTTTGTGGCAAAAGACAAGTGGGTGTGCATGTAATTCTATCTAACGGAAATGCTTTAGACATTACTGAGTGAATGTGTGTGTTAGTTTCGTGTCCGTAGATTGGTTAGAAAGTATGTCGCTGTGTTGTTGGCTGCTTTGTGGCACATTGCAATGTAAATTAAAAATATAATCGTCTCATAGTTTGTCATGACGTTTGCCAACGACCGTTATGGCCAAAAACAAAAGACAAAAATGACAGTGACAGTTACATGCATGCATATAACTGGAAAATAAATATAAAAAACAATAACAATAATAACAACAACCGAAATAGCAGTAAATGCTAAGTACCAAAAGCCAAAGCCCTTAGTTAAAACTAGTCCCTGCACTTAAATGGGCCAGCTCCCAGTTCGGCTCGCTGTTGCTGTTGCTGGCATTGGCACGCTGTGCTTGCTTGCAGTTGGGCACCGCTACCGTCAGCGTCATCGCTTGCCACGCCGGCTCTTGCTTTTCGCTTTTCCTTTTACTGCCGTGTTGCGCTCTGGCTTATCTAAATGCGACCGGTACACACCGGCACACGATAATTCACTCGCCGTTCACCCCTTTTGCGGGTGGTGCAAACACCAGCACATCCTCCACCGGCTGTCACACATACGTACAGATATGTAAATGAGCGCCGGTTTAGTTGTCCTCCTTTTAGCTGGCAGCCAACAGCTGATCAAGTTGAAAAGGTGATGCGTCGGCAGTAGCGAAAGAAGCTTTTCATCTGCTCAACATTTGTACGTTTCCCTTGGGTGTGTTTTTTCAATAGTGGGTGTACAGTGGGATGAAGTGGACGATATGGTAAACGAAAATAACACTTCTTGGAATATATTTAAATTTTTCCTTTATATGTGTTGCTAAATATGTGCGCATCAAAGCGCTTATACGAGCTTTTTCGAGCTTCCAAAAGCTCCACGCCATTAATAATTTCATATTGAATAGTTAGAGTAGGGAAAGAAAGAAAAATGCATCATTTGTTTTGATCAAGTTAATCAATATTTGGATGGAAAAATTTTTTTTTTTATAGTTTTTATTTTCAACCAGCTTAAAGTTTTCTCATTCTGCGAAATTTGTTTCTCATTTTATGAAAAAGAAATCAAAAAATTTAGCTTTGACTTATTCTTTGTCAACTTACATTCAAACACTAGAAGTCCAAAAAATGGAGAATAATTAGATTTTCTCCTCATTTCTATAGTTTAAATAAAAGAAATTTGATTTAAAGTGATTTTATAAGTCGGTTGAGAATTACAGCGATCTTCGAATGAAAGTATATCTTCACTAAACCACATTCTAATTTTTCGTTAAACATTTTTTTATAATCCTGCTTTTTGTCCTACTGTGTATCTGGCGCCTTGTTACATTGCCGTTACCAGTACGCTTTAAAATGCTATGGTTAGTGTGGGGTGAGGGTTGGCATGTGCCAAAGATAATGTTCATATTTATTAATGCCTTTTACAGTTCGCACACCCTCTACACATAAGTGCCTGAATGCTCGGCTGCTTATCAAAGCGACGGCATCACAAGTTTAATTTTTTATCTCAAAAGATGATGTCGTTTGAGTTTGGTTTGGTTTTACCATTTCGTGCCTTTTAAGGGGGTCGCTGATGAAACGGAGGTGGGGTTGTCTGCCGCAACTGCCGCCAATTTTGCATTTTTGAACGCATTTTATTTGGGATTCACATGAAAGTTCAATTGCTTGCGGTTGTCGTATTATGATTGCATGTTGTTGTCATTGTTGTTGTTGCAAATGTGTTGCATAGCAAATAAGCGAAATAAAAAATGATAAAGTAATGATGTTCTTCGAATTCGTCACTGCCAAATAATTGTTGTTTTTATTGTCGGCTGCTGTTGTTGTTGCTATTGTTGTAATTGTTGTCATCATGTGAACACGTGTTGCTGACATAAAACGACAAAATTCGCTCAAAGCTGTAAAGCGTTTTTGCATGCTTGGAGTGGCGTTTCGAAGGATTTGCCGCTAATAAGAAATTACCGAAGACGTCGCCGCACCCCTTCGACGTTCCAGCCTAGCTGAAATAAATTGGCTGTGGGGTTGTTGGGGCGCATAAGCACATAACAACTCAAAAGTAAAAAACAAATTTCAAATTAAAACTAACATTCTCTGTCGTTGACACATATACCTCCATGTTGTTATTGTTATTGTTGTGGAAAATTATGCATCGTGTGTTCATATTAATATGGTTATTCTAGTTTCTAAGCACATACCTGTGTTAGCTGCGACGACGCGTAATAGGAAATTCTCGAGGGACAGATCGACTCTGGTTTGGAGTAAATTGTATCGCCGATATGATCACCGCCTACGGGCAGTAAGGCGGTGGCGTAGGGTGAGGGTGTCGGCGTGGAGCTGCGAAATCCTGCAAAGAGTGAAAAAAAAAAACAAAATAGCTGAGTATGTTCTTTATGTCTTAGTTATGTGCATTTATGATTTGCTGGCACATGGCAAACGACCCAATTTCATACGTGATATGCGGCGAGCGCGAGTAATCGATATTTTAAAGTTGAGAATTTATTACACTTGGAAGGGTGCCAAGTTCTTGTGGGTGAAACTATGACACATTTGTGCTGAAATATGTGGCGCTTTTTCAGATCTTAATTTGTAATTTTGTTTTTCGACACAAATGTTAAAATATGTTGCCTACATTTTGGCGCAATGGAAAATTCAATGAAAGAGTGTCGAGCGATTCGCTGAGAATCTCTGAAGAAAATTGGTAAGTTTTCTAAAACTAACACAGAGACTATAATTCCAAATTGAAGGTTTCTCAAGATAAGTGAGAAAAGCTTCAGAACTCTAAAGATGGCGTTATAGGAAAAATAGCTCTAAAACGTCGCATTTAACAGCCGAGTTGGCATCGGGTGCGGTTTAGTTTAGTGATTCAAGAGACGTTGTACTTACTGTCAAAAATGTTGCAAGACTTCTTCGACTCCGATGGGTACTTATTCAGGCTAGCGATAGTCGCATAGGAACCACTGTTCGCGCTGGGCGGACGCCCCAACGGATCTAGGCGTATGAAAACGTTTTGATGGCTGCCATAAGCGGCAGTAGTAAAACTGGTGCTACAACAACAAAGCGGAAAAACGAAAAAAAAGAAAAATATGCGTTTAATTTCATATGTAAAATGCATTTGCGCGCTTATCAAATACGCATATCGCGCTCCCCCTTCCATACCCCAGATACTTACTGCAACGAGTCCTGGCGTATCTGCTTGCGTGCGCGTACATACATGGCTGACGCAATCAAGCCGACGACCAGCACCAAGCCGAGCGCACAAGCGGCGGCACCCAGCAACGCGTGACCCGGTGACGGCGCCTGGGCGGGTGCCGCTGATTGATTCGGAACGGGAAATAAACCTGAGTGAAGCCAGAAAAGGGAAAGGTATGAGAGGAGAAAAATTGCAAATGCGCGATTAAAAATGCAATGACGCTACAGGCAATAAATGCGCTAAGCAGCGGATGAACGTACGTAACTGGATTAGAGACGTTGGACTGGTTGGGACTTACCTTTGAGGCAGATTTTATTCCGTTTAAAATGCAATTTGGTGTCATTAGTGCGCGGCGGGCCGCTCACAAGCATATTGACGACAAGCGGCACCTCCTTATTACCGTTCCCCGTGCACGGCAGATGCACCAGAAATGTCTCAATCTGCTGCGGCACATAGCCTTTGTCGGGTATGCTGAGTGTGGGCGCGGCCAAAGCGGTCTGCTCGTGCTCATAGTCGATGGTAATGGTGTAGGGCAGCTGAGGGCAGTCAGTGCGGCCAGGTAGCATAATTTCGTTGTTGGTTGTTGGGGTAGTGTTGTTGTTGTTCATCGTTGTGTTGTTGGCGAGAAGGTTAATGGAGTGCAAATTAGATTTTGAGTGCTACACAAGTGGTGTGGGTGGTGGTGCTCTATCAAACTCTGTGGAGTCAAATGCAGGCTTGCATCACACACGCACACACAGAGTTTGTCAGCAATATATACAGGGTGTGAATCAGGAATAGGACTCTTTTACTTACCGGATACGTTGTCAAGCTCTGCCATGAAAACTCTAAATCATGCACATCTGCTGGCACCGGCACCGTGAAATGCATGGCGTATGTGTTGATGGCGCCCTCATGCACATAGAACAAGTCCGCCTCCAAGCCTGCGTAAGCGTTAGGCGTATTGAGAAGTGGAAGAAATAAGTGGTGAAAAATAGAAAAAATACAGTTATATGAAATATGTTTGCTCGTATGTTGGGTATTAAAACTCAATTTAGTATTGTATCAATTTTCAAAGAAATTTTCTGCACTTTTCCCCTTTTTGTTATTTTTCTATTTTTTCCTCGATTTTTCCTAATGAAATTTTGTACTTTTTTAGTATGCAGTAACCAACGATACCAAGGGACCGTTAGCAACCCCTGACACTGTCGAACTCTAGTAACTAATGTACACGATTTCGCTTCAGTCACAGGGCCTTTGTGGCTTTGATCTTGTGCTGGTTATTGCGCAAAAACAAAATGCGTACTTCTTCGATTCGTTTCGAAAAAAAACGAAAGAAGAAAAATAAAGAATTGAAAAAATAGTAAAATACTTTTTTATTCCACACTCGCTGAATGCGACACCTTCATCATCGCGCAATCAAATTTCATTGCTTTGTACTTGAAAATGAATTTCTGGCAACGGGACTATATAAAAAGAATAACGGGAAAATTGAGGCACTCGCCTAGCAAGCGCGAAAATAATGCTTCATCTCGGGGGGTGAAAACACTTTGCAATTTATTATTAGTACAAGTATAGTAGTAGTGGCTCTATTTGTAGTAGAGGTTGTGATGAGAGCGGCAAGCGTGTATAAAAAAATAATCGGAAAAAATTGTGCGGCACTTTTACGCACCTTTTCGCAGCGCATAAGGGGAGCTGCTGCTTGCTTCATGTTTTTTATCCCCGACTTGTTTAGCGCTTTACTGTTTATTTCTGCCTTTCATACCAACTGTATGAATGACTCTATTCAGGCAACGATTTCTTGTCAAAAGCCTCTCAATTGCATGGAAACACACACACATTCATATCTACATACATTTTCACACATGTGCGCGAAGGCGTGTTCTCCCATTTGTAGTTATATAAAAACGCGATTTAACTTCAAAGCGAGGGGAAAATGGAAATAAATTGCCTTGAATGTGTAAAATATGAAAGGGATAAACTGATTGATATTAAATGTATATTTGAGTGCATAGTCTGATTTCTATATCACTCCCCTCTCTGACTTTGTGTCGATGTGTTTGCCACCATTTAATTTTGTGGTCACTTATCTGTTTCAAATTTTCATTGTGCACTTTTGACCACAAAGCGAGACCCTCAATTACTTTTTTAAGGTGTGTTTATTGCCTATTTTATCGGGCCATCCATAAGGCGGTTTGATACAAATTTGAAAGGAACTGGTAATTATAGTAATTATATTGAAATATAAGTATATGTGGAGTAATAAAATTAGTGAAAAAGTAATATTAATAGTAAATTATTCAATATCTCTCTATGTTTCAGATAATGTACTAGGTACCATATAGATACCATGAATAATACCTATTCCGTATTGGGAAATACATGAGGCTAATATTGTACTACCAAGAGTTTTGGATTCGCGTAAGCTCCATAGCTTAAGTGTTTACTGCGCCGATTCGACCTAAAAGAACAATGTATAGTCATATATGGAATTATACTAAAAAGAAGCTTTCACCCTCGTCGTTGCATTCACCTTCTTCTAACTTAGATTTAAGCCGGAACCGAATTTTTTTCCTATAAAGCAGAAAAACTTTAGACTGCTCTTATGGACGGTAGGAACATATGGCACTCTTTGTTTATGAAGATAGTTCGTCTAGTTGCCTGCCGATCATTAAATAACAAAGACTTTACAAAAACTACCTTCAAACATTTGACAGAGTTTAGGGTAAAATTTTAAAAGCGGATAGAGAAATAATTATATATGATTATTAAAAATAGCACTTCCCTCAGTTGCTCCCAATCCACAGCCTACTGAACACTACTCAGCTAAACCACTGGTCTTAACTTTAAAATCTAGTTCTGATATTTTCTGTCTCAAGCTGTTCAAAACTCCATTTGATTTTTAAATAAATCGCTTGCTGAAATAAGGATTGGAACAATATATCTGAATACTACTTGATATACTACAATGTTGTGACCAATCAACTCGTTTGGCGCCCGCACAAAGACATAAATAAACAATTACCTTAAATAAGAGACTCTTGACGTAATAAACTTCATTTTGATTGAGTCACTAAGAATTGTAGCGCGTTATTCACATTTACTGCGCATTCAAAGGTCATAGTCAACTTAAATCCATTCGCATCATTTGAATTCAATTCAACAACGTCTTCCTCTCACCAGCTACGACCACGACGTAGGGTTACATTTGTGTCGCTGTCATTTTATTGGCTATTTAAACAATGCTTAAAATACACTTAACCGCTATAAAATTGGCCGCGAATACGAAGTGTCAAAATGAGAGGGACTGTCTGTGATTGTACGCATCAGCTCAATCCACGGCTAACCCATCCGCCCGTCCCTCCAAATAGGAGTGCACTACGAACGTGGCCGAGCATGAAAGCGTCAAACGTCAATCGAGCCGTCGGCGAGACGCGGTGAGTTAGGGAGCATAATGAATGCCGGCGAATGCGGGTGGATGTCAAATGTTCGCAATATCTTTTAAATGAAAACTGCTTAGAAAACTCATTTTGTGTCTTTGTCAGATGCTGCTAACATTTAAGTGTCTTTTAGATGTGCCGACATTCTTCTGGGGTTCAACGGTGGGTGAAATGGAAAGAAAGACTCAGGCACACATGCAAACAACAAACAATGTTCAATTTCAATATTTACTCGTTCGTCGCTCGTCCATCTGCTGCTTCGCTGCTTCCTAGACGTCGCTCTTTGTCGTATCGTGGATCGGTTGAGACGACGCGTCGCGTCTTTGTCTATTTGTAGCGTATGAAGATGGTTTCGAGCGTTTGGGGAGCTGATGCTGCGTTGCTTGTGTTGTGTCTTTGGCGTAGTGCACTTAAAAGTAAAAGACGTGAAATTAAATTTCTTTGCTGCATTATTCACTCATTGGGATCATTGCTAATCCATTCGCTATTCGAAATTGACAAACGCGTCTTTCAAACGACGTCATAGACAAAGATAACGACAAGACAACGAAAACGACTACGGGACATACAGGATATTCGGGCTTGGTGCACAACATCACAGCTCACACTGCTCACAGCAGTAACGATTGCGTAAACACACTCAAAAGCGTAAAATGCGAGTTTGCTGAAATACGTTTAGTCCTCGCGAGATGCGGCAGTAAGTAGTGGGTTGGATGCTTAGGCGGACGGACGGTCAACTCGTTCTTAGTCTTTGTACAGCCGAAAGATAGTGAACAAGCACAAACACTTCTCGTCTTTGGCTGGTTCTTTGATTTGTGTAGTCGACACTATATCTATTGCGCTATTTCTTTCCGACTACTTGACTTCACAACGACGTTTCTGAAGTGGCAGTTTGGCAGGAATTCCACTGCATGTGCTAATGCGTACGCGTGGTGCTAGTAAATTGCAAACTTCTTCGGTTTCGTAGTCTGTGAAGCATGTGGCCGTACGTTGGCTCTAAGATTGTTTAACATTCAACTACTCTGATATGAAATGTTTGCAGATATATCACATAATTTTAGTTATATACTCCGATTACAACTATTAAAGGTAAGCTCCTTGTTCCCCCTTGGTTTTAAAGTTAAAGTTAAGGAGGCATGTTGACTTCAAGTTCTGTGATCTCCATAAGATACGGTCTTACCTTGTTCAACTAAGTTTGACAGTCTTCAGGTACTATTGACAATTTTTTGAATTCGGACTTCCTAGGCTTTCGACAACATTCGTCGGAAAAGTAGTCTATGGCGGGTTACTTGGTAATTTTGAGGACTTTAATTTTTTGGAATTTTGGAAGTATTTGCTCATTTTGAGATCCGTTAAACACTATGCAAACAAATTTTTTGCCTTTCCATTGTTTTCTGTGATTTAACTCCCTCTCTCACCTCATCCTTCACAATGAACTCAGCATATTGAATCAGCAAAATGGAAAGTACAAAATTTGTATGTGAAACCGTTATTATTAGATTATTAGAGCGGAAGTAAAAGGTTTATAATTTATTTAGCTTGTAAATAATGGAAAAATAACTTTTAAATAAACACAATGCTAATACAGTTGGGTTCCACAAATCTGCGTATGCGGGTTTCATTAAATTTATGCGAGAAATAAAGTCTACAAAAGTACATTGAAATCCCGCAAAACCATTATTAATCCTATTTCCGATTTCAATAGCGTTTTCTAAAATCCGCGATAAAAAATTGAAAAATGTGTTGCACTATGCGGAACGCACCAAAAATGCGGTGCCGTCAGTGGAAGTGCACTGCATTTGAATGCAACGAAAAATGTATTTAAAATGCAATAAAAAGAGCCGAAAACCCAATAAAACTGCGAGAGCAACCGACTAACCAACCAAACAGTCGAGGAGGCAGTCAATTCGACTGTTTCGACGTCGACTGATTTCGCAACAATTTTAAATCCAATTACGCGCTACAGAGGAAAAGCATTTGCAGCGGAGAATACAAAATAAATAAAAGAAAACATTAAAACAAGAAATAAAATATAAAAGGAGCAGCGAGAAAAATTCCGTGAACTCGCACAGCAACCCTGTTTGTGCGCCAAGATAAAAGTGAAATGGGAGCTAAGCCTCATACCTCCAGTTGTCGGCCATACTCGCTGTGGGTGCGGATCGCAGGAAACGCATGTTGAACTTGTGTTGCATTGGACGCTGAGCGGCTTTGGTGGCCACGCTATTTGCGGGTGCATCATTTAGGGCAGGTTGAGAGCCCATCAGTTGACTATAAATGCATGGGTTTGTGGATGTCGACCGAAACATATAATACTCAAATTCCTTGTTTGCACCAAACAGTGCTGTTTTTCCTATATTTACTAATGGAATGCGCTGCTCTATAAGCTTTCTTTCTATTCTTCACTTGCTACTTTTTCCATTGATTGCGGCTGCGGTGTGTGTGATCCAGTGCCTTCGTTGAAGCTCTTTGTCTACAATATCAGTTATTAGTGCACATGCAAGTGAAGTCCTGTTCCCATGCCGTTGTGTAGGCGTAGCGGATTTACTGGTGTATTGGTTCGTACACTCCATTGAATTGACTTTGTTCCTCGTCGTTATTTGCGTTTTTGCAAAAATCAAAGCGGATAAAAGCCAGCAACACTGATGAGACTGAGATCTCGTGCACAAATAAAATGAAATGGTGACTCCAACAACCAAAAGCACTCTATCACAAAAGCAAATGCACCGAACATATTTTGGGGTTTCGAGTTGTATACTTATTAAGTTAAGTTTATCGTCGTCTAATGGTATGCTCGCAAACTGGTTCAATAAAAACTAGTACTCTCTCTATAATAATAGTCAATAGAATCTACTAGGTCGTCCGAAGCGTGAGAGCAATCTCCCGAACGCACTCGAAATGGGAAATTCGGTAGATATCTACATAAATTGGCTATTACTTTGGAACAATAGTTTTCATGAATGGCATTCCCGAAACTTCGAATAGGCACGTTATAAAGAGCACGTGCCTTTATTGGAATTTTGAACCCAGTACTGGTTCTAAGTTCCTTACATAACCCAAAAACCTCAACGCATTTCAAAACCCTTCAAAACATTTGCGGTTCGTGCGCTAAAGACAACTGGACCCTTATGAAGTGGTTGTCGTCCAATCATCGAGTATACAGTTCGTTCACAAGTGTTTCTTTTTGTCAGTGTATTCGACCAATCTCTCCGATTTAAGCGCTGTATAAGCTGGTGAGTCAATTTGCGACATTCATATGGCTATATTTGCCATGTTGACGTTGCCACAGCTGAGGCCACAAGGCAACCAAATGCGGCTTAAATGCGCTATAAGCAAGAGGGTGTAGCTCTATTAAGGAGTAACGCATGGATGGCGGTTAGAGCAGCAGCGGGTCACACTTTGCGTCAGCACTGTACGTTCGGTGACTTCGTGCGAGTCCAAGTCCAAGTGTTATTAGCCACTTGTGAACTGTTTCATGTTTGAGCCAATAAGTGCGGGTCCCCGTCATACGCCAGTGAGGCAGCTGCAGTCACCGCCGCCGGCTTGCAACACTGCGCCAGCCAATTGCGATGTGGCCTCGTTTTACGCGTCGCTTTCAAAGGCTTGCTGGGGGAGTATGTGTGTGTGGGTGAGAGGGGCGGCTGTATAATTGTACAGTTCGGCTATGCGAATTATGCCAACTATTCGCGTGTGGCATGTTGCTTTAATTACATACAGACAACTGCATATGTATGTTTCTATATATAACCGTATTTATCCGCAAATACTCGATGCCATATGCATTTCGTGTGTGTGCTTGCTTTGTAATTGCTCATGCCTTAAATCAGCCACACACCCCACCGCCATTATAGCGAACCACATATTTTTATTCAATAACTGGCTGAATCGCAAATTTCGCTAATTGCCTTCGTTTGACCTTTGCGTGAGCGTGCTTTTTACCGTTGCTCGCCGTTTCACCGCCAACCACTTGCCTGCCTGTCTTACTGCCTTCGCTTGCGTAGAAAGCGTTAATGAAGGACGTTCAAGCGAAGAGCAAGTAAATTACAAACGCACACAACAGCTACAACCATTCGATATATTTAGTTATATATATATATGTATATATAATGCACATACATTGATGGCTGTTAAATGCTAACGAAGTAAAGTAAAAATTATTTGCCAGCAAATTTTCTTCAATTCCTTTGATTATTAATTTAAATGAAGCAGTCAAGCATTCACAGCAAAAGCAACAACTCACGCAAGCGTGCAAAAACCGCACCCACAACCATTTCCTTCAGCCGCCCTGTGTTTCAGCGTTCGCATTCGTCCTTCGACACTTACTCGTCCTGGCGTTAGCCTTCCGCATTGCTTTTTTCCACAAGTCGCCAAGCCAGGCCATGTGTCCTAGAAATGTAGTAAGCGAGTCTATACAACAGTATATATGGTATACTTGATGTTTGTATAAGTAACGGTGTTACGCTGCTAACAAGCAGGCATATATCAGGCACATCAACAGGCTGCCTGCCAGTTCAGTTCACTCACTCACCCAGTCTCACTACAGCCTCAATTCACTTATACCCCACTTTGCTCGCTCCTCCTTCATCATCGCTTCGCATTCACTTGTGCTGTGTCCTTTGTACCCAGTCGTACAAATTTAAGTAAATGAAATAAAAGCTCAGAAGAAGAAAATTTTAAACGGAAAAATGTTTAAATAAATATAAAAAGGTTTCATTTAAACGTCGTCAACAACAATAATAACAACACAAATAGCAGCCAAGTCAAACGCATAGGCCTCGCTGTGCTATGTTGTGTTGCGTTGTGTGCTGTGCGACTGCAGTGAAATCAAACAAATTTAAACTTGAACCGCATCTTGCGTGTCCCATTCCATCATCCGTCGAGTTACTGGTGTACGTTTTAACACGATTTTCGAGAAATAAAAATATATATTTGATAGAATAGAACAGATGTTAAATTGCTGGTTAAGTTTTTATGATTACTTGACAAAGATACTTGAGATACTGTCGCAAAAATATACTACATTGTTATACTTCATCTCTGATATAAATTTAAAACTGGATCTTCAAAAGATTAATACAGTTATAATAAGCCAAATGGAGGAAACTCAAACGAAATCGGAAATAAATACTATCTCCAATTTATTGTTGCAAACAGAGATAAAAATGTCTTAGTACATTATAAGCGATTAAGTTCATTTTTACGAGCAATTTACTGCTAAGAAAATACATATATTATTTTTAAAGCTCACTAGAACATAGATAAATATGAATAATCTGGATCCAGAGGAAAAACTCTCTAACATACTTAGAAGTATAAAAATACCTCACAGAGCGACCTATACACATTTTCAGGAAAATATTACCCGAAAGATCCCCACTTACATTATATGTGGGCTAAAACAGTTTGAAACGATTTCTATAATTTTCAGAAGAGATTTGACACATGTCAGGGGAATAATTCATGTTAAGTTTTTATATTGAGAATTAAGTTAGTTGAGACACTCAAATAAAAATACAAAATGAGGTTTTGTGGAAAAAAGCGTGGTTCATATTGTTATTGTTGTATTAACGGAGTATCTATTTGACACCCAAAGGACGAGAAACTTTTTAATTATGCTTATTTTATGTACATAAGCCACTCTATTGAAATACATTCAAACTGAGCCCTTACGTGTAAGCTTAGTTCCAAGAGAATCAAACGAATCAATATGCTAAAGTGACGTCAACCGAACGGCTGATATTGCCTAATATGATGAGTGAATGACAAGTACAAATTGTCTCTTATTTATAGAAAAAGAAAATTCCTTTAAAGTCCGAAGACTGTTTTTATAAATCAGATACAGAATCCTGGCTTATTATAGACACTTTTTAATTCCAATAAATTATTATTTTTAACAAACTATATTTTGTCCTTCCAAATATGGCAATCGCTCCACTGTGCCAACGCAATTGCGAAAATCAAAGGTCGCCAAGCTGTTGCAACTGCTGCAACGACTATGAGGATGAACTGAACCTAAACGGAACTGAACTGTACTGAACTCAGCCAAGCTCTACTTAACTTAATTTCAGTGAACTGTTGCTCTTATTAAGCGCCACAGTTTTGTTGCTGTTGTTGGTATGGTACTTGCACTCTTTGCACACATTACGTTTGCATTGCGTTGCGTTACATTCTGCGTTTCTTTGGCGATTCACTCATGCGGAAAATGCATAAACTGACGTTGCTCTTGAATATCGAATAGCTGCCGCATACGCAGAGCGTTTATATGAATATGGACATTGCCAATCAACTTGATGCGGGAGATAGAGGTAGGATGCGAAATCGCTTAAGGTGTAAGAAAGAAAGTAAACTGAGATAGCCAAATTTTCATTTGGCATTGCTTAAACGAATTTGCTTTGTACATGAGAAGAGCGGCAATGTGTGTGGACTCATACATATGTGAAGATGTTGTGTGAGAGGCGAATCAGTGAAGCGTAATAAAACCAATTCGGCAATGCGTTGAACGGACCGATCGACTATGTGAGGTCTTGCTCGCGGTACATGACTTTCAGGCGAGTTTGACTCATATATGTATGTACTATTCGCCGTGGAAAGCAAACACTTTTTCAATGATTTTCTTATAATTATTTATTTACAAGCTGTTGCGATTTCTCGGAAGTTCCTACGATTTTCTTGTATTTACTTGATTTTCTTTACAGCTTGCCATTTAACTCTTCGTGGAACGTTTAATCTTTCATTGCTGTCCGCTGTCCGCTTTGGGCCGGCACGTAGTCTCAGCGCAGTTGCAGCAACACCCACGGGCGCGACGGCGTACTGTGCAGCTTTGATGGCGAAATAAAGTGAATTAAGAAAACATTTTTAATGTAGATACCGCTAAAACAAGAAGAAGCAGCGCAAATCTTCTCTGAAACTGTCGTGCATGCGTATCTGCTGGAGACGCCTCCGCGTTCATTGCGCACAGCACAGTTTTACGCTGCATTGCGTTGTGTGGCACGTTGCAGTAATTTTCTTCGAGCCGCTCTCCCCGCCGCCTGCGTGCAATGCGCAATTTCTGTCGCTTTATTGTCTTTGCCGGTCATGTACCACCTGGCACGCGCTGTACTACGTGCCGGTTTAAAGTTTAGCATGTGGGTATCAGCAGTTATTTTTGTGGGCGGACAAGCGATTATTAGGTGGTGACTCCCTGGTGACTCCTACATTTCACTAATTTAACAACTTTAATTTGTGCTGCTTCTTCTTCGTCTTTCATCATACCTCTTCCCCATTTCTTTTTGCCTGTTTGTTCTTCTGGCATTTTCGCTTCACTTTCGTATTGCACTTCTCTTCACTTCCCTTCCATTCGTCGCACTTGCTTTTTAGGTCACATGGCTTACTTGTAATTCTTAATCCCTCCAGCACATCTGCTCCTGCTATCTATGCAAGTTGGCAACGTGCAACATGCAACCTGCAACCGGCAAGCTGCTTTGATAATTGAGTGCGCACCACCGACAGCGGCGAAAGGAAGCCAAAAGGAGTGAATGCAATTTAAAAGTATAAGATTTTACACCGCTACCACTTTACCTTGCCCACTTGTCTCAAATTAGTTACATTCTGTTCAAATACTCTCTTAAGCAATTATGCCCGGGGTGCTACTTTAGTGAAATGCTATTTTTGCAGGAATATTTTTATGACTTCACCGATGTGATAATTTTATTATATTAACTCAATCAAAAATAGCGGACTTGAGCATACTTATTTAGTATGCATTAGAAAGTCTGGCTCCACTTTTGCTTTTCAGTTCTTCAAAAATATAGTCGAGCTTCGGAATTACTTGGTGAGTGGTAATTTGAGCCTCTGACCTTACATATATTGGTCGAGACCAAATATTTTCTGCACACACCTTTTTAATTTCATCGACTATAGTAAAAATTTGTAAAGTTCATTTATGAAATACATACGTTGGGTATAAAAAATGGCTGCCAACTGAACTTAGATGGTACTTTCCTGACTCATCTTTACCACTCACTACTATTCCTTCCTACATTTGAGGCTCGAATTCGACCCATTTTTGTTTCAGCGTTTTCCAGTACTTACTACTCTTCCCTTTCCTTGCTGTCCCTAACACTTACAGCGGTTTCTAACACAGTGAGCGCCACATTTACCACTACAGTCGGCACTTTTTGCCGGCGTCACCGCTGCCTTTGTGGCTTGGCTTTGTAAGCGTCGCTTTTGTTGCATTTACTGTTGTTGTTGGTGTCGGTAGAAGCACTTTGCCAAGTTAGTTTGCAACTAAAGTGAGTTAATGGCACTAATTATCTGCTGCAACTTTATGCAAATTGCTGGCTTTGTCTTTTGCTGTTATGTGTGAGACAGAGTTCACACTCACACTCACAGCCACACACACACAAACACTGTGCGCTTACAACAAACAGATCGACAGATGGGTAGTCAGAGATTACATTTATATTTGTGTTTACTTCGTAGCGTCTGTCGAACATCTTTCCGGTGCAGCAGGGCCCAGTAGCATAATTGCAGCGATTTAGAGAGTGAAGTGTTACGTATGAGATTTGAAAAATAAAGAATATCAAGAAACCAAGAATATTTACACGATTTGTGTATTATGCATTTTCATTTGTTGCTGAGTACCATAACTAGTTCTGAGATAAGTTGCGTTAAAATGAAGCAAGTAATAGTGAAGCATTTTCGAATAAATTTACTGTTATGTATATCGGAGTGAATCCAGATCATGACTCTCTACACTCCGAAAGAAATAAACACAATTAAAAATTTTTAGGTAGTAAATAGTACAATTTATCGAAAACTCTATGGAACACTTCGAAGATCTTTTGCCTCCTCAGCTTATATAATATGATTAATTTTAAAATCATTTCTTGTCAATTAAAAATAATAAAAAAAATTATCGATAATTCGTTTCAACATCTATAACATTTATTTTTTGTAATTTAATTTTTTTTAAGTGTCAACTGTCAAAATTAATCTCGCTCGTTCTAAAAAAACATCGATATAATGATAATTCTTGTTGATAATTTTTTTGACTCAATGTTATCATTTTTTATAGCTATCCAACTGCAAATTTTAATTGATACTTTTCTTCGACTGAATGTTATCGATATTCTATAGTTTAATTTAGTAATACCTCATAGTGTCGACTGTCAAAATTAATCTCAAATAAAAAATATTAGAAATATCTATTACATGATACTTTTTATCGATCCCTTTTTTCGACTAAATGTTATCGATATTTTATAATTAAGGTTTAGTAATATCTTTTAGTGTCAACTGTCAAAAATAATCTCAAATGAAAAATTTTAGAAATATCGATTTCATGATATGCCTATATGTTATCGATTTTTCATAATTTAATTTTAGTTTTATAGAGATTAAAATTGAAAAAAATAATACACGATAAGGGAGGAATATGGTAAGAAGTGAACCATTTCTGACTCTTTTTGGCAGAAAACTCTCATATATGATATTTTCGCCTATTTAATAAATTAATATAATATGTTTTCCGGACAAAAGTGAAATGTGAAAAAATGAAAGATACTGTTTCCCAAAATTTAAACCTTTTAATTACAGTTAATGCATATCGGTTTCAATATTTATCAAATATATAACCATTAAAGTGCAGCTAAGTGAACTGCTATTTTAAATCTCAACCCTCTGGCTTAGCGCACTGGGTTAATATGTGCAACTTTAAGTTCTTAAGTTTTCCTGTTGTCTGGGTCACGTAGCTGATCCTGCTGCTTATGCTACACAAATGTTTGGCTGCACTGCATTAGATAGGCGGGAAAAGTATATATTACCGCGAGTGCAAGTGCGAATACACACGCGCCACCGAGTGCTGCTTGCATGAGTTTTCCATTAAAAAGTTGGAATGTATACATGTGTTGGTGTATTTCGCAACAATAACTTGCTTGCATATATAAATAAGCCTAAAAATAGAAAGCTATAGCTGGGAAGGTACAAATAATACACCTGCACATACAACAAGTGTATTACTTCATATGGTTTCCTTCCCAGCAGGAGACATATGAGCGCACGAATCCACATACTCACGCCATAAGTATGCATACAAGCGTGCAAAGTTTCTTTTCTAAGATGCTTCGGATTTATGGGAAGCTACAAGAAAGTACAAGTATTTTCACACAAACACACGCACATGAGCTTGCACTTGTATGTCTCCTTAATGCCTGCATGCAATGCAACTCTTGTGTTGTGCCGTTATTGCAGTCGGAAATGTACCAACGCTTGCTTATTGTTGTAATTGTATGTAATTGCAATTGTTTGTGTGAACATATGTTTGCACCATCCCCACCAAAAGACAGATGCAAAGTGCACTATGGGATTATTTTTAAAAGTCCTTTGCATTTCTTATACCTCTTACGAGTATACGTCCGCTTATGTCGCTTATTATTTATGCAGTTGTATGTGTGTGCCGGTGTAATGCATTAGGTGCACACGAGGCCTTGACGTCGTGACTGAAAATTCTTAAGAGTTGCCACTGTTCGTAGGTGTATGTAATTGCAGTTGATTTATTTATTTTCTCTGCAAGTCGCAAAGATTATGTAACAATGCGAGTATACAGCTGCCGAAATAAGCCGAAACTCTGCTATTAAGTAACACTAAAAGTGGCAAAGTGTACAATTTTAGTGAGCAACTATGATTCTTTATGACTATGTGCGATGCTTTTGTTTTACTTTATAACGGTAGATAAAGTTTATAGTAGATGCCGAACTGAGCCCGCTCTTTTAGACTAATTAAAAATATAAAAATGGAATCGCAAATGTTTTTTGTCGTAAAATTATTTAATGCAGACAGTTCAGCTTTATCAGTTACTAAGATGGTGTTCAAAAAAGGCGCAATATTCATTAATTTAGACTTAGCGAATAAGATGAGATTTTTTTAGAGATTCTCAAACAGAATTAGGCAAAAAACCCACTTTAGTAACAACTTTTTATTGTTAGTAAAATAAAAACAATTCGGCGAACTAATCAAACCTCAATCCACAAAAAATATATAAACTTTTTTTGGACAATTAAAATTTCGTTAGACTGAACCCTATTAAATACGCAGACTATCAACTAACTTTCAAAACTTACCTAACGGCTCAAGTTCGACGCATTCCAAGGGACCACCGTGCTACGCGCCGCCTACACATTGATGCGTGAGCAATGAGCGTAAAGTTGAGCAGGGCCAATGTGTTGAGGGAAAGCAAAATTCCCACAAGATAAATGGAGAATGTTAAAATAAACAAAATTCATTGTCTCGTGTTTGCTTTGCGTTTGCACGAGCCTATTTGGTTTGGTTTTGTGCCTTATATTTGTTATTTGCGATTGTTGTTATTGTTATTAACTGAAGTGGCATGTAATGTGACGAAACCAAAATGGACCACAAAACATCGGAGAGATGAGTAAAAAAGAAAACATGGCATTATGCCGAAAACGGGAAACACATTAACAAAGAAATCCGGTTTGACAATAACTATTAGACAACAGTAACAACAACAACAACAAAGATAACTATCATAATAATAAGCAACATTGCGTTTAGGTAAGTGGTTGGCTGACAGAAAAAGGGCATGAGGCCACTGCCGAAGTATCATTAATCAATTGCGCAGACGACGAACGGCGAACGGAGCTGGGAAAGTTACCACGTATGCTTAAGTGTGTGTGTTTGACGGTGCCTCGTTGCTGATGATTGCCTGTTTGCGATTCAGTAAACATTTTCGGCAACATCAATGGTCGCGGCACGCTTCACGCTCACAAAGCTCGACGGCAAGGTCGAGGCCAATGCTGAGACACGTCGTTTAGCGCAACCACCGCCGCTCACCGCATCGCGCTCGTCTCGCCAGCGTCCGTAAATGGTGATGGTGATTGCGTTCTGGTAAATGATGCATTGCGACTGCCAAAGCGCCTGAATGTGTCATTAATATTGCGCCGAATATAGCGAAAGAATGCCGGTGACTGTGGTGGTGTTGTTTGTGAGGTTGCCGATGTCACGTCATTCGCAGTTTGTGGTTAGCGGTTGCTGTCCTTTTCGGTTTGTAGCTATTTATAAGTATTTCGCCACTTTATTATTGTTTGTCACAAATATGTATGTGTATGTCTGTTGTTATTTGCGGGCTTTGTTGTTAATTTTGTTTTTGTTGTTGTGTGCTGATTCTTGTCAACAATAAGTGAGCGACATAACGATGTTGATTAGAGCGCTCGAAGTCGATTTCCACTTTGTTTATTAAGATTAAGCGCTGCTCTGTCGTAGAGTTGGACTGAGCGTAATAAAAAGCTGGTGACAATAAAGGCAAAATGAAATCACAACTAGTTGAGCACAAACGCTGACTACGAAGTTAAGCTTCGCTTATGCGCTATTTGTCAAACACTCGAGCAGAGCTTTTATAAATATGAAAATATGCTTGAAAGCCTCTTCAAGCCCCAACTCCCTCTCACACGCGCAAAACAAATACATTTATTTATATACATACGTACCGACGATGTAAACGCTTTCTGTTTTCTTGCTTTGCCATTGCCCACTTAGCGCCTGGCACGCACTTAAGCATGCCCAAGCATCTGATAATTTGTTATTTTCGCCCGTTTACTAGCTTTTAACTCCCGCCATTCGCCAAATCGCTCGCTGATTGTGTTAACCGCATCAGCTTTTGCTTTGCTTTCAGTTTTTCAGTTTGCAACACTTAATGCTTTCACATTCGCTCGACGTTATTTGTATTGGTTTAACTCTGCTGAGCTCGCTGTTATTTTCTGTTCGACTTCAAGTGTCCTCCACCACCAATATTCGTCATTTGGCTGTTGTATTGAGCAAATACTCTGTATGATTGTGAGTATAATATTTGTGTGTACGTTTTGTTTATGGCTGCGTTCCGCTGAACGCTGCGCTTGAAGTGTTGCGGCAAATGTGTTTGTGTTCGGGCGAAAAACTGAATTAAAGTGATCCTTGGCTGCTGCCATTAATCAGTCAATCGGTTGTGGTCCACATTCATTTATGGTGTATGTGTGTGTGAGTGTGGAAAGTGTGTCAGTGGCGTTTGGTGCGAAGAGCCAGCGCTTCGATCGACTTTTGCTCTCAAATCAAATCGTATTGATGTTATATTGATGTTGCATTTTTGTACTTGACAGCGCTCTTAGCAGTTTTATATGAACTTAACGCCATTGAAGTACTTTTACTGGTTTTGAAAATGTTTAGTTTTTTCAATAGCTTCTGTTTAATACTATTAAGCTAAAGCTGCCACATGTAATAGCTTAAAACTCACGAGGGCAGATTGGTGGAAGGGTTAGAGTACTAATATTGAGAAGTAATGGTGATAATAAAATTAAATAGTTAGCGATTGAATGATTTTTATTTGTTTAAGAAAGAGAATGTTAACAACACGCTTCCTTTTACACTAGACAACAAAAATCTAATTAATTTCATCAATATATCTTCTCTATAGATCGATATATTCGATATAAGAACAACAGGACGGATGTTAGCTCTCATACCTCGAATATGCAGCCTCTGGGACTATTTCGTGTATTGAGTTTTCTTACGTCAATATTGATTTCGATAACCCAGTTGGTATTGCAACAAAGTAATATAAGCTATAAGCACTTAAAATTAAATTACTTTTTATTTGGACCTGGAATATTAGGAACAACATTTTGTTGAAATCGCTTATGAAGGTTTTGAGATGTAAGATTTCACACACAACTTGGGCTATGCCTTTTGTTAAACGTTTCCATCAAGTATGATTGAAATAATTCATAGACTTTATAAGTAACGTATTAATAAAAACCTACTTAAGGGCGAGACACGCCTGCCTTTGAAAAAAGATTTAAAACAGTTTTCCCAAATCCCTCTGGTGAATTTATATCATCTGGATTCTAACAATGTGAAAACGAGCTCATAAAATACATACATATGTATCCAAAGAAATAATGCCATCTAAACTCATATTAAATTCACAATATTTAAAAATGCGATGCTTTTCTGCATTAGTCATAATAAGATTATTGCTAAAATGCATTGGTGCGGCAGGAAATTTCAAATAAAAAATGTTACGTATACGCAGCGGTGCTGTGTCACTGCGGCAATGCAAATTTTTTGCAGTTGCATGAAGCGAATAACTGAATATTTGTTGTCATCAAAATTTTAAAATAACAAATATTCAGATATATTTGCAAAATTTATATATTTGCATATACCTACACACATGGAATATACAGGGCGTATGAGTAACAAATAAAAGCAGACTAAATCTAAAGCTTATTTCGAACATAAATATGTGTTTGTGTTTAGATTTTGCATTTTCAAAACAGAAAACATTTTATAACCTAACTAAAATTTATGAAATTTTTCTGCTTAAATATCTCCCATACATATAATACTTTCCCCATACAATTTCACTTTCAGAATTTAGACTTTAAAATTGCAGTTTGTATTTGCTGTTTATCTGTTCATTCTGCTTCTACTCACCCATCAATTTGATGACTTCGCGATGGCTAATGAAGACATTCAGGTAACCGTTCGCAAGCAACGGAAACCAGCCGACCAGCGCGCACCAAACATTAAACCAAAATTTTGACGCCATCCCTATGATACTCCGACTGGCTGCTGGCCGCTGGTTGCTGTGGTGGGAGGGAGCTGCTGTGCTTTGTGCTTCGTACGAGTAGTCAACTCAATTAAAGCAGACAACGGTTGGAGGAGGCTGCCTGAAGGGGTTTTAGAGGAGATTCCGTAAACGTATGCTCTGGGTGTGTGCGAATGCTGTGCCAAAGTCAATTTAAAAGCGACGAAAGAGAGTGAGCCAATAAAAATTGAAGAGTATTGCGAAAAAGTAGAAAACGCCAACGGATGGTTATTTGCGTTGTTTTGTTTGCTTTTCGCGTTTTTTCAATGCCGTTTTTGCCGATTCGTTTTGCTGGCTATTATCCAGTGGTGCGCTGCCAGTTGTCGCCGTTGCGTCGTTTGTAGGCGTTGGAGAGCGCGATGCTTGTTGTACGCTTTTTGGCGCAGCAGCACACAAACAATGAGATGGCGACTATGAAGGACAACTGAGTTCAGTGACTGTACACAAAGAAAAAAGAAGCCAGCAATAACAGTGTCAGCAACAGCGTTTACATACAAACACACACACTTGAGTAGCACAGTCGATCGCAATTTCAATGCGCCTCGTATTGCCTAAGGACTGTGATTTGATTCTTTCGCACTTTTAATTTCGTGTTTATTTTTTTGTTTGTTTTCTACTGCCGCTGCTGTGCACGTCTAGCTGTTATTGTTGTTGCTGTTGTTGTTTTCTGGCTGAGTTGCTTGTTGGTCGTTGACCAGCACTTTCACCAAAAGCGAACACAATCAACAGCCGTATCGAGCTGTGATTGCAATGCCGCCAGCCGCACACTTGGCTGCGCTCGTGTTGCTGTATGTGCTCGTGTGCGCCTCAACGTATGCAACGCCTGTGGCAGTGTCTGTGGTGTGGACGGCGTCGGTCGTCGTGCGGTTTAATGCGGCTCAATGTGTTCTGGTTTGCTGTTTATTGCAGTTACTGCTGTTGTTAGTTGTTGTTGCAATCGCAGCTGTGTTACGTTGACAAGCTGCCGCGCAGCAGACACTGGGAGAGGAGGAGCGAGTGTAAGTGGTTGCTGTAGGTACAACAGTTTGTGTTTTGTTTGCTAGTGTTGTTGTAGTTGTTGTACTTATTTGGTTGTCAGTCGTCGCATCGGCCAGGCAACACTCGTCAACTGCCATTTCTGTGTCGCCAGATAAGCATCCGAAAGCATACTGCTCGTATTTGTTGTTGTTGCCGTTGCGACGTGTCTTGAACGTTTTAAATTTTTTATAACGCCTCTTTTCGGTTTTCCGATTCTATTTTTTATTTTTTAGTATGTGTCCTTAGTGTTTTAGCTGCGATTTTTCTACACTTTTCTTGGCGGCTTTCATTTTCCACAGTTTTTTCGTTATTACTTTTTTAGGTCTTTTATGGGCGACGTACATTTACATACCGACAAATACCGTTATATTTTTTGTTGTCACATATGTACTTGACATTCCCTTCGTTTGTTAGGGTTCTTGAATTTGGCCCGTTTTCCGCTGTCACTATCTACCCTTTCACCTTTATTTGTGCGACACGTTCTGCAATGAGAAGAATAAATGAAAAATTACATTAGAAGACTGAGTTGCAAAAGAGCGAAGAAAACGAAAAACAATCAAATAGAAATCGGATCACATATGGTTTAGGAAATGAGAAAATAGGCGAACAAAATAGGTTTTCGCCGCAAGCAACGTAACCAAAAGCCAACGCCGTTGAATAAGACAGTTTTAATTTGGAAAGCCCCGAAGATCTCGCAAATTTTTTTATACAAACAAATATATATAGATGTGTATTGACTTTTAGAGGTCACCTAAATATTTTAGCAAGTTTAGCATGTGGAATATTTTCAATAACCTTGAATGGATATACAATATTCTGATTTAAATGGTTGTGTAAATAAATAATTTAACAATTTAACAACGCTATCAGTAATGGAACGTACCATGAAGTAATTAAGTATTTTTGAAAATATTCGAGGTTATATTAATAATATTCTCCTTTCTCACTGAAAATGTATTTTATCGAGGTTTGATCTAGTATTATTTTAATAGTTTGGAAATACTGCTGGGAGCCTTTAGTAAACTCTGCTGCATATTGTTCTGTTTTCGAAGAGCTCTGATCTCTGTGAAATAGAGTTTCAGAACCAATCTCGTTTCTTCATGTTGTTCTGATCCCTCTAAATAAAAGTTTCGGAACCAATCTCTTTTAGTGGTGGTATTAGGTACAGGGAATAGTATCCTTTAAGTAATGTCTTTCCAAGATTTAAAAACCTAAATAACACATTTCGGAATATGCTAATCTTCTATATATAGAAGTTATAAATGATTTATGATCGTATTCGGACTAGATAGTACGGGGAAAGAGTAAATAGAAATACAATGAAAAAACTGCTATTCGAAGATATTTTCTCACTTGCAATTATCATTTTAAATTCCTAATATCATAAATCAGTGCTGGAACACCGATAGACACTTGCTGATTGGGTAAAAAACAGCAAAAATACCCAAAATACGAGAGACCTGTAGAGATACTTTAGAAATAGCAATACCGCGAAATAGCGCCGGGAACATAAATCCTCTTTCTACCTAAGCAACAAATAGCGCTTGCAGCCGAGGCATGAGCCGAAGCCGCATTGTCAGCGCTGCTTCACAGATGTCATGCTGGTTTGCTTAGGCGGTCGAGTCAAGCGGATTAAACCGAGCCCCAAAATACCAGACATACCAGCATGGCAAAACTGGTAAGGGGTGATGTGTGGCATGTGGCTTGTTTTCAGCTCCAAAAACAACGCACACACACTAGGAATGCCGGTTTGTTTGCCTGTCTGCGTGTGCGTCCTTTTGGGGTTTTCGTTGTTTGCTGTTCATTTATTTTTTTCTTGTTTCTCCGCTCAATATTGCTTTGATTTTTAGCTGTTTGCTCTTTGAATGTGTTGCTTTTTGTTTACTTAACTGTATTTCACTTCATTTTTCATTTTTGTTTGTGTTTGCTTTGTTTTTGACTGCCACACCAAGGTTTCTAAACAATTTTAAATGTTACAAACTTCTTGAAAAAGTAATTAAAAAGTTGCAAAGATGTAAGAATCGCTCACATTCTCTTGCTCGCTAGCTCGAGGAGTGTCGTCGCGTGCCACATGCTCACATGTACATGCAACATGGCAACATGCAACTAAATTCTGAGGATACTGGTACAAAGTATATCATAAACTCATGTCAATCCGCAACCACAACCATATGTGTATTTGTTGCTTAGCAGCTGATTCACACATTTTCTGTGAGAGTATATGGCTGTGTGTGTGTTGGCCGACATTTTGCCGTGTTTAATGCCTCACCTTTGCTGTTGACTTTGATTGCTGTTTTATTTAAGCTTTCATGGCGAACTGTAAAGTGGAGCATACTTTTGCTGGTCAGAATGTTTACAAGAAGAAGAAGCAGCTGCAGCAGTGTTGTCGCCAAATAAAGTAAATAAATCTGTGGAATTATTTAATTAAGTTCTTTTCGAACAAAGTCTATTCCTCGGGGTGGTGTTGAAAATGCAGCAAAAATTATCTGAAAGCAAATCTTCAAATACATATGCGGAGTATTGAAGGCAATTGTTCTTTAAAATTAACTTAAGGCATTTGGGAAGTTTCAGAATATTCGTGTGTGGTTTATTTTTAACATAACACAGACATTTTTGCAATTTCAGATGGAAAAAAGGTGGAATGGTGAATTTTTGGCACTTATTTTAATACATAAGTGGGATTAGGCTTGATCTTAAAAATCTTCTGTTTAAATAATATTTATTAATCTATGGGATATTTAATTGTTAGCTAATATTCTAAGATTTTTAAGTTTTTTAAGAAATAACTAATAATTTGACTTTAGTAATTTTATAATATAACTAGCCGACCGCTCCCAATTCGCGCGGGTTGAAACAAACATTTCAAATGTTATAAATTTTTACACACTCTCCCATACATATGTATGTACTTCCCGCTTCTTTCGTGGGTTCATTTAAAAAAGTATAATGAACAAAATTCAAGTATGAAATTATATTTTATTTGTAATGAGCTAAATCTTGATTACGACCTCTTGTCTTTGGTGTCCGATGTCTTTCTCTCGGATTATGAAGCGAGCTTGTATATTTCTAATATTTTGACGATTTTCAGTTTCAGATTAAGATTCTCCATCACGGAGCCTTTTTGATACCCTCACCTGCGAACTATTTCCAAAAAGTTTAAATTCTAGCAATAAATATAGCCTATGTTACTAGAGGTGAATGTAGCTTTCGAATAGTGAAATAATTCTTGAAATCGGCGCAGTAGTTTTTGAGTTTATTCATTACAAACACACATACAAATCTTTCCTATTTATAATAGTAGTATAGATATAGATTCATACCGATGAAGATAGCGGAATAAAACATTACACCAATATCGATAACGATTACAGGAAACGGCAGTCTCATAACGGAAGCGGATATGTTACAAACGAAAGTCTTCCATGAACCGGAAACATTTATGTTAAGCCCTGAAGCTGACGCTGCTTCCGTCTGTAAGCACTTTCTGGAGGACGTTTCCTGTCCAATTTCCACTTCCGTCATTTTGACGTCCGCTCTATATCGAACATCCGTTTCCGGTAAAATATTTCCGCTTCCGGCACATCATTCACATATCTGGTTCCATCGGTTATCCCATATCTGGTTCCAGTTGGCTCATTCCGTTTCCGTTTACCTCGTTTCCGGTTCCGGGAAACATGTCCGGTTGCCCAATTTTATCGTTCATATCCCGTTACCCATATCCGGTTCCGGTAACAGCATTTTCGGTTCCGGCAACATAATTATCCATGTCCGGTTCCGGATGCCCCTTTTCCGGTTGCGGTAACGTCATATCCGGCTACTCCATGAGGTCAATGACCCTGATGACATTTAGAGATCACGTGATATTTTTGTTTACAGGTCAATGACCCCGTCCAGATCACGTGACGTCACATCAAAGTCACGTGATATTTGTGTTTACATTTTTGAGCGAGGCCAATGACCCCACCCTGATCACGTGATGTCATTTAAAGATCACGTGATATTTTTGTTTACAGGTCATTGTCACCGTCCAGATCGCGTGATGTCAATTCAAGGTCACGTGACATTTTTGTTTACATTTATGAGTGAGGTCAATGACCCCAACCTGATCACGTGATGTCAATTCAAGGTCACGTGACATTTTTGTTTTCATTTATGAGTGAGGTCAATGACTCCACCATGATCACGTGATGTCAATTCTAGGTCACGTGATATTTTTGTTTACAGACAATGACCCCACCCTGTTCACGTGATGTCAATTGAAGGTCACGTGACATTTTTGTTTACATTTATGAGTGATGTCATTGACACCGCCTAGATCACGTGATGTCAATTCTAGGTCACGTGATATTTTTGTTTACAGGTCAATGACCCCACCCTGTTCACGTGATGTCAATTAATGGTCACGTGACATTTTTGTTTACATTTATGAGTGAGGTAATGAGCCCACCCTGATCAAGTGATGTCAATTCAAGGTCACGTGACACATTGTTTACAGGTCAATGACCCAACCCAGTTCACGTGTTTTCATTACAAGATCACGTGATATGTTTATTTATATATTTGAGCGAGGTCAATGACCTCGCCCAGATCACGTGATGACAATTCAAGGTCTCGTGATGTCCTCCATTTTTGGACTGTATAAGGAAATGCCTGAAGAAAACGACTCCTGAAAGTTTCGTTGGGATAGCTTTAGTTGTTTACGAGATATGTACAAAAAACTTAGTAGGGGATGGGGTCACGCCCACTTTTCTAAAAAAATTACATCCAAATATAACCCTTCCTAGAACAAATTTCACTTCCATAGCTTAATGTATGGCTTAGTTATAGTTATAAATAATAGAGCATTATAACACATACATGTATAAATATGAACGAGTTATTTTGAACAACCCTATGTGCAACTAAGATTTTGTCCTATATTTTTATAACTACCGGAGACCCATATTTTTTAAGCAAAAGTTTTCTTACGTAACTTGTGAAGAAGTAGTTAAGGAATTTTTTCTACACACACCCACTTATGAGCGGAAATATGAGCAGCACTTCAGCGAAATAAATTCTTAAGTATGAGGAAATTCAAGCCAATCAGCCACTGCTGCCGCTTGGCATAGCATAGCACAGTTATTCTGCTGCGAGGCCAAGCAATTGGTGTTAAGTGGTGCTTTGCTAGTTTTGATTTTCTAAAATTCACTATCGTTAATGTGTGTTTTTTTGTTGCTAACTAACGGTAGATTCTTTTTATGGCAGTTGTTGCTCTGTTGTTGATGTTGGTGTTGCCTTGACGCGCCTTGGTTGCCATTTTGTGCTGGTTGACTGCACCGTAGAGGCATATAAATATAGTTTTAGATATGTACGTTGATATATATTAACTTGTATGTTTTTTATGTCTGTATATATGTATGTATGTATGTTTGTCTGCTTGTTGCTTAGTTTTGAATAAAAAATTAAAAAAAATTAAAATGTGCGAATATTACATGAGTTTCCAGCAGCTTTTTTTCTTCAAAACATGCCAATGCATATGCAAGCATGTGTTTACAAAATGCAAGCAGCTTACATAAATTTTGTTACACGCACATAGACATATACACATGCATACATACATATATGAATTGTTATTTATGGGCTTGGTAGTGGAACCGCCGGTTTGTTTTTAACCATATAAAAACTTTCACCAAAGTTTAAAAGTACAAATTTTCCATTTTTTCTCTAAGCTTTTGTTGCTCTTATTTTCAGTTTTGTTTTTGCTGCGATCACTGTTGCTGTTGGCTGTTCCGCTGCTGCTGCTGAATTGTGGCAGTTGCAAGAAAATGAAATTTTTGCCAGCAACAGCTTGGTGGCTCTTGTTGTTATCGCTAAGCGTTCTATACATTTACGCACACACACGCAACCGCACAACGGCGGACCTAATATGCTTACACTTCAGAACACATTTATATATGTGTGAGCTTTGCTATTGCTTTTCCACAGTTTCCGCAACAGCCGGAGCGTGCGCCAAGCGCTCAATTTCAACAACAATAACAGGTTCAAGCATCAATTTCAGCATGTTGATTTTGAATGTGGCTGAGTAACAGTGTTGCCGCACAACCCTTATTTAATATTTGTGTGCAAGTACGCGTGTCCTTCAGCGAAAATTAGCGAAAACTTCTACCCCCGGCTGCGGAGTGTCGAAGCGCTGCCATTGAGCAGCTTCTGCAAGGACGACGGCGATGACGACAAGTGCGGAAGCGGCACGGCGTATGGCAACAGTAGCGCACTTCCGCCTGAGCGGCGGCGCATTTGTGTGAAACTGCCTTGACAACATGCGCGTGCGGGTGGATCGAGCGTCGTTACGCTGACTCTGCAGTAAACTTTTCATTTTCAAATGTATGCTAGCCGAGTTGAGATGAAGCCAGCGTCAATAGGACTTGGCTGTGTGTGCGCTCATGGACGTCTGCCGTCTGCCGCCTGCCGCCTGCCGCCTGCCGCCTTGCCAGTCAACAATCAAGCACCAACAGCAGGCGGCTGGTGGAATGCTGTCGACCGACAACTGGTAACCGCCATCCACCAGCCGTCAAGCCGTCATTTCGTAGAACTCTCTAGCAGGCAAACAGAAAGAATTGAAAACGGAATTTTTTCGCATTTTGCAAAAGAACCAAAAAAAAAAGAAAAAATTATAGAAAAAACACCAAGAATCATGAAATAAATTTCAATAAAAGCTTCAACCAGTGACGTGCGTAAGCGTCGTCGGCATGCATGCATGCCAACACAAATGCAAACTCATTGCAACGTGTTCACAAAATACATACATGCGCATGTGGCACATACACAACCATTCAAACAAGGGCGCGCCAGTTCAAGCAAGCTCAGCTCGCAGGCTAGTAAGCCCTTACGTAAATATGTGTGGATGTGTGAGTGTTTCTGTGCGTGTGTTATCCAGCAATTTCACTGGTAATGGATACAATAATGCCAAGCTTCCTTCAAATCTTCCAATC